>JARQZJ010000115.1:0-440000 GCA_030704895.1 Henosepilachna vigintioctopunctata | reverse complement strand
GCGTTGACTACCATGCTGATCCGATGAGAATGTAAGTTTAAGGAAACTGTTTCATCAGTGATTCTGGTTCCTATTGAAGATGAACATTTTTCCATTCGATCTTTCTTGATCTTGGATTTGGTTATCACTCAATTGCAATTTTGAAGAATTATTTATAGAAACACTTACTTTTCCACATATAAAATTGTACAGATTCTTCTCTCAACTACTTAATTTTACTTAGTTAGTGTAGCATCTACAGCTCGCTCCTATTGCTCCTGGAAGTTACCAGGTTCGCAATTATTGCCTTATTCAAATAGATGTCATTGCTCGGGACTGCCTTCAAAAACAATCACAGAAGAAAATAAGAGTTGCTGTTGCGGGGGAGACGTCAAGCTTAGAGTTTCTTCAGGGATTCTAGATTTAACAGGTATGTTCTGTATACTAATTCGATTACTGCATGCATATTCTTTGAAACTTGATATACATAAATAACTTTTTTGTACCTGGAATATCTTGATTTTCGAGAAAGGAAACTCCATTGTCATATGCATTCAGAATGTTAAATATACTGTTTATACTATGAAGGTATATCGGCAATGCTGCCATTGTTTTCAAGGATATGTGTCCCTGGACAGATGGGCTTAGTTTGAGGTCCTTTAGGAAACAATCGGGTTGTACCTACCCGCTTGCAGCTAATGTATCTGATGGTTATACTATTGAGGGTTCATTTCCATCGAATGCCATATCGTTTAACTCGTCAAATTTACAACCACACATTCAGAAGTATCCTTTAGAATACACAAATTACAACATAAACATCGCCATAGTTGCATATTCATTATAATTCGAGTAATTACCCGTGAATGAGTCGGAAAAGTACAGAATCTAAAAACAATCCAAAACAATATAAAACAACAATTATCACAGTAGAGTACCTTAGTCATAATGTAGCCAGTATGTAAATTAATGACATAACCGTGATTATAAACGAATACAGCGAGGGAGTTGATGACTAATTGGCACACGCCCGCTTAGTTTTCCACGATTGAATCATCCATCAGGCTTGGAAAAAAGCATACTCGATCCGCTTCCTGTTCGAAAACGTCGAGGAAATTGTGCAATATTGCGATAGGTCCGCTCTTAAAGATTTCTACGATAGTGTTCTACACTATTAAGATTCTCATGCACAATCGGTTCTTTCAATGAATGTAATCTATATATATATATAAAAATGAAATCCGTTTTCCGTTGTCACGACATAACATGAAAACAACTTGACCGATTTGGCTGTTTTTTTTTTGTAGTTTTCTAATACTCTGTACAAGGTTCTTACATTTGAAAAATATACATTTAATTTTGCATATTTTGAAGAAAGCGCGTAACGAATGTCAACGTCATTCAATTTAAAACAAAAAATCTGTGGTAATCTGTGACACCACATCGATAACCGCGCTAACAAATGTCAACGTCATTCAATTTAAAACAAAAAAATCTGTGACAACACATCCATAACCGCGCTAACAATAATTTTATTAAGTTTTTGATAAAGTTCGTTTTGTTTTAAAGACTAAGAAGTTTTTTGTTTGCTAATAAGTGTTTGTTAATCACGGTAAGTTTTCTTTAATTTAGAGTTGAAATTCAGATTTTAAAAATGCTAGCTATTAGATGTACAAACTTAAGTCGCAGAACTCGCAATGCAGCAAGTCAAAGATAAAAGAAAGCAAGTCAAACTGACTAGCAACGCGAAGGTCGGAATGAAGTTGAACGGAATCGATGGAATCAAAATTAACAATATGAAAATATTGCATTTAACTCCTATCGACCTGCATTCAATTATATAGCGTTGAAATAGATTACAGTTCACAGCAAATCGTTGCTATTGGACCAATGAACGTTTTGAACATGTCAAAATTGCAAGGCAAAGCTTAATTTTTATTGATGAGAAAATACTACCAAAGACGCGGCAAAATATTGCGCGAAGAGTCAATTCAAATAGCCGCTATTGGTACATCCACCATTAGCCACTAATGGAATGGGAATGTACTAAATTCTGAACATTTTTTGACTTATGTCCAGCAAATATCTAATATAAATAATTGATGATGACATATTATGGGACAAGTTGATACGAAATTAGGAACTTTCAACTAAAGAACGGACAGGTTAATCACTATCAATATATCAAACGTGTTAATATATGAATTTTTTTGATAATTCGACTGCTTTGAAATAACAGGAACTATTGCACTCTCTTCGGAAGAGAGTAAAAGTCCCGACTCCACACGGGATAAATATTAAAAACAAGATAGTGTAGCACAAATAGTAGAACATGTCCTTCCGTATTTTTGAAAAATGTTCAGATGAAGATATATGGGCGTACAAAGTTCGCCAGGTCAGCTAGTCTTGTAATAAAATGTAATATTTGAAAAATTTCCATAATTAATTCGTACATTAAGTACTTTATAAACTAAGGATATAAGAAATATATTTACAGATAAAAACTGCATAGTCTTCAAATTTCATAACTAGTCTTGCCAATTTCTTGCACCAAAATTGTCTCAATAATATCCTGCCATACTTCTACTCGGTTGGATTCCAAATTCTCCCCGATTAAAATCTTGTTATGAGCTGAATGTCTGTCTATTAAAATCAAATAAATTTCATCAAGTAACCGTTGGATTTCTTCCAATTTGTCGGTCTATTTGTCACTGGAGCCGAGCCATCACGGATCTCACGGTAGCGTAAGCGCGAAGACGGTTAATTAGATTTTCTCCTATTTTTTGTATTGGTGGCGACATCTATCAACGGTTCAATTAATACGCTAATTTCCTGTCCCTCTGGTGACGCCGATAAATTAAGTAGATTTGTATACTAGGGCAAATTGGAGACAGGAACTTCATCAAAGTACTCAAGGTTAACCGGGACAAATTCAAAATACAACGAGGAAAAATTTTCAATGAATATTATTTATAGTACGACTATAATATTGAATATTTACAAAGACATATTTAATGGTAACTCTATCCATGAATTTTTATTTTCTTCAATCTTCAATATCAAAAATAAATACCTAACGTATATGTTCCTGAACGTCATAACTTGCTGATTTTAACACATTATCAGACTTTTTCGTGAATTATTCACGCTTTAGTTAGATATAATTTACATTATATTAGAAGAATTCATATGATATTGAAACAATTATTTTCTAATCAATTTCGAAAGTTATCAAAATTGCAAAAAATTTAATCAATGTAACAGTAAGACACTACCATGATGAAGAAATTTATAACATATTAATATAACACAAAGAGAATATACAAAAACAATCACTGGAGCTACTCAGCAACACAAATTAAAATGAATCTTTCAAAATTGAAAGCAACTTCCACTAGAATGGAAGGTTATCATTGGAAATCGGAAGGTCTCAGAAAAAGCAAAGGCTAAAATTTGGAAAGAACGACTCGTAGAAATTTACTATATAATACGCCTTTGCAGTTGGGGAATTCTGAAGTGTCTTTATATATCATGACTCTTGCTTTCGCTTCTTGATATAATGTTTGCAAGTGTTTCTAAAGGGTGTTTTTTTAGAGGTATAGAACTTTAAATTGCAATAAAACAACGATGCATCATTCGATTGACAAGAATTTTTTTTATTCGGAAGATAATCTTGTGGCATTACATTTTAAAAATGATTTCTGGCATATGACCGCCACGGCTGGCTCGGATGTAGTCCAATCTGGACGTCCAATTTTCGATGAATTTTTCCAACATTTGTGGCCGTATATCGGCAATAACACGGCGAATATTGTCCTCCAAATGGTCAAGCGTTTGTGGCTTATACGCATAGACCAATGACTTTACATAGCCTCACAAAAAGTAGTTTAGCGGTGTTAAATCACAAGATCTTGGAGGTCAATTCACAGGTCCAAAACGTGAAATTAGGCGGTCACCAAACGTGTCTTTCAATAAATTGATTGTGGCATGGGCTATGTGACATGTTGCGCCGTCTTGTTGAAACAACAGCTCCTGGACATCATGGTTGTTCAATTCAGGAATGAAAAAGTTATTAATCATGGCTCTATACCGATCACCATTGACTGTAACGTTCTGGCCATCATAGTTTTTGAAGAAGTACGGACCAGTGATTCCGCCAGCCCATAAAGCGCACCAAACAGTCAGCTTTTCTGGATGTAACGGTGTTTTGACATACACTTGAGGATTATCTTCACACAAAATGCGGCAGTTTTGTTTTTGGACGTAGCCATTCAACCGGAAGGGCGCTTCATCGCTAAACAAAATTCGCTTATGAAAATCGGGAACAACGGCAATCTCGTTTTGGGCCCATTCGATAGACAAATCTACGCCTTGCTTGATGATGGTTTGGCTTCAATTCTTGCACGAGTTGGATTTTGTGAACACGCAAACCAAGATCCTTCCGCAAAATCTTCCATAAAGTGGATGGACACAGATCCAATTCCTGTGCGCGATGGTGGATGGATTCATTTGGTTCTTCCTCAATGATACGCTCTACAGTAGCAATAGCTTCTTCTGTACGCACCGTACGGCATCTCTGGGGATGCGAGTTATCAATAAGAGTAAACGTGGTGCGAAAACGTTCCATGGTTGATCGAATTAACTGCTCTGATGGACGATTTTGTCGACGATAAAATGGACGTAGTGCGCGATACGTATTCCGCACAGAACCATTATTTTTGAAATGAAATTGCAATATTTGCAAGCGCTGTTCAGGCGTGAATCTATTCATGATTAATTGCCAAACCAAACTGAGAATATATCACTTCTCAGCTGCTAAATCGGTCGCCATCTTCAACAGAAATGCCAACTTGAAATTCTATACCTCTAAAAAACACCCTTTATATAAGGACTTTTCACTCCCTCACTCGATATCCCCGAAACTCTTCACAGCAACAATAGAAGAATATTCAAAAACCTAGACTGGAACAACAAAGGTCTACGCATAGACGGGGAATACCTCGACCACTTACGATTCGCTGACAATTAATCCTAATCGCCAATAACCCCGAAGAACTTCAATAGCAAATAGAAGAACATAACACTGAAAGTAATAAAGTAAGTCTCAAAATGAACCTAGCAAAAACTAAGATCATGTAAAAGACATTTGATAAATGCGTACTACCAATGATGACGTGCGGTTTTGAAACCTGGACACTCAAGAGCGAAATCACAAGAAAGCTCAAAGTGGCGCAAAGATCAATGGAATGCAACATGCTAGGCATAACAAGATGCGACCGGAAAAGAGTAGAGTATATTCGACAGAAGACCCAGGTATCAGATCTTTTTAATCATCATCATCATTTGCAGCCATATTCTACCAATTCTGCATAGTGTGGCCCCTCTTTTTGGGGGGCCACAATATGCAAAATGGGGCCGATTTTGGTTAATCGAGTCCATGCTGTGCCTGCTAATTTCTTTATGTCATCGTCCCATCTCAGATTCGGTTGAAAACATTTTCAATGTAAATCGTTTTAAACAAATTTCGTTTAAGCGAAATGTTATTTATTCAACGTATTTAACAATGTTTCACCAAGAGACCACAGAACAATCAATCAACTTCATTATGAAATAAGTTACTTTCTAATTTCTATTTTCATGGCGAGATATTTTCATTTGAACATTCAATTAATCAAAACTCGAATTCGCAATGCACTTTATTCAAATTCATTATAGGTATTGGAAAAAGAATCGTGAATACTGATGAAAATTTGCCTGTGTAGAATTTTTATTTGTGTGTGATATAGGTTAGGTTAGGTTAATTGAACTACCTAAAATTTTTGAAGTGACAAGAAAGTAGTTATCAATAACCAACTAAAACTTTGATATATAAAATTATTCCGTTTCTAAAAACGACTCTTCTCGTAATCAACGAACGATACACCTCGGAGAAACTAGTCCGCTCTTCGAGTTTGCGAGTCGTTCTCTATTCTCTGATTTAAGTAGGCCGCTTCCGCGGGGGAGGAGGCGCGGATCCGGGCATTCACGACCAGATACTCCTTTGTTCTCGCGCACCACGCGCATCGAAGCATTATGTCATTCGTAACGCATCTAGCGAGGAGACAACGCAGAGTTTTGTTGGTACATGCCCGATCCCCCTGCCGCGAGACCAATTCAACAGGTTTCCAACGAACGGAGGAAGGTAGAATAGGCGAATTACTAGATCGCTTATCGCCGGGAACGGCTGAGCAAGAACAAAACACCAATTACGTAGTAGGCGTAGGTGAATCATCGATAAATTGATGCGGGGCATACGAGATGGAACGTATGCCAAGTATTGACGTTATGCAACGATCAATATTGAATTATTCGTTTGAACTGTCTATTTAGAAGACGAAGAGAATGATCAGAAAAGGAGCAAAAATTCGAAGTTCCACGATTTAACACGTTCAATATAATCAACATTTGGTGTTACGGACTCATATTATCACTTGAATATTCTTAATGAAGTTAACCTTAACCTTAATATATAAATTGTTGTGCTGAAAGATACTTTCAAATCAGATTTTCCATATAAAATATTCTTTGCCAGTGGATTTTACTATAAGTACGACCTATTTTCAGTGAAGAATCGCTGAAATATGAAATTGTATATTATTGGTTACTTTAGAATTAACATAAGTACAATAGAATTGGGAACATTTGCAATTTTTTAGTGGTATCGAGACGACATATACAATAGGAATCGAACTAGTAACTTGTGTTTTATGTGATTTTTCAATACATATTGAAATATAAATACATATTGTCCATATGGACAAATGACTGTTACATTATCGGATATTAATAACGTGTGGAGATGGAAAATTGAGAAATTTTTCAGTATTATTATAATCTACGTAAGTATAAATATCACTTGGCACATTTCAATGCAATAATCTTTCTAACCTTCGTGTTTCAAAATACTTGAAATGCATCTGAAATTTTCATGAAATACAATTCACAAGATCATTATGCAAACAATAGCTCCTAAGAAACGTTTGAATATTCACAATGTTGGAATATTCATACATAATAGGTTGAATACAAAATATTTTCATACTAAATACTAAAAGTGATCATAATGTATTCCACTTCTTCATGTTTATATGGAATGCAATGAGATTGAATTAATCTACATAGAGTAAAATAGTTCACTATGTAATAATCATAATATTATAATGATAATTTACCATGCAATATGCGCATAGTAGTAATATATTAATTTTATATGAATATCTGGTAATATACCAATTTTATTTTCCATTGTTGACAGTCAATTGATTTTTTTTGATTAGTGCGAAATCTCAGTTCAAATTCATCAAAGCAGTAGAAAAGTCCTATATTCTCCTATTTAAATTATTTATTGTACATTTCTCATGAAAACATCTTAAATTAGTCGTCTGAACTCTGTATTTAGAAGACGAAAAGAATGATTTATAGTAATGGGGTCAAAGAGGGGCGAAAATTCGAAGTTCCACGCTTTAACACGTTCAAAATAATCAACGTTATTATTACTTGAATATTCTTATTTAAGTTACCTTAACCTTAATATATGAATTGTTGTGCTGAAAGTTACATTCAAATCAGATTTTCCATATAAAATATTCTTTGCCAGTTTATTTTACCATAAGTACGACCTTTTTTTCTTCACTGAAATATGAAATTGTGTATTATTGGTTAACTTTAGAATTCACATGAGTACAATAGAATTGGGAACATTTGCAATCTTTAAGTGATATCGAGAAGACATATTCAATAGGAATCGAACTAATAACTTGTGATTTATGTGATTTTTCAATATGCACAAATGACTGTTACATTATCGGATATTAATAACGATTTTTATTCTACTTCTATATTTTGTTTCTGATTTCTCTTGTTTCCATTAATCGTGATATAAATTGAAGTAGGTAGAGATTTTGATGATGAATATCTACTTACTCAACTAGAGTTTCATCGGAAATATGTTTGTAACTTGTGAACAAATGCTATCAGAGTAATTATTCAGTAGGGTTTATTTTATTTGTTGTAATACGCAACATTATATTATTATCATGAAGCCATCTATTTCTAGGAAAGCGATGCATCTGACGTACGTATCCTACCAATTTGACTGTCATTTGATAAAAAGCTATCAGTTATTGACATTTTAAAAATTAGTATACAGCAAACTGCATGCTTATTTTTGGAAATAACCTTATCGAAAACATTTTTTATACCTATTCAGATCAACTTCTTTAAATATCATTAATGCATCATTATGATTCATAATGAGACTTTTATTAAATTCACATTTGAATATTAATTCCTTGAACTTGAGAATATAACTATAAGCCATATATCTAACCGAATAAGAGAAAAATGGCTATGATCTCTAAGATAAAGTTGGATGTTTATTTCCAAAATATGAAGTTTTCAGCCACTTTCAAACAAATATTGAAGTCATATTTCATCAATATAAAAATATTATCTATAATAATTAATAATAAGTAAATAGAACAGGATATATTAAAACTTAAATATACATTATCGTCAGTAACATTCGTCTTTCACTCTGCAATATATAACACTATAGTTATAACTAGCACTATTCTATTTCAAGTGTAAACATTACAAATTTTCTAACAATGATTATTGTTAGTCATCCCCAAACATTGCTAGCGTTCGATATGAATCATCGAGAAATATTATGCAACATTATGTATTTAAATTCCTTTCTAATATTTTTGCTTATGGTTTTTCCGTATTAATCTTTCAAAGAAAATATACTTCTATTGTACTAAAAATTGCTTGCCGATAAGTTCACTCTGTAAGTTTCGACAATTCTAAACAATCGTGAAAAGCAACGTGGCGCATGGATCGATTCTACGGAACGGCCATTCATTGTTGAATTGTGGACCGGAATGCCGGAACGTTTCGCTCTTCCCCCGTACCTTTTTCTACAGTTCGCGACCCATGAAACGTGAGCAGAAACGTGACGGAAAAGGAAAGAAAGTTCCGTTCTAAATGCCTTATCAAGATGAACAAACGTTAAATCTACCGCGAGAGAGTGTTACAGCATCTTTCACTCGATTCGGCGAAGAAACGGTGACCTCTGACCTTTGACTTCATGCGCCGTGGCTTGATTACCAGATGGAATAAGATTTCCTGCTCTTCGGAAAATTCGATCATCTCAAGGAACTACTGAATAAATATATGAGGAAAATTACATTTTTCTTCGTTAAATGTAAAAGAAATATAGCAATTCGACTTTATGGGAGTAAGAAATTTCGTCAATATTACATACGTTGAAGAATGCGATTGGTAATCGAAAATCATTCGAAAAAATACAACTAGATGATAAAATAAGAAAAAATTAATATATGAAAACTTCGCATATCATTGCAATCAAATATGCGTTTTTCCTCAAGGAAAATGTATGCATTTCATAACTGTTAGTTATCAAAACTGAATATCAATGTTAGGTTTCCATGAAATAAAAATGTTAATTTCCAGAAAAATATACTGGTGCATTTACGTTTATCATTTTGAAATTAATACTAAAAAGGCTCACTCCGTTCAAGTTCCAAATATTTTAGAAGTACTAATAATTCGAAATGAACTTGGGTGGAGAATTATTATGAAGTGTATAATATCAATATTTAGATTGCTACTTTTTGAGTATTTGTATAAAACTCTACGTCATGCCTGTCTCCGTAGCTTAGTCGGTAGAACTCGGGTTCGAGCCCCGCTGAAGGCATGGGTGTTTGTGTTTGTCTATGATTTAAGTAGTTTGAATAATGAAAAATGCTGGGTAATGTACATCGATTACAAGCCCAATAGCCGTTCGGAACCGGCGTTAAACTGTAGGTCCACTGAATTAAAAAAAAAAACTCTACGTCGAATCCAAACAATTAATCTTGTGCATGTTATTCAAGCCTTTATTGAATTATACAATACATTTACGATGTTTCAAGAAGTGTTGCGTGGGAAGTTATTAAGGGTAGAATTATTATGATAATTTGGTAAGAAAAAAATTCTATTTTGCAAATGCATACTTATCTATAGTTTACGGAATCTATCTATAAGTAAGTAAATATTCAAACAAATATATCTCGAAAAATAAAACCCGGAAAGTATTAAATATTTAGATGGAAAAATCAACGAATCTTATGAAAGAAATGCGAATTGCACCTTTTACACAATGAAATTTTCGAAACTTTGTGATATACCTAAGTTATTGTTCAACATGAAATGCATTATGAATATAATGAACAGATTTTCTTGATTATCGATTAGTAAAACCAACAGTTAACCGAAATCATAAAGAAATAAAAAAAGCGTCAAGTTTTTCTGTGTGGATATATAATATTATTATAATCTACGTAATTATAAATATCATTTGGTAAATTTTAGTGCAATAATCTTTCTAACCTTGGTGTTTCAAAATACATGACATGCATCTGAAATTTTCATGAAGTACCTACAATTCACAAGATTATTATGGCAACAATTGCTCCTAAAAAAACGTTTGACTATTCACATTGTTTGAATATTCATAAATACTAGGTTAAAAACAAAATATTTTCATACTAAATACTGAAAGTGATCATAATGTATGCCACTTCTTCATGTTTATGGAATGCAATGATATTAAATTAATCTACATAGAGTAATAGTTTACTATGTAATAATCATTATAATTATAGTGATAATTTACCATGCAATATGCACATAGTAGTAATATATTCATTTTATATGCATATCTGGCAATATATTAATTTTATTTTCCATTGTTGACAGTCGATTGATTTTTGTTGATTAGTGCGAAATCTCAGTTTTAATTCATTGAAGTAGAAATGTCCTTTGCTCTCCTATTTGAATTATTTATAGTACATTTTCTATGAAAACATTGAATTTTTTATCTCTCATCAGAGTAACTCGAAATTTCAACACACATATACACATTTCAATACCAATTGTTATCGATACCCATACCAATGGAAAAGTGATAGTATTTATACTTTTAATAATGGATCTAGTGAACTATAATCAAAATATTGCGAAAGTCGTAATTTAGGACTTTTTTAAGACCTAATTTGAAATATTCTCGATGAATATTCATTTGGTTTTACAAACTTTGAGACTTAGTACGAAGTAACTCAAAACTACTGAATTTGTTGCTTATACTACATTTCAAAATCGTTGATTCTAGAAATAATTATTTTCTTGAAATTATACAAGAAAAGATTTGCCACTTTTCTATTAGATATGATCAATATAGTTTAGCATGAAATTGTAGAAGTGATATTGCTATCTTATAAATTGTATTATATCTCAAAGAATTTGGTAATTAGGCACGAGTTCAATGTGGTCCTCAAAAAAGTAGCTATATTATACTAGGTCTGTTACTTTGGCAAGTCGTATGATAGAGAATTAGGTGAGTATAGATTTACATTTACCTCATTATACATTTTAACATCTAAGAATAGATGTTAGAATCTATATTTCCATTTATAATCAATAATTCAATTTATAATTTAATAATAAATTCAAATGTTCACTAGTATATACTTAGATAGATTTAATACTATTCATTCTATTTGCTATCCTTGTTTCATTGTGAATCTCAACAATTTCAATCAATTATTAAGTTCATAATTAGTATGTGAAACTTAAATTAAATTCATATAAAAATATATTTACTACATTTATCACATAATGTAATTGATTTTATTTTTCACGTTTGTATTGTTTCATCTATATTTGTAGTATGAAGCATTATTAACATTCAAAGCATTAATAATTCACGATAATTTCAAATGAAATAGGTATGGAGAAGAATTGTTAAAGAACCGATTAATGTTACAAACAGGACGATTTGAAATACTAACAATGACAGAAACAAAAGAAAGGGGACAACCAGGGTTCTTGTGTACATTCTTCGAATAATTTATGTATAGGTACAACTCTTTCAAATCGTTTGTTCTTTCTGGAAATGAAACGAAATTCTCTCACTATCACAGTTTATCAATTACTTGTATCAAATCTTGAGAATGAGTTAGCAGCTCGAAACAAATGTGGAACGAATTGAATAATTAGAGTTTCAAGTCATATGTTTCAAATTATAGAAAAGAATATAGTTTTTCAACTATTATAATTCAAATAGAATATTTTTATTACAATTCTTTAAAAAAAAATTCGAAATTTTGTTTGTTTTTTATTTTCAATTGATGATGAAGGAATTTATTAACTTATTCATCTTACACATTCACCAATCATGTTGCTATTGAATTATAAAATAATTCAAATATGTAACGCTAAATTCAACAAAAATTGTTCTAAGTATTCGCGCGATGTTTTGAGCTAGTTTCAGACGAATTACCAAGGTCAAGATTTATGTTGCCATTTCCTAATTTCTGGTAGTCTACACATCAGTTTGAATTCAGTCCTAATTTTGTTATTTTATAATCATCAATCGACAATATACCCAAGCAAACTTATTGTTCAACACTTCCAAACAAGCATTTATTGTTGTTCCCAGTCTCTACAGTATTTTACGAAAATTGTTGTTTATTATATAACAAGCTGAAATTTTCTTACGACTTTGTAAATAACCATCATTATTGAAGTGCATCAATTGCAGTTTGGTCTAACATCATGTGAAATACGTGAAGCCAGAATTGTATTGTATTTCTATCGTCTACAAAGTAGTTAGCTTGCGATTCTTATCAATTAGGTATGTAATGAAATAAAAAAATAATATTTTATTACAAATTCATGTATTTATATAAAAAAAAATATTTGGAGAAGGAAGTCACAAGAAGCTTCAGTAAAAAATGATCAGTTCATGAAAGGAATATTGAAGTTATCTAGCAAATTTTTGAATGGAAGTCAATAACAACCGTATTTCGTGAAAATCCAGTTTCTTGCATACGACTTATGATGTATATTTCTGTCTTACGGTCGATAACAGGGTAACTATGTGATGATTGAAGCCGTTGCCTTTCGTTTGTTGAACGTGGCAACTGATGAGTACCATGTAACATGTAATATTCTCTAACATTTATCCCTAGAAAGATAATGGAAAGATCCCACTCTTCGTGTTTTATATAGCCAGCTCTGCTATAATGTTCTTTCGAATAATTTGTCAAAAAATTATTAAAATAACGTTATAGTATACTTTTAATATCGAATATTTACAAGTGAAAACCAAAAAATAAATCTCCTCTTGTCACAAAACATGGTGAAATTTTGCAAGTCGGCCATTTTAAATACCTTGGCGAAGTTATATAGTCCTCAGGTGTAAACCGAATCGCTAATGAACAGAGAATTACCAAGCTCCAAAGGGCCTACAAACTAACATGGGCTCACTATAACGAAAAGTGCATTTCGAGAGGCTCCAAATTGAGACATGACAACACAACGATTCTTCCAGAAGCAATCTACGCATCTGAAACAATGGTTATTGACGGTCATTCAAGAATTAGAGAAATAGAAAAACAAAAACGAAAAATTCTCAGGAAGATTTACGGGCCAATCAATAGAAACGGCATTTGGATGAAAAAAAACTCAGAATTAACTGTATCATCAAAAGACAAATACGAATGAAATAGGAATGAAACAGTCCAGAATACCGAAGCAACTGCTCGATAAAACTATGAATAGTAAATGCAGAGTGGCTAAAAGAGGTCCAAAAGGATCTACAACAGATCAATATAAAAAATCTCGAAGATCGCACTGAATCTCGCTATAAAATCGCACATCTGAAGTTTGAGCAAGAGTCAAATCGTCAACCTGAAGTAAAATGGACAGATTTACAGAAGAAGGAGCATTCAGAGAGAATGAAGCGTTTTTGGGAGGCAAAAAAGATGAAGCAAAAGTCCTAATAATTGCGAATTGAAGTTCAGTCGTTCTCCTCTTGGGGAACTATCGTAATAATAATGATATATATATATATATATATATATATATATATATATATATATATATATATATATATATATATATATATATATATATATATATATATATATATATATATATATATATATATATATATATATATATATATATATATATATATATATATATATATATATATATATATATATTTATGAAGTTGAATCGCATCAGCGGTCTGTTAATAGCATTAAAAGCATGCGGAAAAATATGCATATGTCGATAAAAATGACACGTGAGCAAAGCGAAATCATCAACGTACATTGCAATGAATAGAACCGATGGACACTACGTGCTACCGTTAGGCGAAAAAAGGAAGTTTATTATTGACGGCTGCATTAATGTTCGAATGAGATAGCAGTAGGTAGGTACTTGTGTTCAATAATTTTTTAACTTATTACGGAGACAATAAAATCACATAGACATTATATTCGTAAAGACTAGTTTATATTAGTGCAGCCTGATTATATTTGTTGATTATATGTACTCATTTCTCATTATATGTAAAAAAAAATTTTTTAACCTATACATTCTAAACAAGAAACACTGAATATTACTTCGACAGTAATTTTGTGGATTTCGAGTTTATATTCATAACATTTAAGGATATTAATGAAAAAAACTTAACATAAAGTGTTTAAACACCTCATATTAGTTGAAGAGATTAATCCATATAAATGCAATTATAATTATTGTCTTTTAGTGGTCGTGCTAGAGTAGACGACCTCAAATAGAAAACAATGATAGATACATATTGCCATATTTCTATAGAACATATATTAGTTATTCACGATTTTCTCCCCAAAAAAAGAATTCTGAAATTAAGAGCTGTTGTAGAGATAGAAATCATATTTCACCTATCAATATTCTCGAAATATATTTTTCATATATATATATATATATATATATATATATATATATATATATATATATATATATATATATATATATATATATATATATATATATATATATATAATAATAATAATATAATTTTATTGAGAAACATTCCTTACATAGTAAAATTACATTCATTTCAATTGATAAATAATTACAACTAAGAGAAATGCTCTCAAAAGGACCGAATTCAGTTTGGAGTCTGATCTTCCATTCAGCCCTCGAGCAAAAATATTGGTTCATTCAAAAATCTTGGTTAAATTCATATTAACAGTAATATACAATTTTGATTGAAAAGAAAAGAAAATAAAAATTTCCTCAGAGATATTAAACATTTGAGACAATTTCACATGGTGAAGAACATTTGTGTTAAATTATTATACAAATATATGATACAAAAAATTGATTCAAACATTATTGCCTACATCCGAATCATCGAAGTACTCTGACACACATATATATATATATATCTGTGTGTGTGTGTGTGTGTGTGTGTGTGTGTGTGTGTGTGTGTGTGTGTGTGTGTGTGTGTGTGTGTGTGTGTGTGTGTGTGTGTGTGTGTGTGTGTGTGTGTGTGTGTGTGTGTGTGTGTGTGTGTGTGTGTGTGTGTGTGTGTGTGTGTGTGTGTGTGTGTGTGTGTGTGTGTGTGTGTGTGTGTGTGTGTGTGTGTGTGTGTGTGTGTGTGTGTGTGTGTGTGTGTGTGTGTGTGTGTGTGTGTGTGTGTGTGTGTGTGTGTGTGTGTGTGTGTGTGTGTGTGTGTGTGTGTGTGTGTGTGTGTGTGTGTGTGTGTGTGTGTGTGTGTGTGTGTGTGTGTGTGTGTGTGTGTGTGTGTGTGTGTGTGTGTGTGTGTGTGTGTGTGTGTGTGTGTGTGTGTGTGTGTGTGTGTGTGTGTGTGTGTGTGTGTGTGTGTGTGTGTGTGTGTGTGTGTGTGTGTGTGTGTGTGTGTGTGTGTGTGTGTGTGTGTGTGTGTGTGTGTGTGTGTGTGTGTGTGTGTGTGTGTGTGTGTGTGTGTGTGTGTGTGTGTGTAATTGTCGTAATTGACGTCTGCAGAAACGAATAATGTTCAATAACACATCTTATTTCTCAATATTTCGCAATTTATTCGACAACTCACTCAGGTGGTAAAAAGAAATATGTCACAAAGTAAAACAACGTATTATTATATACAATGTCGACTACCAGAAACTTCTACCAGAAACCTATTTTTGGTAGTAGACATTGTATATTATAATACGTCGATTTGCTTTAGACATTATGTTATTTCTTTTTACCTCCTGAGGAAGCCGTTAAATAAATGCCGAAATATTGAAAAATAAGATATGTTATTGAATTCGTTTTTGCAGACCCCAATCCAGCCAATAATTTTTCACTTTTGGCGACTTCTTCAGGCCAAATTAAGAATTAGAGTTAGCGAAATGATGATATCAAAACAGAAACCAGCATAATTTAACGACATCCCTCATTTCTCTTCACCGTGTCCCCCACATGTTACTTAACTGTTAAGTAAATGTGTTGTTGAGTTTTAAGCGATATGTGGGGAACATAGCAAAGCAAAATAATGGGTGTTTCAAAATAGTTATGTCAGTCAATTTTGTGAAATTGTCGAAATATTGGTGTTCTTTTATATTCTTATAAGCCAAGTGTTTTTTATTCAATATATCAATGTTTTACCAAGAGATCATCGAGAATCCAATCAACATCATTATGAAAGTTTTTATTCCTGGCGAACGATCAATAATATCAAAACGTAGTGACAAAACGCCAGGATCAATATTGAATGATCTTTAATCTACCTTTAAGTGATCTTTGACAAGTGGAGCCTTGTTAGATATCACACTGCCTTGAGATATATCTTCCTCATTTTTAGTTCCAAAAATATTATTCTGTCAAAATTGAATTGAATGAAATTTCAAAAATGTCAATCGCCTGCTAACCATGTGTTATACTATCAACTAATTATCTGTAGAACCGTTATTTTTATTATTCAATTCTCATTTCCAAACTCTAGATGATGAAATACAAACGGCTAGTACAACAGCAACAGTAAATACTATCGTGCAAATTTGCCGAGCTGCTTTAAATAAAACTAAAATAGCCTTGGTAATTTTTCACGGCAGTCATGAAATTGATACCAGCTCAAATTAACACTGAAGTGAATTTTTCTTGTTTAGTATCTAAATGAATACTAAATTCAGAATTTAGAGTTTTCGTCTAAATTTAGGGTTTCATCATTTTTCTAGCAATGATGTCAAAAACAACGTTGTTTTTGGATGGAGGACATTGCGAAATCTTTTCTTTCAATACTATCAGAAGCTTGAATGAAAAAAGAAAGAAATCAAACTTAGTCGTAGGACCTGTCTATTCATAATTTACGAATAATCAGATTTTCATTAATAACAAAGATAAAATGAGTTTTTTCTATTGGACTGTCATACACTTTACAATTGTTTGCAAATTTATTATATTCACCTAATTTGGTTTAGAAAAAGTGGGGTCAAATGAACAGACTGATGTCAGTAAAATTGTTTTGAACATTCCTTTCGTTTCAGTGATATAAACGGAAATGATCTAATACTGTCGCTTAAAATTCGTTCAAGAATAATAAACCATTTATACAGATACGAGAGAAAACATTTACAAAAATTATCCATAAAACTATGAGACAATCCGCTGTCGAAAAGTTCGTGAACTTTAACGAATTCACCTCGAAAAGTCGTAAGAACAAAAGAACGATAAAGCGATTTTGGGTTAGTTCCGCGTGGCGGGAGAGGGGAATCACCGGTCGCTTCGTTACCAGACCCGACAAATGCCGAGAATGTAAGCGTGAAACCAGCGATCACAAGAGGAGCGTGATTTAGAAGTTCAACAAAGGAGAATCGTACACAATCGAGGATGCAATTGTAGGACACTTTTAGATGTTTTTGGTTCACTTGAATATGCATTTGCAAATTTGAAAAAAAAAGTCGACTTTGTCTAGAGATCAAATTTCTGAAATATCACTTCTAAATTTATTTCTAAAAATAAATTTAGAAGTTTACAGATTTACTGATAAGTGAAATACTAACTGTTCATTTTCAAAAAGTTGTCAACAGGAAAACCTGATTGATAGGAAATTGTCCTTGATTTCTTTTAAGTTAATTCTTTCATTTTTTACAATCACATTTAAGTAACTCTCTAAAAACACATTTACGCGATGATACACCGATGAAAATAGAATATATGCAATAATATGTGTATGATATAATTAAAAAATTCACATCCAATTAAGTTCAACAATAATTGTATTGAAATTCGCTATATTTTTTTAAAGATTTCTTGTTACAAATGTTTGAAGTACACATTTCAAAGAAATGGAGTCTATTACCTAGATAGATTTCCAAAAATAGGATGAAAACATAAAAAAAATATCTTAACAATTTTGATTGTACCTACTAATAAATATACTAATATCGAATTTCACAATTTTTATTCAAGCAAATTCTATAAATATACCATCTAATGAATTGAACCAGATATCGCACTAGGTATATTGTATTTATTTCATTTCAACATTTTTGAAAATCCTAAGGGATATCATCAACCTTAGCTGTTAAGAACAAATATTTTTTTAATTTCAAGAATACGGATGTGAAAGTAGTGTTACTTTTTTCAAAAATTCCTTGGATTCATTATGATAGTGATGTAATTTTATACAGCTATAAATATTTATGACGTTTTCATAAAATACTCGAATAGTTTTTCGAAATATATGAACATATTTCAAGAAAACTACAATTCAAGGATTTGTTACATTTTTCATGATACCTACTCATTCGTAGGTATAAATTATAATAAATATATTTAATAATACAGGTATATAACACCTACTAAATAAGTGAGTATATGAAGCTGTATAACTACTGTGGTAATTGAAATTTTTAGTTGCTTTGTCACAATATTCAGTTAAATTAGTTTTTCATTGAACATTTTGAAATGACTCAACGAAATCTAATCTGCTATTAAATTTGAAGTTATACTTAGTACTCATGTGCGAGCAATTACATGAGGAGTTTTATTAGAAAATTCAGATATGTACATAATGAACTATTTCAGATAATCCATGGAATTACTTGAAAAATTTAAACAAAACAAATATTCATTTGAAGAAGATATAAATTGTGCATATGAAAATTGACTAAGTAGGTACTGAATAAATAATACGAGTATATGAGTCAATGAGCAATGAGAAAATACTTTTATCATATAATAACATATAACATATAATGAAAACAAAAATTTACTGAGTTTAAGTTAAATTTTATTCTTGATTTGCAGTTATATAAAAAAAAGAAAAACTATAATTGAATATAAGTATTAATCAAAAAGTAGTTTGAGTTCAGTTATAAACATCAGTTAATATTTTCAATCAATTAGAACTGCTGTTAGGTTTGGCAATACTAAACGATTTGCAAGATACCGAAGTAAATAAAATAAGGACGAGTATGGAAAAAATCACAAATTGTCAAGAATTACAGTTAGATACGGATAACAGTAAATACACAACTTCAAATGTCACAATCGACATGCCCTTGTTTACCATTCATTAGAAACCATAGATCGTCAGGAAAGAAAAATAACGAATGCTGTTTTTGATCACTAACAATGGGAAGTGTCAATTCTCGGTCCTTCTCTTGTCGACACCTCATTGTTACCATCCACCCTAACTCACTCGATTGTCAGTCAATCAAATTTGACAGAGATATTTGAATCAGATAAGGCAAATATAATTAAAAATAGGGAAACTTCAATAACATCAAAATAAATAACGATGATGAAAATCGCAAAGTGAGCTTGTTTTTTATACATATTATTGTATATATTATTGTTTTTTTATATTAAACTCTTGGAAGAAAAATATAATGAAAAGGAAAATATATTAAAATATAATTCGCCATATCTATAAATATTTATAGATCAATTCCGTTTCTCGTTTTCCATTCTGCACCTTTTTTTCGATTCAAATTCAACTTTTTTCTTCTACCATAACTTTTTCATTTCGTTCAATCATTCTGACCTGGTCCTCGTTCGTTTTATTCATTGTAAGGATTGCCACTCGACAGCTCTTTTTGAAATTCGATTTTCTTCCGTTCGTTGCATGTGACCATAATAAAGAAGTATTTTCTTCACCTAACATGGTATTTTTCACATATATACTTCCTCTTTTAACCTCATATATCGTATATGTTGAAATATTTAGATAACGACATTTCTCCAGAAATAAATTTCCACAGCGAGGAGTGTTCTAAAAAGGATGTTAATCCTTAATGCTCTTAATGATAACTCTAATTATTGCACCGGTAATTATTGCAACGTAGATTACATGAGCTGCAAATATGGTCTTAAATTTCATAAATTCTCTGTTATCAGTCTTAGTTAGGCCTTTTTGATTTTCAACTGTCCAATAGTTTTTTCTTCATTGTCCTTTTCTTTTGAGAGTTCAATTATTATCTATCGGCCATCCTACGTAATCGTTACTCAAATATCTTTAGTGGAGCAATTTATATGTCCAATTGTTTCTTCTTCTATACTCAGATCTTTGGCTGCTCCTTCGAATACAATATATTTTTATTTTAGAGTTTTTCGTAAAATGATCTCTTGGTCCTATTCCATCTATTCCATTAATTTTTTAACTATATAACTATAGTAGGCAACGCCTTGTGCGAATATTTTCGTCATGTTCTTATTTATGTGTAGCTTGTCTAGATCGAATGGATATAGTTAGAGTGGTGTCATAAAACAACCTTGCTTTGAACCTTTCTCAGTTTTCAATGGTAAGAAAACCAATTCTATTTTAATCTTTACGAATTTTTTATATTCTTCGAAATCCATAATGATCGCAATTAGATATGAAATGTAATTATCGCAAGTAAGTATATGCTTTCTACTACTTCCTATTATTCAATAACTAGAATAAACGAAGGCTCGAAAAAAACAATAACCAATATTAAATGATGAAAGCTTATTTTTTATGGGGGAAAAATAAATGAGCTATTGAAACCTACAAAAAAGCACGATGACTATAAAGTATCAAGAATATTCATAAAAATTTATATTATAGCAGCTTCAATTTAGCATTCTCGTTATTAGAAACGACAGAATAAGTTCAGTTTTCTAATAAAAAAATCAAAACTTCAAAAAAATGATAATGTACCCACATATGTATGTAGCTCGAGCAATGAATCATACAAATCATACCTACATCAGTTGCGAGTTGACTGCTCGCACATACAGGGTTGTATAAACACTTGAAAATGGTATATACCTGTCTACCTCCGAAATATTTCGAATAGACAAGTAAATAGTTTTTTAAAGCTTTACATCAGTTCTCATGGTTCTCAATTCTCAAGTTATAGATATTTTTAGTGTAATCAAGACAAGGTTAAATGATTTGATTAAATTACCTACACACATTCAGTAGTTATATATGTACTTAGGTTGACAAGAAGGGCAACATATCTTATTGAAAAACGGGAGGTCAAATATCAAGTGGGACCTATTATATAAGAGCATTCTATGAAGTATTTCAAATTGAAATCCTATGATCATATAAACCTATATTTCGATTTTTTTTCGTTTCATCTACATAATTGAGAAATAATG
Organism: Henosepilachna vigintioctopunctata; assembly: GCA_030704895.1. Taxonomy (NCBI): domain Eukaryota; kingdom Metazoa; phylum Arthropoda; class Insecta; order Coleoptera; family Coccinellidae; genus Henosepilachna; species Henosepilachna vigintioctopunctata. The sequence continues at coordinate 418,523 of JARQZJ010000115.1, read as the reverse complement.
AATTAAATGAAATGTATGTACTTAACTGATAATTGAAATGCATTAAATCGCTGGCACAATAATAATTCTATCATATTTTGAATATTGGCGAACTCTGGTTTGAAATCGATCTAAATTGATTTCCATATATCTAGTTAATGAAATAAGAAAATCAATTTCGTATAAGTGCTGTATGGATTACTCCTTATAGATCTTTATATTGGCTATTATTATATTCAAATTAAATAAGACGTACATAATTTTTTTTTCGACAATGATACGACAATATTGGTGTTTATTTAGTAAAGACTCATTTGAATCTGTATGTACAATTTATCAAAATACATTTTTTTCATTAATAATTTCAGAAAAGTAAATATCAAAAAGTACCTTATGGAAATGCAAAAGTTTTGAGTGAAACTTGAAATATATTATTTGGTGAGTTTTTTTAGAAATTAAGTATCTTTAATCTATATTAAAGTATAGATACACAAATTCATGCGATAAAATAAACGCAGACACAAATTAAAGTTGGAACACCCGAATTCCCAAAAAACATTGAATGAATTAATACCATACAAACCCCACACACAAGAATGTTTGTTCCTGAAGTAATGAAAAAACAAAAAAAAACTCAGCAGTGCAAACAGGAAACATCGAAAAACCAACATCAAGCCCAATGTCTTTTTATACAGCTGAACACAAAGTAAAACTAAAAACACGGCTAAATACCTCCATGCAGTCACCACACGACTTCTCACATCGAAGCTGATCGTGAAACTGACCATCTATCGTCTCCTTCCTTGCTTCTGAAGCTCTGTAGGATGTTCGAGTGTCCTCGGGGGAATTCGCCGCGCAGCGCGACTGCGTCAATACGATATTCTCCATCTCTGTCACATACACCCCCGCAGCAGAACACCTAAAACGCGATCGCACACGTCGGGTGGTTTTTGGGTCACGCGATCGTCGAACTTGACGTAGGGAAAAATTTAAGTTTTATCTATGTAAATGCCGAAATTTCGACGACTATGACTCTACGGATGAAAATTATACTGAATAGATTTTTTGTGGCACAAGGCGCTCTAACACTTCCAACGAATGCAAAACATTCGAAGCAATTTTTGGAAAGAAACCTCTCCATTGTCGAGTCGTCGTAGCGACAATAGAAGATATGGAAACATTCAAAATTTTATGGAATGTTCATCTCATCATCGATACTTGCTAAATTGAAAAAATGCTCAAACGTTGTTTGAAACAGTGTCCACCTGTGATACAACAAAGATGTACCTATACCCAAATACAAATAATTGTTACACAAAACAAACTCTTTCGAATTTTTAATCATAGTATATTACGAAATTGAACATCAAGCTTGATTTTTTCAATTTTCGGTAATATATACGTGCATTAATCTAACATAAACTTGGACAAAGTGCGAAATGAGTACATAAAATTTTCCTTCAAAGTAGCTCCGATCGTAGAAAAAGTGATAGGAAGTCGTTTACGCTCGTATGGTCATATCCAAAAACGCGAATATGACTAGGTTCTTAAGAAAGTATGGGAGCGGGGGGCACGTTGTTACAATTTTTAGATAATTGTTAATATGACAAAAGCTATCGAATAATTTATATATTTGATTACTTGTATAGTTAGTATTTCTATTTAGCTATTGAAAGATGACTGAAAAGTTATAAAAATGTATGCAGTTTTTTCACAATGAAAAATTGAACTAAAAAAGAGGATTGTAACAACTTACCCCCTTATTGGAGATAGTTGTTACATCATCGGGGCACGTTGTAACGGTGGATAAATAAACAAAATCATCAAAAGTCTTCTTACATTTATGAGTAATTATAATATCTATTATGGTAATTGAATCACATTGGTAGAAACCTTTTTGAATATTATATAAAAACACAGACTTCGTCTGCATATAATAACTTGTAGTAAATTATTTATACTTATTAGTTATTTTAATAAACTTTTGCCAAACTAAAACATTTTTAAAGCACTTGTATTATAGAAAGTATTATATTATATATAGTAATTATAGTAATTATAGTAATTAATGCAAATGAATGAGTGAACTGTTCCCGTTACACATTCGACATGGGCCCACATTTTGCCTTCTAAACATTCCACACAATCTTCCTTTTTCGAGGTGCTATAACTTTGGCTACTCACTAAACAAAACCATTCATGAGTATCAAAATTTGAATCGGAAACCAAAATTTTTTTCTTCTTCCTTTTCTTTTCATTTTTCGGTCATTTTCGAGGACTCTTCTTTACCTTTTACTTTATTTTTGTCACACGTTTTTTTTGGTCTTTGTAAGTTTCTCTTCATACTCTTATTAATGAGTCTTGTTCAGGTGTGTCGGATAACACAGCGGATTTATGTTTGACGTAACACAGATCTTGGTTTAATGTAACCCAATGAACAACTTTCGTTGTTTTTGTATTTTCTTAAAAACCTGGATAAGGAAATCGGACACAAATTAAACATTTCGCTTGCTTTACTTGCTTGTTTTATCTCTGCTGCAGCAGATTCAGAAACTTCTTTACTAGTTGTACTTTTTTCTGTTTTTCCTTTATTGTTTCTCATTATAGAAAAAACAAAGAATATGCAGAATTTTTGAAACATGAATATTGGTATACAAAATTTAAAAAAATTACAAAAAGAAAATTTTACAAAATAGTAATTGATTTTACGCACCCGATTATTGAATACCTTCACGTTGTCATTATTGAAAACAATATATTTAGTTCAGTGTTCTGTTGAAGAAACGTTGTCGTTTCTGTGATCCAATCTGAATAAGTTCGCTTGAAGAGGTATGAATTTAGATGAGTAGTAGTAGATCCTTATATGGGGTTCATTATCTGTTACGAAAATACCTGATTCAATTCCGAATTTATTGACGTTCCATTTGAATACATAAATTATAAATTTCTTGCAACTTTACGTTCACTTAGGAATACGCTCACTTCTTAAATATCGAGTGCCATCTTTTGAAAAAAAAATTCGATAAATTATAAACTCTTTGAATGAATATTCCCAATGAATAAATCATTGTTTCGATTTTCTTTACCATCAGTAAAAAATCATCATTTCCAGGATTATTATTACTAACTATTGAAAAATACTAGATTCAATACATAAGTCTCAACTCACTATGCGGTTTCTTACACTTGTAAGCAGACGACGTTATTGGGCATTGTTACTGGTGTTTACTTAGAGGTATAGAACTTTAAATTGCAACAACGATGGATCATTCGATTGACAAGTTTTTTTTATTCGCAAGATAATCTTGTGGCATTACATTTTAAATATGATTTCTGGGTTATGACCACCACGGCTGGCTCGGATGTGGTCCAATCTGGACGTCTAATTTTCGATGAGTTTTTCCAACATTTGTGACCGTATTTCGGCAATAACACGGCGAATATTGTCTTCGAAATGGTCAAGTGTTTGTGGCTTATCCTCATAGACCAATGACTTTACATAACCCCACAGAAAGTAGTCTAGCGGCGTTAAATCACAAGATCTTGGAGGCCAATTCATAGGTCCAAAAAGTGAAATTAGGCGGTCACCAAACGTGTCTTTCAATAAATCGATTGTGGCACGAGCTGTGTGACATGTTGCGCCATCCTGTTGTCAGTTTTTCTGGATGTAACGGTGTTTTGACATACACTTGAGGATTATCTTAACTCCAAATGCGGCAGTTTTGTTTGTTGACGTAGCCATTCAACCAGAAGTGCGCTTCATCGCTAATCAAAATTCGCTCATGAAAATCGGGAACAACGGCAATCTCATTTTGGACCAATTGGACGAATCTACGCCTTTCTTGATGATCGTTTGACTTTTGACGATGAATTGCCAAACCAAACTGAGAATAAATCATTTCTCAGCTGTTAAATCGGTCGCCATCTTCAACAGTATTGCCAACTTAAAGTTGTATACCTCTAAGAAAACATCCGTTATAATTCAATAATCATCCATTATAAACTGATTGACTTACAATAATGTCAAGAACGCGGCTCCAATAAACTCATAAAGAGAATTATATCATCATATCAGACTGTATACGCTCTCGTTCTCCAATATTAATAATGAACAATTTCTCATTAATCGTCATAGCTTACATTAGCATTGTTCATATACAATCGAAGCTGTGCATATATATACTATTATATAATATGATGATGGAGTCTAGCAATATCCATTATCAACACATACATCAAATTATATTATAGAACAGATTGCACTCTGCTGCAATTACGAACCACATTTTGTGAATAACATCTTAAGTAACGACTGCCGAAACATACAAATGGATTAAAAAATTCACATAAAAACTTCACAATTGTGGAAAAATGAAGAATGTTACTGAGTAAGCTAAATTGATTGTAAAGCCTATGTGAATAAAAATACACTATTTTTTGTTTCATGCCAAAATATCAATCAGTTTAGGTTTTAGTCATTTAAAAATCTTGTTAATTTACAATCGCCGCGCGTTGACGCAGTGTTAGTATGACGTCACAGGTCATACATGGCCTAGGTATGCTTGGAGCGTAGCCTGATAGGATTACTAGATGACTATGTTATAGAAATGAAATAAAGTTAAAGTTAAAGTTGTATAAAGTACAAGCAAAACACATTAAGTCAGTACTATAATAACGGAAAATTAGTTAAGAAATATTAAGCACAGATTCAAACTCAAATGCACTCAAATAATTCAAACTTATTTTGTATTGCACATATGGACTTTCAAACCTCGAAAAATGTAGACGTACATGAGGTTCTTTATAATAAAGACTATTGTGACAATCTTGTTAAAAAATGTGTAACTTTTTAGAAGGATATTATTTACGAAAAATTTATACAATAACATTGTTTACTTTTAATTTTACAAATTTTTGAAGAGGTTTATAAAAATAAAACAACATACCTACTGAAACGTTGTTCTTTTATTTTTTAGTTAGCGAAGGAACAAGCTTAGAAGATAATGTAAAATAAAAACAGTTGTATTTTGCATAAAACTATAAGTGTAAGTTAATCTAAATTAAAAAGTTTGCTTTGTAAATTTACTATTCCACATGCAGAAATCACAACCGAATCAAAACCATCAACTTGCTTTAAATCAACACAAGCTTGTAGTAACATGAATCCAAAACCTCTGAGTCTTCCGATAGCTCTTTCTAAAGGCTGTCCAAAAAAAGTATCATGTATTTGTGAGTTGAATAAAACAAAAACTACTTGTAAATAGAAGAAAAGTTTATTATTGATAATACTAATATTGAATGGAAAATTATTTGGAAAAGATCATGTTATCTAAATGGTGAACGTTACGTTCCTGACACTCTTCTAATCGAACACGAAGATTACGGATGACACGCTGACACATAGCGCTGGATATTGCTGCCATTCCTGACTTCATGTTTTGCTTCAGCTGTTTAAGGTTTGTTGGTTTGTTCTCGTATAATATACTTTTTGGGTATCCCCATACGAAATAGTCAAGCGGGATAAGGTGTGGGCTTCTGGAAGGCCAGTTGATGATACCCCTACGCGAAATCACTTTATTCGGGAATAACTCATTGACGACTTCCATCGCTGCATTTGATGTATGGCAAGTGGACCCATCTTGTTGAAACCATGTTCTTATGTTGAAACCATCAAACTGATTTTTTTGATGATTTTTTTATGTTTAACGCTTGTCTTCGCTTACGGATGGATAACGACGGATTTTGACGAACGGACGCCTCCAGTTCTTCGATGGTTTTCTCGTCGCGAACTGAACGTGGGAAACACAAGTTTTGGATTTTTACCGTCGCACCTGTATTTTCGAACGTATGTATCCATTTTTTAATGCTATCGTCACTTGGTGCGTGGTGTGTACGGTATTCTGCACGATACATATGTTGAGCAGTCACTACTGAGTTAACATTACGATGATACTCTTGTACGCAAAAAGTAGGGTACTACTCCATCGCTACTAAAACTCCACAGAATGGCGGACGTTACGAACCCCTCCCCTCTCCTTACTAGCTCTCCGTTTCAAATATCGCGCAAAAATAAATACCCGATACTCTTTTTGGGCACTCTGTACATGAATTCGTAACGCCGCAATCTTTTTTGTGTCTAGTACTTCTTTCTTGTTTGGCTTAACATGAACAATAACGCTATACTATATCATGCAAACTATAAAAATACAATAACAAACTATAATACAAATAACATAATTGATTGTCAATGTACTCACGTCAAAATGATCTTCACAACAATATACTATGCTTTTATTTCCGAATGGATCCAACTTTTTCATAGCTTTTAGCCATTTCTTTTGTATTTTAGTATCCATTGGAACCAAAAAAATAACTTTTCCGGCGCTTTGGTCGTAGTACTTTTACATTTTGGCACAACACATGATTTTCTCCTATTTGAATTCGACATTTCGAATAGTATTTGCGTTATTTCGTAGTAAACCGTACTGGAAGGCCCAAAGTACTGCGTGAGTGTATGACCTGTGACTTCACAGCACCGAGGGTCTGCCTAAAAACGGGGACTCGAAAAACTCGAAACTAGTGAACATTCTTCATTGGAGATATTTTTCAGGGAGATTAGAAATATCGAATATTATTGTTTATATCAACGACATATTAACAATAGCATCGGTAACACTGTGTAAATTGTCACTAGAATTAAAAATGGATTTCGAAAGGAAGAACACGAATTATTTAAAATACAGGGAAGATACTTTCCACCAATTAGATATTCTGGATTTAGTGACCCTACACACTTGTTTCAAAAATCACTCTCAAAAATTTTCACTGCAGATAGTATTTGATCCCACTATATGTGGTTTAAAAGTTATTGAGACTTCATTATCACTCATTATTTTCGAATGAAAATAGAAATTTATTCTGTTACCTCTGAAATTTTCAATTGCTCATTCATAATATTTTTCATAGATCTTAACTGCTCTATAAAAAGATGTCTGTGAGAATCTCCAAAAGTATCATTCGTTCTTTCAATAATTACGACTGAATAATTGAATAAATTCAAATATTGAGCACAAAAAAATTCAACAAGAAAAAAGTATATAAATGAAATGAGAAGTTCTACAATTAATATTACTGATCCATATAAGTGCCCTAACTATTAAATCAGAACAATGACACATTTCAATCCAATTTTTGTTAAGGGTCATAACAATTCTTATATTTCTAATAGTTCTTCAAGCAGCCGTTGGTATCTCTGAAACCACCCGTCTATCTCCAGAAGGACAAATACATTTGTTTTTAAGCCTCAAGGGGTATAAGGAATCAGAGAAATTCCTATGAAAACATCCGATAAATAAATCTATCATATCATGTTATGATGATAGTTGCCTGATTTGCATCCCTATGTAGACAACTAGCGCAAATATATGAACCTCAATCTCTGGTACGCTGAGTAGAACAATCAACAAGATGTCATTCCTAATTATTTTCAAGTACCCTGCGCTAAGATTTCCGAGAACAACTGACCAGTATAGTACGTTATCAACAAGTACGTTGAAGCAGATAAATAAATCTAGCACTGAGAAAATCGGTCATAGGTACAGGCGAAACATCTGAGAGAGCAAGAATTCCATTTATCTATCAATTCGCATAAAGATGTTATATAAACTAACTTTTTGTTACGTTTTAAGACGGTTTACATGGCGCAATTTGTAGCTAGATGTATAGTATTTATGTACTTAACTTAAATAAAATTAAGTCGTTTTCTGATTTTCTCTATAATTATTAATTTAAAACATAACGATATTGTTTCGCCAACACAGTGGGGTCATCATTTTAGTGAATATCAGAAATCTACTTAGTTTTATTCAAATTCAACCGATATTCAAATATCGGCCTAATCAATTATTGAGTATGTATGCACTTATGATCTAAGGTGTCTCTAAAGTTTTGAAGGGATAACGTTTGCAATGGTTGTTCTATTACATCGTTATGAATAGAAGTATAAAATATATTGGTTTCCTCTACAAAAAAAAACTCTCCACCTGAGGAGAATTTAACTCCAAATTAAATACGTTCAATAGATTTTGACGAATGGAATGATGATATATATATATATATATATATATATATATATATATATATATATAACCCTAACATGGACACACAAGCTCCAATAGTTAGATACAGATCTTTGCCTTATTTCCCTTCTCTCACGGCAAAACTATGTCACAACTTCATCACTGGCAGAAGTGTTTTCACAAGACTTAAAGATAAAATACCTTCATCTCTAACATCAGACTGCATCTACAGTGTTCCTTGGTTAGATTGTGAAGGAGTTTATATAGGTCAAACGTATCAGACCATTAAAAGAAGAATAACTCTTCATAAGAGCGATGTTAGACTTCGCCCTGACAGATGTGCCTTAGCACTACATTCCTCACAACAGGGACATCGTTTTGACTTCGACAATGTAGGAATACTGGATGTAGCTGTTAGTTACCAGAAAAGGATTGTTTTGGAAATGGTCCACATTAATAATAACTCCAACAGTATCAATAAGAAGACGGACGTTTCCAGACTTAGTTGTATTCATAGTTATTTACTCTCAAATCATTTCAGGTAACGTTCGCAACTTCGCAGACATCTCACAACTTTAATAGACTTTTATTTGTTACGTGTGTAATATGACATTTGTTACTACGGTGATTTACTCTCTCGCCTCTGTGTTCGGTTTTCAGTGTCAATGTCTCTCTGTGCTCCTGTCATTTCTATTCTATTATTCACCTATCATTGTTTTTAGTTAGTACATAAGATTTTTACATCTATAATTTAAATCAGCTTAATTTTTAAAAGAGATATTCCTGTTTGATGGTTTTTGGCCATACCTTTTATACCTAGTTAGCCGTTAGTTGTAAATCATAATTTTTATCAGTACAATTGTATAAACATCTTTTTCCGAGTCCTGATGAAGACTGTAAACGCAGTCGAAATATAGATCAGGCAGACAAATTGGATAAAATCTATTCATAGTGACCTCTTATTTTGCCTATAACCCACAACAATTATATTTATATATATATATATATATATATATATATATATATATATATATATATATATATATATATTTTGATATATATTGATTTTTTTTTTTGAGAATAAATCAATCGTTTGAGATATACCTGAGTACAATCTTATATAAATATATCCATACTAATATTATAAATGCGAAAGTAACTCTGTCTGTCTGTCTGTCTGTCTGTCTGTTACTCTTTCACGCCTAAACGGCTGAACGGATTTTGATGAAATTTGGTATGGTGATAGACGATAACCTAGAAATGGTCATGGGCTATAAATAATCACGCCATCGTTCTTAGGGGGTAGGCAGTAGGGAGATAACTAAATTGAGTTAGTGATTTTTAGTCGTTGTTGTTGGGACTTTTGCTCTTTCACGTCTAAACGGCTGAACGGATTTTGATGAAATTTGGTATGGTGATAGACGATAACCTAGAAATGGTCATAGGCTATAAATAATCACGCCATCGTTCTTAGTGGGTAGGCAGTAGGGAGATAACTAAATTGAGTTAGTGATTTTTAGTCGTTTTTGTTGGGACTTTTGCTCTTTCACGTCTAAACGGCTGAACAGATTTCAATGAAATTTAGTAAGGTAATAGATGGTTACCTAAAAACGGATACAAGATCAAAATGATCACGTCATCGGTCTTAGGGGATAGGAAGTAGGTAGAAAACTGAATTGAGTTAGAGATTTCTTTATGGTTTTTGCTGGGAGTTTTGCTCTATCATGCCTAAACGGCTAAACGGATTTTGATGAAATTTAGTTAGGTGATAGAGAGTAACCTAGAAAAGGATATGGGCTATTAATATTCATGATATCGTACTTAAGGCGTAGGCAGTAGGCAGAAAACTAATTAAGTTAGTGATTTTCAATCGTTTGTTTTAAAAGTTTACCTCACACACGCCTTAACGTCTGAACGGATTTTCATAAGACTTGGTTAATTCAAAGATAGGATCCTAGGCACGGACACAGGCTTTTTTTACGGCGGGAAAGTGCCTCATTTTCGCGGAAATCTAGCGTGATCGTGTCAAGAAGCGCATGACGCCATAGCTACTGAAATGATTTTGATGTTTTTTTTAAACTGAGTGTTACTAAGACTTCAAGTTAGTATTTGATCACTTTTCTAACTTAGAGGGTAGATAGATGCCATAATTTAGGGAATTTATGATGAAATTTTGATGCAACTGTCTTTATTTAACAGTTTTACTTGGATCGAAACTTAGCGACATTCCATCACACTACATAACTTATAGGGTAGGAAGGTACCAAAATTCAGACTACTTTTCACTTCGGGAAAATATCTCATTCCCACAGGAACCTATACATAGTTACCTATCTACAACATTAAAACTCTGTCTAAAATCACATTACGCCAAAACTATTGATCTGATTTGTATACGATTTTTTATTCAACTGACTGTTACATTACATACAGATAAAATCTAATTACCTACACCACAGAATTAATATAGTACTACATAACTAGCTACGCTTTAAACTTGAGGAGGTAATTAGATAGACATTTATACGAACTTTGAGCCCAGTAATCAGTTCAGTTGATGTGAAGTTGAGGACCGGAACACGATAGTGGGACATTGTTGCAGGGGGACTTACAGCCGGGAGAAAACAAAAAAACTTATGCGGACGAAGTCGCGGGTAAAAGCTAGTATATATATATATATATATATATATATATATATATATATATATATATAACAATAGTATAAGATTTTTATAGCGTAATTTTTGGATAACTTGATAGTTATTGAAGTTTGCTAAGGTGAGCTTCTGGATGCGACATAATTATTAAAAATAGGCAAAACCGGCAAAGAGTCTCAAATAGAGAGACTCCTAATTTGACGTTTGTGGCGATTTGTGTCGAAAAATCCCTGAGAGAAATTTGAACTGTGGTTTTTTGATACTTCTATTGAAACACTTATTTATATAGAGTTTATGTGAACTTCAACAAAACATAGTTCAATCTATGATCGATTTTGTAGTTTTCAAGTGACTTGAATGTGTACTCATGTTCCTTACTTAAATCGCTATAATATCCTTTCTTCAGAGATCTCAGAACCGTTGATGATTGAGATAGCTCACAGGACAATTTCGGTGGCTATCGAAGAAATATTAGCCTGTTATTCTATGGGTTGCCAGAACTAACTTATTATACTCATTTCAGAACGATGACACAAATTAGCAAACTAGTGTCCAAGAGTAATAATATCAAAGTGAAAAAAGTGAGTGCGTATGCATGTCATAGACATTGGTCGAAAACATTGACTTGTACAGCAGAACTTCAGAAGATTATTTCCCACTTTGATAGATTTTTTCAACACCGAGTCTAATCTTGTCCCGAATGCCGGTTCTGATTTTGCTGCAAGATTTTGCAAGCAAGACGTAGCTGAAAAAGCTGCGCTCTGATGTGCTCCTTCAGGGATGCTTCTGATAGATTCTTCTGATAGCTTTTTGAGAGGTTGTTAGGGTAAGGGGTTTTAGAGTGGTTGTCTAATCCTTATTGTTATATACCATAAGTCACATGCCTTAAGAAGGATTGAAAAGTTTCTTTCTTGAGCATTGAACACTTTGTTCATAATGAATATGAGAAAGTACAGATCACAAGGGTTTGAATAGAATATATCCATAGTATCACTGCAATTGGATCAAAAATGTAGTATATTTAATTCGAAATTGATAGTAATATTTGAAGAAAATATTGAAGGAACAATTCTAATCTAATTTTTCGTAATCCTCATAAACTGAAAAAGAGAGTTCCGAAGTTAATTAGGTAAGGTCGATGCTAGCAGAAGCAACATTCTCTCGAGAAATCGAGAATATCTCATATAGCGACGAACCGATGCATAGGTTTAAGGTTTTAAGGATTTATATATGAAATACTCATATATATATATATATATATATATATATATATATATATATATATATTTTTCAGTGTTTAATTGGGATTGCAGTCTAGGACAGGAAAATCAGTTACCTCTTTAGTATTTTCCAAGCTTTCGAAAATGTTTATTTTCTTCTTCAGGGCTAAAATAGCACAAAAATTAACAGTTTATATAGCAAGGCACTATAAAAAGTTTTTTCTTACAATTACTGTGAAGTTAGTCCGAAAGTACATTAGTTTTTTGAATTTTGAAAATAACTACAAGTGTTCCCAAATGCATTGGGTTGGAATGTTACTGCATTCTACGTGCTGGATAGTTGAAGGAAGCCACGACAATGACCGTATTTCTCAATTCAAGTAGAGTGTTCCCAGATGTTTTTAAGGGCGTTTCTTAAAATGCATAACGTTGGCCGAAGTTTTATGACTAACGAAAAGAGAATGAATTTGTTTTTTTTTTATGTATTCAGAATGGATTTTTCGGTGAATAGGATATCCGAATATGAGCCATTAATCAGAAGAACCTATGAGATTTATATATATATTGCTTAAATTATCTGTATCAGATTTTTTGTTAATACAATTTCCTGTCTTTTTAATATGAACCATTTCTAGGAAAAGGCGTTTGTTGTAATTGTTTGCGTGATCTAAAATTTTTGTGGCATTGTAATTCATATTATGACCAGTGGCTTGCACGTGTTGTGTTAATGCAGAGGAATTCGTCTTGTTAGTATTTCGGCAATCACTTTTATGAGAAATGATCCTCGAATGAAGATTTTGGGATGTTTGACCTATATATACAGAATCGCAATTTTGACAAGGAATTTTGTAGACGACATTTGATTTGAATTTCAATTCTATGGGATGTTTTGTGCGAGTGAATAATGACTGTATCGTTAATGTGTTTTTTTGGGCTATTTTTATTTTATTATGGAATAATTTGATCAGTTTTGGCGTTAGATTGTGTATATGCGGTAGAACACCGAATGGTAGATTCTCTGGGCTGTTGTTGCTGATAATTTCCTGGTTTGTTTCAATTATATTGCTACAAGCTCTCAATAATTTATCAATCAGTTTAGGGGGATAACTATTATCAAGCAGAATTCCCCTGAATTTTGAAATATTTTTCTGATACAATTCTGGATGACAAATATTTTTTATACGTCTTTTGAACTCTAGTATGAAATTCTTTTTCGTTTTAAATGGATGGTAGGAAAGGTAATTTATGTAACGTCCGGAATGAGTGTTCTTTTGGTACCAGTCTAGCATTATGCAGTTATTTTTTCTCATCACCAGAGTATCAAGGAAAGGAATGCTATTGTTATTCTCTGTTTCGACGGTGAATTTTATCGAGGGGTGATAGGTATTGAATGTTTCAACTATTTCGTCGATTTTATTTGCGGGTACAGCGCAAATTATATCGTCGACGAACTTTTTCAGGAAGGGTATTTCAAAGGATAGATTAGGTATACATGAATTCAAAAGATCGTCCATTACATATTGTGCAATAATTGGAGAAAGACAGCTTCTCATGGGCAGCTTCCTTCAACTATCCAGCACGTAGAATGCAGTAACATTCCAACCCAATGCATTTGGGAACACTTGTAGTTATTTTCAAAATTCAAAAAACTAATGTACTTTCGGACTAACTTCACAGTAATTGTAAGAAAAAACTTTTTATGGTGCCTTGCTATATAAACTGTTAATTTTTGTACTATTTTAGCCCTGAAGAAGAAAATAAACATTTTCGAAAGCTTGGAAAATACTAAAGAGGTAACTGATTTTCCTGTCCTAGACTGCAATCCCAATTAAACACTGAAAATACATATCTACAGTCGTTAAACATTCAACTATATATATATATATATATATATATATATATATATATATATATATATATATATATATATACATATATATATATATATATATATATATATATATATATATATATATATATATATATAAAGTATCACAGAATTTTCATTTCCATTTGCCAATTATATTCGTGCATACCATAAAATTGGTTGAACTACTAATGTCAACACTTTCAAATGCATAATATTTTGAAATAGGGAATTTTGATTCCTTTGAATGCCAAATTCTTGAATCCGAAAATGTATAGTACTTATAGTAAAATGTTTGCGAAACGTGCATTGTTAAATAACGGCGTAGATACAAGCCCAATCGAATATCGACGTGAATTTTCAAATTCAAATATTCATAAAGATGAATATTATAATAGATAATAATAGATTGAAGAAAAATAATGTCTTTGAATAGTTTATCAATATATCTCATTTAAAACAATGCAATGTGGTTCTACGTTAAACACACACACGTATACTTACACTCAAGTTCAATTTTATACCATAACAGTATAGATGTTTCATATCATAATCACAAATTTCATGTCAGTACTATATTTCTTTAGTTTGAAAGATACCCCCAATTAGCAAAAGGTTGGAAAATTCAGATATATAATCGTCAGAGTCAGAGATTTATTTCTCTTCTCCCCTGACAAGATATTACGTCCCCTGCAGATTAGGTTCAAATTAAAACTTGGGGATATTCATTAAGGGTGTTTATCGAATCGATGCGTCACCTGAGAACGGATCCATCTAGCCAAGATTTTATGACAATCCAAACAACATTTTCCCGGTTTAATTTCTGCACTCGTTAATTTTCCTTATTTTACGGCTCCGGATAGGCTCGGCGAGCTAAGTAAAATTAAAACGGCAATGGCTGTGATCTAATTACTTAAACGGGTGGAGGTGCTTAGAATAGGCAAAGAAATGTGGACCGAAGTGTTAAAATGAAAATTAATGAAAATAGTGTTGGATGAAAGGATAACGACTGTTTTGATTACTCCGCTTTGCGATATAACGGCCGTTTATTTCTAGTTCAATGGATTCGAAATGATGCCCTCTCGTTGGAAATGTCTAATAATGAACACTAACGACAAAAATTCATTTAAATTGAAAAGCGACATCCTGATAAATGTCTTAATTCTTGCAAGAAATAAAAATTAAGAGAACGTTCTTGAAAACATTTCAAGTTGAATCTTGATTAATCAAAATATAAAATGAAAGATTTGAAGCATTTGATTATTGCTTTTCATGGAAAACGAGCAACATTCTCTACTACAATGAAAATATTTCGACATAAATATCCATAAGTCTCTCTCATGTAGTTGTACAAAATCTCCTCAACTTCGATAACATAACTCAATGTCATAATTGCTATTTCATTACTGTTCTTTTTCAATAATTTCAATCAGTATTCTTGTAAAAATTGGTGTTATAAGTGTTTTACTTTCCAATTGAGTTTTATATTATTTGATCCCGGTTATGCCGATACTTTTTAGATTTTGGAAGGTAGAAAAAGCGTGCCACAGCAGCACGCAACAAGGCCCTTTGTACCGCAGGATGTGAAACAGCTGACGACTACACCGAATGACAGATGCCTGAGCACCTGCCGCACCGCGCGATGTTCTTCAGTTTCGCACCGAAGGCAGCGGCCGCTAGATCCGGGCATGCACTAGTGAGTGCAATGTTGCCATACCTCGCTAAGTATGAAAGAAATACAACTTTTAGACTTGTTCATTACAGTACCTACTAACATAAAACGTAGATTGAAAAAAAGTTTTTTTTAAATGCTGAAATTTAAAACATACCAGGCTGCTTATTGACAAAATTTGAAATAATCATGAAATTGTTTTCAATTCTATTCATTGAGATGATGTAAACCGTATATGTTAGTAATTTGAAGAAAAACATTTTTGAATTTTCAGTCAAGAATGGAAATTTTTCACAAGATACCTAACTCAATTCCTTAAACTCAGCCTACTACGAATTAACAAATAGGGTGAACTCTATATATTTTGTTTCGTGTTAGAGATATCGAAAGAAGTTACAGAAAAGAATTGTTGAAATCATTCTTTCAGGCCCTTATACCAATTCTCATGACAAAACTGGCATTATCAATGTTTTTGTTATTTTTAGTTCCTCATTCCTTTCGATTTTAAAATTATGAAGTTTCTTTCTCCATTTTATACCTCATATGAATGAGAATTCTATTAGCATAATCACTCTACAATTCTTTGATGACTAATCAAATTGAGAGAATATTCTTAAACGATCTTGTTCCTAGAAACAATAATTAATTAGTTTGAACTATATGCAGTCACTCTCAACATCTATTCTAATATGAAATGTGAATTTTGTCATGAGACTGGATATCTGGCCCTCGAACAATGACGTGAACAACTTAGTACCATAACTTTTTTCGATACCGCTAAAGCGAAACAAAATATTTAGAATCTATTTCATTTGTTAATTCATAGTAGGCTGAGTTTGAAGTTCAAAAGTCAGTTAAGTATATAACATAGTATGATCGATCGCTGTTCATTACTGTGCGAAAATTTATATCTAATTTCAGTCAAATGACTAAAATATGTGTGAGTCTTTATCCTAAATGCTTCACTCTGTATAAATAACAAATCCTGAAAAGAAAAAACTCATTTCTGATGAACGTTTCGCTGCAAATTGTAGCTCTGTCAAAACATCCTTTGAAATAAATAATTTTTATTGAATGAATATATATATATATATATATATATATATATATATGTATATATATATTCATGTCCATGATCTGAGAGATATTTCCAATAGGTGCAACCGTCAAGATTTCTTGATGATTCTTCACTTGGAGTCATAATAAGATGCTTTGAGATTGAGATCGTTGCCTTGCTGACGAGTTTTTTGTAGAACGAAACAGCCGTCTTATGGTTATGGTATTCATTCTTTTAAATATTCTATTTAGTGCCATTAGTATAAAATTTTTATGTATGTGTGTGCAGATATATTTATTCATATATACTTGTGTATATACTTAGATATAATTATTTTCATTTCCTCATATAATATATATATATATATATATATATATATATATATATATATATATATATATATATATATATATATATAAGGGTGATTCATTTAGAGGTACTTTTTGTGGTGGGGATTTAATTGAAAATACGAATGCCTCGTGTCAACTGAAGTAACATTCTTGTTCAGTAGTGTTTGACAATTCAAAATGGAAAGACTTAGCCGGGCACAGCGTCTACAAATTGATCAACTATTTTACGAAAATGGGCGTTCTACGAGAAATGTGTTTCGGGCGCTTAGATCAACTTATGGTCCACATAATCGGTCTACCGAACGCTATCAGTAAGTTTGTGGACCCAATTTTACTATTACAATTTTACAATTACTGGATAACACTCGACCAAATAGACCTCATCCAGCACCTTATGAAGGAAATATAAGGGCGGTAGCGAAGAGTGTACACGAAGACCGTGAATTGTCAATTCGTCGCCGTTCTCAACAAATTGACCTGTTCAATTCAATAAGTGCAAGAACTGAAGCCGACTGACCTTCCGAATAGTTTCCGTTTTAGTCGCTGGGCTCTTGACAAGCTTGCAGAAGATCCACTGTTTTCGACAAAAATATTGTTCACTGATGAGGCCCATTTTTGGCTTAATGGGATCGTGAGTGAACAAAATGCCCGTATTTGGTGTGATGTACATTCCGAAGAGGTTCAAGAGCTGCCATTTAACCCAGAAGAAACAACTGTTTGGTGTGGTTTATGGGCCGGTGGAATAATCAGTCCATATTTCTTCAAAACAGAGGCCGGCAGGAACATTTTTGAGAATGGTGACCGTTATCACGCAGTGATAACAGACTACTTGATACCAAATTGAAGCCCGTAGTCTCGACTAAATTTGGTTTTAACAAGAAGGTGCCACTTGCCATACAGCCCGTGAAACCATGGCTTTACTGCGAGAGCGATTCGGCGAACATCTCATTTCACGCTTTTGACCAGTGAATTGGCCGGCTAGATCATGTGACATCACACCTCTTCACTTTTTCCTTTGGGACTATTTAAATTCCAAAGTCTACATGCATAAGACGGCTATAATTGAGGCATTGGAGCCAATATTACTCGAGTTATTGGCCAAATACTCCTCGAAATACTCATTTTATATTATATGTATAAATTTACGAGAAGTAACATTCCTTTGTGTTTCAGTATTTATTAGTGTACAATAATTTTGTCCCAACTGAATAACTGCGCTAAAATGAGCACATGAAAGATCAAGAAAAGAAATTTGTATGGGTTTGAGTAATCATTTCATGCATCAAATGGTCGAATTTGCTAAACTTTGTCAGAACAAGTCTGCTGGTTTGCAGTGAAATAGAATAAATAACCGAATATGAGATAGATAATTTGCAAAGTGATGATTCTACTACTTCAAAATTTAAATCAGATGCAATTTTATAACATTCATTGAGAAGCAAAAATTGCACAATTGCAGAGACCAACCTTGCTTCGAAAGCATATCAAAAGAATGACCCTAAAATATATTCAAAAAGCAGCGTTGAGATACTGATTTGCATTCCTAATCATATTAAAATAATGACCCTAAAATATATTCAGAAAGCAGCGTTGAGATACTGATTTGCATTCCTCATCATTACAGTGCTCTTAAAAACAAATACATATTGCTGTAGCGAAGACTTTATAGATGAAAAAATAGCAACAAAACTTAGGTTAGTGCAAAAGAAGGAGGAAAAATATCAGTTGTAATATGCATATTATAACTTGAATATCTAAACAAAAGGTAGTACAAACTCATATTTTTCAACAGATAAAACCCAACAGATTTCACGTTGTCTTAGCAATTAAAGAGTAAACAACTTAAAATGCCAACAACTTGATTGAGAAGTACTCGCAAAAATTCTGAAAACTAAGGAATAAGAATCAAGGAATCTAATGGAGCAAACCCAAAGAATCTATTCTCAAATATAAGTGAACTAGGAACCAATGAAAACCTCTGCAAAAAGAACTAGAAACGGTAAAAATATTTGATGTGATCATAGCCATTATAGAGACCCTCATCATAGGTTCGATTTGCATAGAATATAAGAATGTCTAGAATTGCCCAGAATATAATTTGTGCGTTTTCAATGAATGGAATATTTGAAGAGGAGAAGATAATAACACCTATAACATTAACTTGAATACACAATTAATTTATATATCGTGTATTCAATATAAATAAGAAAAAAAGAATTGAAAATTGTCACTTCATATCTAAAAGCCGTGAGGACGCGGAAATCGATGAAAACCTCTATTAAAAGAAATCTTACATTGAAAGCGGTCTTATATCTACGTGGATTTATGGTCGCCTTATAACATTTTCCTTCATTGTTCATTCGCTGTGGTAGCGAAACATTCTAGAATATTTTCAATGGAGTATGCCTCAATGGAAACTTTTGGCTTGAGGCTTAAAACCGATTATACGAATCATATTTTTATTTCTGCAATACATTCAAATACAAATTGAAATGGTTGAGAAAACACTGTTTTCTAGATTTATCCCACAACTTTATTTAACATTTGTGAAATACATTCTACCATAACGATGGTTTCTTCGGACTAACATAGAAAAGTTTTTTTTTCAATGTGAATTAACTAAAATGAAGAAGAAAGTTGTTTTTCATTCCAAATATTCGAATTAATAGGAAAAACCTATACGAATATTTTTCGGTGCCAACGCAATCGCTATCGATTCTGCTTATTCTTTATATTTTTTGCGACCTCTTTGCGAGGAGGCGCGTAATCCGTGGATAACACATTTTTTCAAACCCATTTTCACCAATCGTGAATATTATAGTCCGCTACTTTTTATTATGAACCGTACTTATTTTAGGTGAGTTGCTTTATTCGCCGCCATTTCCCCCTTTCAACAGCTACACTTACATCGCTAAACGATTGCCGTTTTATTGCATAATTCGATGGAACTCCCCATCCACCTTTCAACCTCAATGAAAAGTCCCAGTGGTGGAACTCGGCCAATTTCATAAAAGTAGAGGTAAATAAATTCAAATCTGAATAAAATGGGGAAGTGATTTCACTGATGAAAACGTATTACTCACAAAATATTTTTCCATAGAATATAGAAACTGTTTTCATGATGAAAATTCGACTACATTAAACATAAATATAATGTTAACAATAAAATAATTATTCTAAGAATTCTATTCAATGCAGGCAAACTAAAATTAAGTAAAAGAAGAAACTTACGTTGAAAACCTACACATTTTTTTATATAACAGCCGTTTACATATGTTTCAAGGTTATTGCCTATCGTCAGAACGGCGTAGTTCAAGTTAAAGATGAAAGTACTTGAAGAGATATATAAAAAATTAATATATAAAACACGAAACACAGTTTCGTACACGTTTTATACACCCAAAACATTTGGGAAGAGTCAACACAACGTTGCAGACGACAATGAAATACCGTCCGGCTATTATGAGACTTTTATAGTTTCTGGAACTACCCAGATAATCTTAACAATAAAATAATTATTCTAAGAATTCTATTCAATGCAGGCAAACTAAAATTAAGTAAAAGAAGAAACTTACGTTGAAAACCTACACATTTTTTTATATAACAGCCGTTTACATATGTTTCAAGGTTATTGCCTATCGTCAGAACGGCGTAGTTCAAGTTAAAGATGAAAGTACTTGAAGAGATATATAAAAAAAATTAATATATAAAACACGAAACACAGTTTCGTACACGTTTTATACACCCAAAACATTTGGGAAGAGTATTTTTTTATATATCTCTTCAAGTACTTTCATCTTTAACTTGAACTACGCCGTTCTGACGATAGGCAATAACCTTGAAACATATGTAAACGGCTGTTATATAAAAAAATGTGTAGGTTTTCAACGTAAGTTTCTTCTTTTACTTAATTTTAGTTTGCCTGCATTGAATAGAATTCTTAGAATAATTATTTTATTGTTAAGATTATCTGGGTAGTTCCAGAAACTATAAAAGTCTCATAATAGCCGGACGGTATTTCATTGTCGTCTGCAACGTTGTGTTGACTCTTCCCAAATGTTTTGGGTGTATAAAACGTGTACGAAACTGTGTTTCGTGTTTTATATATTAATTTTTTATATATCTCTTCAAGTACTTTCATCTTTAACTTGAACTACGCCGTTCTGACGATAGGCAATAACCTTGAAACATATGTAAACGGCTGTTATATAAAAAAATGTGTAGGTTTTCAACGTAAGTTTCTTCTTTTACTTAATAAATATAATGTATTAATCGTGCACTTTTGATGCTTAAGCACAATGTCTCAAAGCGAGTGGGGGTATTTTAATGTACAGATGAACAAATATAATAACTAGGACCAAGGTAACAAGCATGACATCAATTTTTTTTTGCTTGAAATATATTGTTTCTTCATCTATATAATATTCACAAAATCTGAGTATGTATTAGATTTATATTTACACAATACGCCACTGCAAACTGCATGGCAGTAGATAAACATCAAATGATTGGACATATAGCTTTGTGAATAAATAAACTGTTAGATGAACTGGTGAAGATTGTTTTTTAAATTTACACACTTCATCCAACAATTTCAACATATGTCTAACCATCGAGATGGCTTTTCAGGACTGAGTTGAAGATCTGAAAGAACCATCATATCAGTAAAACGTGCGTCAATTTGTTGAATGAAAGTGTTTTGATTAAGAATCATTCTTCTGATTTCAAACAATCCATATTTCAATCCATAGGTTCATATATTTCCTCACATATTGGTAATGTATAGTCAAACAGTTTGCTACAAAACGAACTAAAGTTCAGAAGTACCACGCCCACGAAAACTCAAAACTAGAAGTACACCAATGTTTACTATGGTTTTACGATGTGGATGACGATTTGAATATTTTGTGAATTCTGGAATGGAAGGAACCACCGAAGGTTTTTCAAAATTTGGGTACTTCAAAAGTAAAAATGACAAGTAAATCCTCCAAAAACTGAAATTTTTTCCTATTATAAGTAATTTCTCTCAAACAAACCTCTGAAGGAGACCTGACTCTTGAATAAAGAATATACATCATTTTGATCCGATTAGGTGCACCAATATCAGTAAAAAATGATCATATATATATATATATATATATATATATATATATATATATATATATATATACGAAGATCAATGTCGAATGATCATATATACATGTACGTTTCTTATAGTTGTTTAGTCTTGAAAATGAGCTAACGCTCGAAACATGTTGACTATTCATATTGTTCAATAAATCGTGAAACATTAAGCCAAGCGTTTAATTTATTTTAATATATATATATATATATATATATATATATATATATATATATATATATATATATATATATATATATATATACCTATATAATATGTATAGATATAAACGCGTATATATAGGTATATCCATGAAAAGACTGAATGAGATAATGCAAATGTTGCATTATATTATGATATTCGACTTAATTATATTCGGTATCGGTTTTCGAAATCATGTACTTATCCTACGTATCCATGCTACACAAATCAATATTTATATGCTTCATCAAAATGATATTTTATATTTTTCATACATGTTCGAAAACTTCTAGATCATAATTGATTTTATGAAGAATTTCTCGATACATTTTCATGGGAGAATTTTCATTTTTCTCAGGAAATAAGCCTGCAATCACAATGGACACCTAATTAATAACTAATGTTACTTAACTGTTTCAGTGATAGATATATATGCCAATATTTCAACCTATTTTTGTAATTATGTTCCATTATTCTAGTATGGCTGAAAACTAATATTTGTTCAAACTGTAATAGTTAGTTTATCATTACTTTTCAAGAGTTTTTCAAATGAGATAAAAGCTCTTAATTAGTGAGCATATAACTAAGAGTTTTCTGATGATAATTCGAATAATTTCACATTTCAAAAGCTTTACCGCAGTTTAGTAAAATTATATGCTATATTTTGACAGTCACTCATGGTAATTATTGACAAATAATTATGAATAGATGAGTGCACGACCAGTTGAAAAAAATTGATAAATAATACAGGAAGAGCAATTCTGAGGAATATGAAAACTTCCTCGTTCTTTTTATAAATTCCAGAATTTCGATAGATTTCAGCATATTTATCCAGTTCGAAACCTGAAATTTCTCATGTGAGCTAACACAATTTCTCATAAGATAGGATGTACCCTATTCACGGGATTACCTAGTTGCAAAAGGTAATGTGTCCCTAGAACGGGCGCCTCTGACTATCCTTAACGACCCCGTATAAACGCAATAATGGGATTAATTTCCTGCTACGACAAAATAACATAACCGATCGCGAAAATGTTCCCCCGTCATCGAGATTGGGAAAGGAGGTGTCGAAAGCTCAATAGCGAAAGGAATGAGGGATAGTGGGGTTTGGGTGGCGGCAAAGGGCAAACCCTGAAAAACAGAGATAATTGCACAAATGCACCTCTGAATTCGTTTCGACGCCGAACTACGGTGTAAGCGAGTATTCCGGGTAACAGAAAATACTCTACAAATGTTCAGTTAATTAGTAGTCGATTTGAGGCTAGTTATTTTGCTAAGATAACATAATTTTACATCGTATGTAAAAGAAGAAAGTTACTAATGATCGTTATTTTGGTACATACTCATTACTGTACACCTGAAGATATACGTGGCACAACTAATGAGTTCCTTGTTGAACGAAACAGTACTGTCTTGCGCTTCCATCTAGTGGAAAAACCACTTATTGTGATTTTTATAGCCAGCTTTGCTTTGATATTTTTTATTATTGATAATTTTTGGTAAATGCGTTAACTGAAAAGAATTGCAAATAAATCTCAGAAAAATACTCAGAGATGTTAAATAATTGTTTCACTTCAACTTGATCAATATAAATATAGAGGCAACAAAACTCATAATATTATCTTGTAATTCCGTCGATCTTCTGATCATTCTGTCAAAGTTCTGTCTACTTGTCTATCTAATTATAACCTCAAAACCTCAAGTGGAAAGGGCATATATGAAACATAATTTGAAAAATAAGGGGATAGGTTTACATTGATTGAGAACCCTGTATTTGGTTCTGGTACAGTCCCTTTTATCCTATGGGATCCTAGTCTGGGGATGTACACTTGAGAAGAATGGAGGTGATTCTAAATATAATTTTAAGGATTATTTTAAAGAGAAATTGAATATATTGTAGGTTTAAATCATGTCAAGAGATGAGAGTGTTGGACACTAGGAAACTATATTTTCGATCAATTTTGTGTTATAGACGGAATAACTACGAATTAATTTTTTCAAATAAGTCCCAATGCACGAGATATAAACATCTACAGAAACAGCACTAATGAAAGAATTGGCCAGATATACTAATGTTCATCCTTCAAGATTGTTACATATCTCCGATTAATTCATCAAGATAAGTTAAATTAAAAAAAATCTAAAGCATTGGTTGAAGCTCCACTGAAGCTTCACTTTGGAACCCATGTTGCATTCTACTCAAAAGTTTTTGATCTTCATATATACTCCATTCTTTTGTACAAGCACAGAGTTCTTCTGAAGGAAAAACTAGATGCTGAGTAATTTGCCCTGGTGTTATTTAGGTAATTAAAAAATGGAATACTTGAAACATTGGTAATGAAAACAATTAGTTATGTGATCATATTACATACTATATTTTAGTATTACGCCTACACCATGTGCAAGTAAATGTATAATTTTTTATCATTAATATTATATTATATATATATATATATATATATATATATATATATATATATATATATATATATATATATATATATATATATATATATATATATATATATATATATATATATATATATATTGAATGAAAAAAATACTCGGCTAAGTTGTTTCACAAAATCATTTCGATACTTGACGATCATTTCGGCGTGTTACCTCATTTTCAAAAGCTGAACTCGGTTAAGATATTTATCGTTCAACAATAGCTTCAAAATTTTATCGTGTCTTCGAAGTCGACTGCAAACATATCCTGCTTCATTCTATGAGAACGGCATGCCAAATTTTGTATTACTGTTGAATTACAATTTCAACTGAATAATTTCAAATGAATTAATATTCAACAAAAAATTAACAATTTGGTTCAAGCTGAGCCTTACTGACTCGTACAACAGTTCTCTTCTATAGGGCAATTTAAGGTCCGAAAATAAATTGTCTAATTCAGAAAAAAATGTGTATTTTTCCTAACCTCAGTAATATCATTGAAAATCAGTGATCAAGACTCAGCTATGATCATTCCATGAATCAGGGGCCATTGAAATTGTATACTGTGGTAACATGATCACAAGAAAAGAAAAACTCATACGAGCAACCCCCTAAAATTGAAAGTACAGACAAAAACGTTATAAACCCCATTAAAGGCACTTAGAATTCAAGTTTTGCTGATTTTACACCGTATCCATAAGGAATATCAACTATAGTGACATTTTATGCGGCATTTTCACGACGACCTCGCGTATAAAATATTGAATTTTCAACTTTAAGTGACAGCTTTTCCGGCACATTACCTCGACCGTTTCCTGTTTCGACATTAAAGTTCTTGGGCCGCAAAAGTTGTAAAGCATCCTCTAAAATGTCGGTTATTTCGCCCTTATTGAGCTTTTCTATGGCGCGATGAACTTCGCGCTATCGGCTGTAATAGCGGATTGCGAAAAATCGGGTTTATGGGATCGGGAGTATCACAGAAATTTATGAGAAGCGGCACATCGCAAATTAAATGAATGCTTCAACAGGAAACTGTTTTCTGCAAAAATTTCACCTATAGATCGTTTTGTTAACTCTATATACGAGTATGTACATTTTCGAGAAGTAGGTATCTTCGGTTGTTTTAAGTTCTTCAAAACTGGAGTCTTCATAACCATTGTTTTTTGCTATTGAACAGACAATTTCAAATTCTATTTTTCTACGTAAAAATACCATTGAAAACTTATATGAGTACATATCAATGAGGTACCTGATTTTACGGTAGTATAAATATCAATATTTTTATCTATACCTATATAAGAAAAAAATCCTCGTTTTCGTTCTCACGGCATTGAGCGTGAACAGTTGGACCAATTTCCCATTTTTTGTTTATTTGCTATTTTTAGAAGAAGGCTCTTTAGAAAGAAAAAATCAAGAAAATTCTTATCCACCACATCGAAATTACGACTGTGTATGTTACACCTTACTAACATAACACGTAGTGTACTTGGTTATAAAGAAGAATACATTGTTCTCTTCAGATAACAGATGAATTTTCGTTTTAAAAAAGGCCAACAATTATACGTACAAACTTAAGTCGCAGAACTCCCAATGCTGCAAGTCAAAGATTTACAAGAGCAAGTCAAACTGACGAGCAACACGAACCGCTATATGAAGTTGAATTAAATCAACATCAACAACATTGAAATGTTGGGTTTTACCTCGATCGAGCTGCATTTAATTTTGAGGTGGAAATCTATCATAGTTCGCAGCAAATCCTTGCCTTGAGGCAATGAACTTTGTGTACCAATATTGAAAGATATTCAAGTTTGAAAATGAAGCTCCTGTATTGTGTGGCACGAGCAGTCAAATCAAACTGACGCCATTGGTAGCAGTTTTGGTACCAGAACCACAACATTTTTGTTTTCCAGAAATAGAAGAGTTATCAACCATTTTTCGACTCATATCCAGCAATATATCTCAATATATTCAATGATGAGATATTTGGAAGAAGTACTCGCTACGAAATTACGAACCTTCAGTTCAACTACAGAATTGACACAGGTTAATCGTTTTTAACGATAATTGATAAGACGACTGACTTGAAATTACTGGATGTATACATTTTCTTAGTTCATGGGTGTCCATCTCACGACTCCACACGGTATGAATAGTAAAAACATGAATAATGTAGCACAAATGCTATAACACTCCTTTCATGATTTCCGAAAATATTTACGAGAAAAACATACAGACGTACAAGGTTCGCCGAGTCAACTAGTTATTCAATAAATATCATATATCAAGTATTAAGTATCACTATGTAGATATCCCGAGATATCATAACTGACGTTTTCGTGCATATGAATCTTAATCTCCAACTCAAATCAAATATATCATTAAATTAGATCACAGGACAATTGTGTTCAACTTCAGCTCACGGTGGACCATGTACCTAGTTGGTGTGAGGGCAATTATTTGAGTTTGAATGTGTCAAAATGTAATGTTGTCTCTTTCACAAGGAAAAGAGACCGAATTGACTGTGATTATAGCGTCGGTGATCAGGTTCTTTCTCGTTCTGATAAGGTGGAAGATCTTGGTGTAGTCTTCGACCAGAAGCTTTCCTTTGTCCCACACATCACCCAACTTATTTCATCTGCCTAGAAAATATATAGATTCGTTATAAGTAATGGCAAATATTTTAATAATTCCTCAACATTCATAGGATTATTTAATACCCTAATCCGTAGCAAATTGGAGTATGGCAGCACGATCTGGCATCCCATTTACACTTGCCATCAACGCCATCTTGAGGCTATTCAGAGAAGGCTCTTGAAATTCTTAGTTTGAAGAAGAGATAAAGCGTATCCACAGAGAAGAGTCAATCATAACGAATTATTGAGTCGATTTAGTTTAATCTCCTTGCAGAGCAGGAGAGTAACTTTATAACTCAAATTTCTGTACAAATTACTGCATAATAGTATTGATTGTCCTCCTCTCTTGTCCGCTTTGAAATTTCGTGTTTCTAGGCAAAATTCTAGTAATGCAGATGTATTCCACCTAGAGACTCCGAGGACCAACGACCTAATACAATCCCCCATTTGGTTTTTGAAGTCTACATTCAATAGAGTTCCAATAATTGTGACATTCATTTTGACTACATACAAGTGATTATCGGAGTTATGTGTACGAAGAAAATTGACTAAAATGAATTGATTTAGATTGAGTTCTTTGTGATATTTCATTGAATGCTATAATGTAGTTATTGGTTAGTATTTTTTTAGATTATATTCAGCTCTTCATCATATCTTTTTCATTTTGATTATTTAGTTATTATTCAACATTATGTTATATTATTATGTTATTATTTTCTGTAATTGGGTATTATACCTGTTGAGAATAAAGAACTTTATTATTGTTAATATTATTATCAAATTCAATATATCTGCCGGCTTTTTATTCTTATATTCAAGTTTATGAAATCGAATATTGATCGATATTATATTTTCTCTATAAAATCTTATTTATATATTCACGAGAAATTGTTCAAATTTATCTAAACAATACAATAACTGATATTACAGAGTTTTCATCCACCTGATAAAGGTATTGTCTACCGAAACAATATTGAAATGGACAATGTATCGAATATTTTCGAAATTCTCAAAAATATTTTCAATTTATTAATGAGTTGACATGAATTTCAACACGTATCTCCCTCATCAATCAGCTATTAAAAGTTGAGTAGTGTAAAACTGAAATAACTTATTACAGTCAATCAATACATTGTTTTTTATGTATTTGCTAAGTTTTCCGGGATTGTCTGAACATAGACATATAACGAAACCGTTGTTATTTGTATGAGCAATTCAATAGGGAAAAATCTTGCACTCACTGAAAAAAATACAGGAAATATAATTCAATTTTTCTAATGTTAAGGTTCTAGACATGCATAATAACTAAATATTTCAGGGCCATTCCTTGAAAAGTTTCACATTAAAACCAAAAGATGAAAATTGTGTTAACTATGTATCTGACGAAGGTCAATTGCTATATTTAAACCCAATTTCAATATTTGTGGCAATAGATTTCTTTATTCGCGGATCTAATAGCTATTTTTTGTAAGTGGTTCCGGAATTGTTTTGTTTCGGAAGTTAAAAATTATTCAGAAAAATTAGGATATAGACTTTGATCATATCGAGTTTCGGATAATGCACCAGGTCAACCTTACGAACTTGAAATTATGCATCCAAATATAAAGTGACATTTTTTCCTCCCAACATAACGGCTTGCTTCAACCTATGGAGCAAGAGATAATACCAGGCCTTGAAGCTCTATTACATAAGACGAACCTTCAAAATCATATTGGATGATGTGGAATGGGTTCTTGATAGGAATGTTAAGGAATGCATAGTAAACATAAAGGAATCATTGGAAGAGCTGAAGCCATACACATAGAATTCATGCTGTAGAATTGTGGTCTACTCTGACTGCAGAAAATGACGAAGAATCTGTGCACATTCAAACTTTGACTGCCAACATAGCTAACAATGCGAATGCAATTCGACAGGATGGACTTGAACGGATGGAATCAAGTGACATTCAGATGTTGCTTCAATCGCAAGATGATGATTTGAGTGAAAGCAACTTGGAGGAAATGTTCAACAGCCTAACGAGGAAGAGGCTTCAACGAACACGCAAAGTGTTTATTTTAGGTTTAAGGTGAAAATTTAAGAATTGCTAGTTAGCATTGAGATTTTATTTATGAAAATTGATCCATCTATGGAATGAAGTCTCATTTTAAAGGCAAATTGCTCGAATCATTGCTTAATATTAGTCTGAATTGAAGAAACCTTTAAAAACCTCATAGCAAGAAAAAATTTCAAAATTCTTTGAACCATTGCCTAAGCTGAACATAATTATTACGAAATATAATCAAAAACTTCATTTAAATTAATTTTTATTATTTTTCTTTCATTTTGTAGCCCAGGGACGTATCCCCTATAATCTCATATTAATTACCATTCCACATTCACGGTTTCTGTATTCGCGAAATATTTTCGGAACGTACACCCCGCGAATAAAGAGCTTTTACTCTATATTATATAGAATATGAAGAATATATTGAAATAGTCGGGGTATTTTCAATCCGAAGATTGACACGAAACTAGTTAAGGTCTAATATCAGCAACTTCTTGCTGAAAATTTCACTGTCTGTTTTTCAACAATTCATTCTTAATTATAAAGCTGCCCTAATTCGATTTCCTCGTTTTCGTAAGTTGAAAGGGATGGTTCAATATTAATAATAATAAGTTTTTCATTCTCAACAGGTATAACACCCAATTACAGAAAATAATAACAATGTTGGATACATAACTAAATAATTAAAATGAGGAAGATATAAAAAAAGAGCTCAATCTAATCTAAAAAAATAATAACTTATAACTACATTATAGTATTCAATGAAATATCAGAAAAAACTCAATCTGAATCAATTCATTTTAGTCCATTTTCTTTGTTCACATAACTCCTGATCATAAATTCTATGGAGTCAAAGTGAATGTCACAATTATTGGCAACTCTATTGAAGGTAGACTCCATAAACCAAATTGGGGCGTGTATTAGGTCCTTGTTCCTTGGAGTCTCTAGGTGGAATAATTCTGTATTACGAGAATTTTGCCTAGAAACACGAAATTTCAAAGCGGACAAGATAGGAGGACAATCAATGCTATTATGCAGTAATTTGTACAAATATTTGAGTAATAAAGTGATTTATTAATTCACGTGATGAAAAAAGTTCCTGATAATCTTCTCGCTGTGTTGTTCAGCTGGTTTACAAGTTTCCTTATACTCAAAGTAGAGCTTATGCTCTGGATGCTGATCATAAATGACCATCTTCAGATTTGTCAATGTCTGGAAAGTACTCTATAGTGGGGTCAAT
Source organism: Henosepilachna vigintioctopunctata (assembly GCA_030704895.1). NCBI lineage: Eukaryota > Metazoa > Arthropoda > Insecta > Coleoptera > Coccinellidae > Henosepilachna > Henosepilachna vigintioctopunctata. The sequence continues at coordinate 387,952 of JARQZJ010000115.1, read as the reverse complement.
CAAATTCACGAAGCTCATTTGAAAAGCTCTGGTCTGCAGCGTTTCCAATAACAATTAATCAAAAAATCTACAGGGAATTCTTAATTTTTCGCAAGAAAATGAATAGTGGAAAAATGAATAGAACAGTGGAAAAATCGAATGGGTCGAATAGACCGCAAGCTAAAGTATTTAATGTTCCTCAAAAAATGAAGATTTGAATTGGAAAAAATATTTTATTCATGATTTTGAAATTTTAATTGATCAATTCTTCAGAATAATACAAAAAATTACAATAAACTGCGATAAAGAAAGTAGCGATTGTCACTTTCACAATAGACATAATTATTCACAGGGAAGCCGAAAACACCGTGAGATAAAACTCATTCGAATTTTGGCCGTTCCCAAAAGTAAACATCTCCACTTCTGGCCATGAGGATTGGGGGTGGCGTAACAGTAATCCTGATATCGTGCTCGATGCCCCCTACCCCAAACTAGCGAAACGTCCCGGACGTCGTAGTGTGTGTTCTATGACGGGAGCGGCGACGTCCATCATTTGGGAGCGGCCGCAATATACCCATCATTAGAAATGGAGCCGCGCCTTAGGAAGAGAATAGAGGAGCGGCCCCCCATTAGCTAATGGGCTCTGGGGGCCCGCGATTCTCTCTACCGTGCGTTTCATTTCTCGTCACGTCAATGCGACGGAATTAACTTGAACTAACGTTGGCTTTGTATTTTGTTCAGATTCAAAAAAATATTATAATTCACGGTGTAAAAACATATTGTGAATGAATATATAAAATGTTATGATTCCGTACTTGTTGACTCTGTTGAATTTGAAAATTTTGAATTATCTTCGCTCTGGGTGAGGTCCAATTATACAATTTGAGAATTATCAGAAAGATTATTATAATACTAAATACTGTACGTTTCCACAATAATTTTTTCGAGAGTACTTTTCAAATTTTCGGCTTTATGTGACCTGCTACAGGTAATGAAATTTGATCAGACCATTTTGGAATAAACTATGTTGTGTAAAAATTTAAATCACTCCAGGAACATGAAAATCGGTACTATTTCTGTTGTTATATGAATGGATATCTTCAACAAATTTTAGGTTTCAAATTATATGTTTGGAATATATTGTATTATTATATATTACAGTCATCGTATTTAATATTATATTATGTCTTATGCTTAATAAATTAGTTGACACGATCATATCTTCAGTTCTTTACCTACTTACAACATAAAATACACCTCAAAACTTGATTTTGTTGTTTTTTAAGGAGATTTTTTAATTGATTTTTTTTTGAATTCATATACAAAATGGTTGAACAAAAATGAAACTTTAAATTTTTTTTCTCGAAAAATTATTCCAAACTAACTTAGCGTGCCTCTTTCGATTGTTTCATTACAACCTCCTACAGCCTTCTATTTTATAAATTTTATCTTCCAGAATATTTGAATATCTTATAGGTATATTATAATGCTCCATTAGGTTTCAAAATTCTTGATTTCTTGCTTTCGTTAATCCACCGTGAGACCTTTCAGATCAACATTGCGATTATAGGTTATGTTATGCACCGAAATGATGATTTCCATATCCATATTGTGAATATAGCAATTTGAACATCAGAAACAAGTATCTCTACGAGCAATACAGTATCTCGTAATATACAATACATTGAGCAGTTTACGATTCTCATTTGAAAACCTTCGCTATTCTGGCTCACATAGCATGCGTCACATTTTCCACAATCCAACCTACATATACTCGGGTCTTTCACATAGTATCCGATTTTGAGAGTTTATTATTGAAATTTATCCGGTATTTTCTTCTTTCACAAAGAAGTTATTTTGATATCCTGTTTCTTGAAATATTATTTTCTCATTTGATGAAATATGAGTGTAAGGCATGTTGACATATATTTGTCTTTTTTTTACATTTATATGATGCACACACCCTTTCATCAAACATCTATTGTTTGTTAGTAATTTGGTTATTGACAATTCGTGCAGGAATTCTTGAAAAAATTTCATCTTCCGCTCTCTATGTTTTTATTATTTTTGTTTCTCTCTTCCTTATAAATATAAGTTGTATGTTCGGATTTATCCATACTTGAAAGTATGGGCGAAAATTACAAAGCCAACGAAAAAAATGTTTGTAAAATGTTTTTTAGTTCAAACCAATTTATCTAAATCTTATGTATTTTTGGGTGCTATACCTTATTTGGTTCTGGTTTTTTATATCAAGTTATTTGATATAAAAAATAAAAATTAAGCTTTTTTTCATCAAATTACAATTTCTACTTAGAATATTATTGAATTATTAAGATGCGAATATTATGTGCTCATTTTTTTGAATTTTCTCTCCCTTTTCTCTGAAAAATTTCTTGCATAGCTTTTTCTCCGATGTGATACATTTTGTTGTTCTCCGAGAAGAGACAAACATTAATTACTAAATCTCGGAAAAAATGCTACCGAAAATCCAAAAATATGTGCATTATGCATAAAATATGTGCACAAAAATTAATCTTTTTTTCATCAAATTACAATTTTTACTTAGAATATTATTGAATTATTGAGATTCGAATATTATGTGCTCATTTTTTTGTATTTTCTCTCCCTATTCTCTGAAAAATTTCTTGCATAGCTTTTTCTCCGATGTGATACATTTTGTTGTTCTCTGAGAAGAGACAAACGGTAATCACTAAATTTCGAAAACAATGCAACCGAAAATCCAAAAATATGTGAATGTAAATGCATCACAAATTGACAAAAATGCAAAGATTTTAGAAAAAAATGCAAGAAATGATGTATATTATAATGTTGAATAATACTATTATTTCATTATTTTACTATGGTAGGGAGTAGGGGCGGGATATTCATAGGATTTTATAATTAGGTATTCAACGAAAATTTGTATTAAGTACCAGATTTTATTAATAATAAAATGATAATAATAATACTTAGGTATTATTAAATTTATTATGCTAACAATGAAACAAAATAACAATATTTAAACACACATAAGTCATGTCTTACATTTATTGTAAAAATTATTAATAATTATGTGATTTTCAAAGTTTTCTAGGAGGAAACTTTGTCTCTTTTCAGAAAACATGTGTTTAAAAATAAAACTTCACTCAACATCAACTGATGTAATGGGAGCATATATATATACAAATTATGTTGAATTCTAAATTTGGTATATTTACATCGTTTTCGCTCATAAAAGTTTTCGACATATTTTTCAAAATTTGAAAGCCTGTATTATTTTGAGGCACAGAATTGAATTTATTTAGAATGACGGTCCCAATTTGTCCACCGTCTTTCTTACAATTTGACTCAAACTGGCTAATTAGAGCTATTTAGCTATATTAGATGATTTAGCTATATTAGATATTCCGTTAATGGAATACAAGACTTTTCAAAATTTTTAATAGTTGTAGATACAAACATATAATTGGTTTTTATAAATATTATATTATTCTTTATTAATAAATTTTTAAAAAGAGTTTTGAGTTTAATTGATGTAGATGAAGAGTCGTATCAGATCGTCAATCACATGTTTAATGGCGTGGTAATTGTCACCATACAATATAGCTGCATCCAACCAGGTACCCCAACGAGTTATTACAGGTTGTGGAGGTAAGGCAAGATTTGAAAATTTTTCTTTGTATGACTGAACGCGTGTCGGAGCTTTTAAAAATACTTTTTTACATTATTAATTAAGTCATTGACCAAAGGAAACTGCTCTCTTGTACATTCTGCCACTCTATCAATTCCATGAGCTAGACAGGTTACATGTTGCAGATTCGAATAAAATATTTTTTAATTTTGTCCAGCTTTAATCATATAATTGAATATAACTTAAATTCAAACACTTGAACTTATGATTTACACTTTATTGACTACATAGCATGACGCGTTTCGTCGTTACAAACGACTTCTTCAGATGCTTACAGAATAATTACTCAGAATAAATACTTACATTATTCTGTAAGCATCTGAAGAAGTCGTTTGTAACGACGAAACGCGTCATGCTATGTAGTCAATAAAGTGTAAATCATAAGTTCAAGTGTTTGAATTTAAGTTATATTCAATTATAATGGATTTACATCAAGTAAACGCCAACACTATTAAATATTTAATCATATAAGGTGCTGCATCAGATGAGAATAAAATAAATTTTTCTGTGGGAACAATTTGGGGCGAGAAAAAATTGTTCAATGAATCTTGGACAAATCGTGCAACTGTTAAATTATTAGTTTAAAGTTTATAAGTTTTTTTGAAGCAAAAAAATAGAATCTGCTTGGATTTGTTTCGCCTAAAACACCTATTAAAGCATGTGCGATATATCTACCGCACAAATCGGTGGTTTCATACAATATAGAAATAGTTTGAATTCACTTCGTTTTTGATATAAGTTAATGTTTGTTTATAAATTGAGTCGACACTTGCTTCACGTAAGGGCGACTCGTCAGAAATATTTAGTTTACAATATTTTCCTAAAAATTCCTTTAGGTTGGGATTATTTAACTTGCTCAACGGTATGTTACTGCCAATCATTGTCTTGTACAAATCCTCATTAAACACTTTTTGGTCGTCTTTTTTTGGCTTCTGTTGTTGGAGGCAACCTCTTAAGGTTTGTTGCGATGATGATTTCTGCATATTGGAATTATGCTTTGCAGATTTCACGTGTTGATTCACAATGAATTTTTTTTCGGCGTGGATCTATAATGGGAACGGAAAACTACTGATCATTTTTACAAGACAAATATACGCAAAAAAAACAAATATCTAACTGCAAAATAATTCGACACCTTGTATGTTTTTGAAAAGAAAATTTTTTACTTGGTAGGCACAAAGAACGTGTCAATCACGTCCGACCATATCATTCACCCTTTTGTTCCATAATTATCTCTTAAAATAGGTTTAACTGTTTTATGATTTTATGATCGTGTGAAGTATCATTAAACGCCTTTATTATAAACGAGAAGTCTACAAAATCGATGAAAACTCATTGAATAAACAACAAAATAGTAACATCCGGTTACAATTTGTTAAAAAATAAGATGCGAATAAGTGAAAAGAAAAAAATGAAAAATAATAATATGTAATAATGATATAAGTATTATATAATACTTATACTTTTAGATAAAACATACTTCAAAACCAAGGCCAATAGCAATATGTAACATACACCTACAATTTTTGAACGCACTGTACAAAAAAGGTGGTCTCCATCCCAAGTGAGTTCTCGGTGAAACTTTATCCACATATCATTGAATGTCTGTTTAGGCATTTTGACTCCAACACTTGTATATTGAATCCTGATTAAAAGAAAGTAAAATAGGTTCACTGTTCGCTAATCGTAATGCTTTCGTTGGAAGATACTGCTCAATTAAAGGTTTACCTTATATTTACCGGGGGAGGCCGCTCCGGCTGCTATGTTTTGAAAATCCCCCGGTTACAGTTACTTGTTTATGGTATTTGATATTTTCCATTTTGGCGTAGCAGGCAGTTTCAAACCCGAACAGATTTGAAAATTCCATAATGAAAACTTTCGGTTCAATAGGATTTTAAAATAATTGGCAATAAATGCTCAAATCTTCAAAAAAATGCATTTTTTGGGAAGAAGTATAAAAAAATGCAAAAGATGCTAAAAATGTAAGTTACATTTTTCCGAGCTCTAGTAATCACCCATCATATTGACCTTCCGTCGTCCCTGGTATCGTTTCTACATCTATTTTATATCCTGATGAAACCGTTCCCCTTGCTCTTCACTCACATCGCCTAAGTTTTCAGGGAAAAAATCAAAATGGTTATGCAAGAAGTGGATTTTGAGGTTCATCAGACAACGAAGATTTTTGAATTTGTAAATCATGTTAGATGCGATAATTTCGTAACTAGGAGCTCTTTCAATATCCAAAAACTTCTATAAATGATATCCAAGCTTCTTTTTCTTTTGTTCTCATTGTTGATTCGAAATTGGAATCGAACCTCAATTTACGAAAATTCCTTCTTTCAGTTTAGCTTCCGATAAATGAGGAAACGTTTTAGACAAATTTTTAAAACAACCACCATATTTGGCCTAGACTTTCACAAATTGTTTCATCGAGTCCAATTTTATGTGTAGTGGTGGTAGAAGAATCTTCATGAGAGATCTAATAAATTTTTATGCAATATGTTCTTCTCGCCGGGTGTCAAAGATTTTCTTACGGGACATTGTTTCGTGGACAAATTTTGATCTCTTGCTTTACTGTCGCACTCACATATAAAACATGGAAACTTTGTAAATCCCTTCTGTTGGCCAAGAGGCATGGATATTACTATTAAATCTCCACACAGAATCCTGTGCTGTATAGTTAATTAGCTGTAAAATTTCATTAAGGTTTTCATAAGTTTCCTTCATATGGACTGAATGAGCAACAGGCAAAGAAGCGTAAGTATTTCTATTATGTAATAGCACACCTTTCAAACTGGTTTTTGAGTCTATACAAAGTCTCCAATATTCCTTCTTGTACTTGATACCAAATTCATTCATTAGTCTGGCAATATCATAACAATAAACCAAATCCTCTTCCTGCTTAAAAAATTTAGTAAACTTTGCATCTATCGTCCTAAAATGGTAAAGGATGTTTCAGATTCCAATAAATGTTTTTCTTTGAGTCCAGAACCAAGCAGTTCTGCTTTTTACTTTATCAAACCCAAATCTCTGAGTAACTCATTCAACTGGGCATGTGTAAACAAGCCGAGTGATTTTAAATTTGTGGTTTTAAATTTTCTGGCGAGCATTGAAACTTCGAAATTTTTTTTGAAAAACTTGAAATTTCATTGCCAAACCTTTACTAGAATATGTTGTCAAGTTGATGTATTCAAATTATTAAAGGTAGTTTGCCTACATTCTGAATATTTTTTTAAAATTTTATTTAATATGGAAAAGTTGGGAAATCGCTGGGTTATACAACTTTTTCATTATTATTTTCGGAACCATCACATCCAATAACATAAGCATTAGATAAAATAATTGAAAATGTTTTTTCATCGTTGGCCTGTGAACAACACGAACTCCAGTGGTTCTAAGTCTTATATTTCTTATCATTCAAAATTCATGAATCAATATGTATGTATATATATATATATATGTGGCGGCTCGTTTTCGTCCTTTGGTGAAGATATTCAAATTTCAGCTTTTACCTGCCATCTTTTGGCTAATACAGCTCCCGCTGGGGTGCACTATTGAAGGGTCGGTAATAAAACTATTTATAACTGATTTGCACGTCCCGCCTAATAGGGTACCCTATTTAAGTATTGAATTCATTGTTATTCGTTTCTCAGACTCGTTTCTGAAGTAATCCATAGTATTGTAAAATATTGCATTTTATGTTTTAATTGCAATAACTTCTCCGAATATCCTCGATTCGGATTGCCAATTCATAGTTCAACTTTTACCTCCCACCGGGGTAAGTTATCGAAGGGAACAGTAATAAAACTTATAGTAACTAACTTGCACGTTCCGCTTAATACTGTACCCTCGTTAAGTAATAAACTCTTTGTAATTTTCATTTTTCATTATGTACAAATCTTATGATTCTGGAATCTGTAAATCTTGAATCCTGTCAAATTGTCACGTACATTTCCATTGTTAAATACTGTTGAAAATGTATAAAAGTAGAGACACGGAAAGATTCGAGAGAGTTGAGAAGAAACGAGTCTAGAGTACAGTGCGTCCTAATAAGTCATATCCAACCTTATTAATAGTTCTAAAATAAAGTTATATTTAAAAGTTCTTCGAAGTGTATTTCAATTGAACCTTCCCTCACACATTAGATAAATAAACAGGCGGTAGTGTAATACAAGTTCATCAATTAATATCATACACACAACCCCGCCAAATTGGTGACCCCGACGTGATCTGATCGTGAGTGGAAGAAGTGATACATTAGTGATACGTTATTTCAAGTGAACATATTTCAAAGTGCGGAAATATATAAAAGAAGTGAGTATTGTTCATTCAAATTTATATTCAAACTGTCAGTATATCTTTTAAAAATGCATACTAACATGACAACTGGGAACGTCGCGAACACCAGTGAAGTGAATCCCGTGCCTAACCTTCCCGATTTTGATCACACAGATCCGGAAATCTGGTTTGTGATTGTCGAAGCGTGCTTCACACGGTTGAACATTACGGACCCTGTGATACAGTATTGTGACATTCTCGCGAAACTTCCTTCGAAATATATTGCCGAAGTGCGCGATATAGTGATCAGTCCAGTGGACAATAACTCATACTCCGTACTGAAACAACAATTAATCAAACGACTGAGTATCAGCCAGGATCAGAAAACTAAACAGCTACTGGAAACCGAAGCCATGGGGGACGAAAAACCATCGCAATTCCTTCGTCGCCTACAAGCCCTTGCAGGATCTGCGGTACCAGAAGCGCTAGTCAGGAGCATATGGGTAAGCAGATTACCAGACAATCTGCGCCCCATCTTAGCGACCCAATCACATCGGTCGCTGATAGAAATTTCTGAAGTAGCTGATTCTATTTACACCGCGCTGCCAGCTAGGAATATGATCTCGGTTGCTTCAGTAGACCCCTCCGCATCTCAAGATCTCGGTGCTCTGTTACGACTCAGTACACAACTCTCACACGTAAGAGGAGAACTAAGTACCATCAAACGGGAAATACAAAGTTCTAAGGAATCTTACTATTCAAGCAATTCCAACAGTGCGTATACTGGAACACGTTCACAACCACTCTCCATTCACCGTGAGCCACGATCTGCTAACATGTGTTGGTATCACTCTCGTTTCAATCAAGCTGCAAAGAAATGTACTGCACCCTGCTCATGGAATCAAAGGAAACCAAGCCGGCAGTCGATAAAAGCGGCTGATGACACTTGCGCAAACAAGTCACGCCGCTTATTCGTTGTTGATAGAGACAGCAGACTTCAATTCCTCGTCAACACTGGAGCCGACATAAGCATATTTCCACTTAAACATATGAATGGAGCACCCAGTAAAGCGGCCTACCAATTATCAGCAGCGAACAATACACCCATAGCAATATACAGATTTGCTACACAGGTACTCAAGCCATTAATATACGCTGTTAGCCATAAGACCACGCAGACATCACCACGTCAGTTCAGATATTCAGACTTCATAAGCCAAACGCAGACATCACCCCGGCAGTTCAGAATCCTAGACTTCATAAGCCAGTTCACTATGAATATAAGGCACATAGCCGTCGGTGATAATGTAGCAGCAGATGCTCTGTCTAGAATTGAGGAACTACATACATCAGTCGATTACGAAGCCTTAGTAAAATCGCAGCAGACTGATGACGAACTTGCTAACCTAATAGAAAACAAAACATCAAGTCTAAAGCTCAGGTTGATCAAAATTCCAGGAACCACCCACGAATTGTGGTGCGACGTGACAAAATCTGCACCAAGACCCTATGTCACAACAAGCTTCGGAAAAATTGCATTTGATAGTGTCCACCGCCTTAGTCCTCCTGGTATAAAAGCTACCAGGAAGTTACTAACTGAGAGGTATATTTGTCATTCCATCAAGGAAGATAGCAGGAAATGGACGCAAACATGTGTAGTATGTCAACGCTCAAAAATCACACGTCACGTGAAGAGCGCTGTTGGTGCATGCATCCGCATTTTGCCAGGTTCCATCTCGCAACTAGCAGATACCATTCAACCAGAACAACCTCCGCCATCACCACCAGACTCAAATCAGCCACCAGAGGAAGCTCATGCTGCTGCAGAACTAAATCATCTTCCAGGTCGACCACCAGACTCAAATCAGCCACCAGAGGAAGCTCATGCTCCTGCAGAACTACATCATCCTCCAGGTCGACCACCAGACTCAAATCAGCCACCAGAGAAAGCGCATGCTCCTGCAGAACTACATCATCCTCCAGGTCGACCACCAGACTCAAATCAGCCACCAGAAAAGCTGATGCTCCTGCAGAACTAAAGCATCAACTTCCAGGTCGACTAACCAGATCAGGCAGACGTGTCCACTTTCCTGATCGCTACCAGGCTGGATTTTCGTGATTCAAAATCACTGGCAGGGGGGTGCTGTGGCGGCTCGTTTTCGTCCTTTGGTGAAGATATTCAAATTTCAGCTTTTACCTGCCATCTTTTGGCTAATACAGCTCCCGCTGGGGTGCACTATTGAAGGGTCGGTAATAAAACTATTTATAACTGATTTGCACGTCCCGCCTAATAGGGTACCCTATTTAAGTATTGAATTCATTGTTATTCGTTTCTCAGACTCGTTTCTGAAGTAATCCATAGTATTGTAAAATATTGCATTTTATGTTTTAATTGCAATAACTTCTCCGAATATCCTCGATTCGGATTGCCAATTCATAGTTCAACTTTTACCTCCCACCGGGGTAAGTTATCGAAGGGAACAGTAATAAAACTTATAGTAACTAACTTGCACGTTCCGCTTAATACTGTACCCTCGTTAAGTAATAAACTCTTTGTAATTTTCATTTTTCATTATGTACAAATCTTATGATTCTGGAATCTGTAAATCTTGAATCCTGTCAAATTGTCACGTACATTTCCATTGTTAAATACTGTTGAAAATGTATAAAAGTAGAGACACGGAAAGATTCGAGAGAGTTGAGAAGAAACGAGTCTAGAGTACAGTGCGTCCTAATAAGTCATATCCAACCTTATTAATAGTTCTAAAATAAAGTTATATTTAAAAGTTCTTCGAAGTGTATTTCAATTGAACCTTCCCTCACACATCAGATAAATAAACAGGCGGTAGTGTAATACAAGTTCATCAATTAATATCATACACACAACCCCGCCAAATATATATATATATATATATATATATATATATATATATATATATATATATATATATTATTATTATTTCTTGAAATTGATTTATTGCCTGTTTAAGATATTTCATTTTGAAAGTTTTTAGCAATAACAGGCTTTTTTGATATGAAAAAGCTTATTTTTGTTGACGTTTCGTTGTTATGTTACAACTTTGTCAAAACTAATGAATAATTGAATTTATGAGTAACTATAGATATCAAATGTCAAACTTATTTTTTAGAAAAATCAAATTAGATTTTTTGTATCTTCACTTATTGATTTTCATTATCAGAGGAATATTTCTGGCTTAGCATTCGCTTCGGAAGTTTTAGTCTTCTTCATCTTCACCATGAGGAAACCTCTGAAAAACTCATGGTAAACCAGGTGATTCTTATAAGTGTGATTCATATTCACACATATATATATATATATATATATATATATATATATATATAACATTTCTAAAATTTCTCTACTTTTTTTAACCCTTTCAGTTGCCAAAATTTTCGTATTTTTGTAATCAAAATCATGTTTTTCTGTTATATTATGTTTATGTAAGGCTGTGATTTGAGTTTTTGCGTATTTATGCGCTTTGATTCTTTCTTCGAGATTTTGTGCTGTTTGTCCGATATAGCTTTTATTGCAATTGTTATACGGAATATTATAAACTGTATGAGTTTTTCTCTGAGTTATAGTTTTACTTTTTGATTTTGTATATATTTCTTCGATTTGATTTTTGGCAGTATGTGCTATTCTTAAATTATAAGGTTTTAATATTTTAGCAATATTTGTACTTAATTTTGGAATACATATATGGTAAGGGAATGTAATTATTTTCGCTAGATTTATTTCTTTTTGAATGTAAAGTATTATATAATTTATGAATTCTGTTTTTCATGATTTTGTTGATTAAATTTAATGGGTCATTATTTTTCATGAGAAGAGTACGAACTTCTTCAAGTGTTTCATGTCGTAAACATGATGATGTTAATTTTAGTGATCTATCTATAAAATTAATTATTATACCTTTTTCTGGGAATAGTGATGATTACTTATATAATTTATGGTTCGTTGCGAATTTATTTCTTTTCTGTACCATCTTGTAAAAATTTTGTTATCTTTCCTTATAATTGTTATATCAAGAAAATTTAATTTTCCATCTTTTTCTTCTTCAAGTGTGAATTGTAATTTATTATGAAAACTATTGAAACGTTCTAGTATATTATTAATTTGATGTTTATCTGCTATTATTAAACAATCATCAACATATCTTTTATATAATAAGATATTTTCTTCTAAATCTTTTATTACATCTTCTTCTAAAAATTCCATTACTAATTGTGCAATAACACTTGATATTGGACTGCCCATTGCGACACCTTCTAGTTGTTGAAAAAATTCATTTATATTGAAAAAAATTTGATCCTAAAGTGAATTTTACTGCTTCAATGAATTCATATTTTGGAATACAAGTGAAATTTTTTAAAATATTCCATTTTAGATCTATCATGTTTGGAACGATTGCATTAGGTATATTAGTATATAGTGAGATTATATCTAAAGAATATAATTTATGATTTTCATTAAGTTGTAAATTTTTTAGATTATCACCTAATTGATAAGAGTTCTTGATATAAAATTGATTTTGATTTATTATATTTTTTAAAATTGAAGAAAGAAATTTAGAAAGATTATATAGAGGAGATTGAATATATGAAACAATTGGTCTTAATGGAATATTATTTTTATGTATTTTAGGTAAACCATAAAATTTGGGTGGTAAACTATTATGTTGTATTAACTCTTTAGATGTTTTTGGTGATATAAAATTATTTGTTTCCCATTTTTTTATAAGTTTGTTAGTTTCATTCTGTAAAGTTTTTGTTAGATCTCTCTTAATTTTTTTATACGTAATTGTATCACTAAGCATTTCGTTAATTTTTTGTTCATATTCAATAGTTTCTAGAATGACTGTTTTATTTCCTTTATCGGATTTTGAATAGTTAATTGTGGATTAGATTTTATGAATGATTTTGTTTTATTTAAATTTTTCATCAGAAGTTTATTTTCAGATGTATTTTTAATATTTTGAAAATTATTATGGTATGATTCAATTGTATTAGTTACCTTCAGTCGAATTGAGTTTTGATTTTCAGTAGGTAATTTGGAAATTTCTTTTTCTATTTTTGTAATAATATTGAAAATTGGAATTTGATCTACGTTATTTATTTGTATCGCGTGTTTTGGATCTAAATTGAGTATATTGTTGACATATTCTGGTATTTCTGTTTTTGTTGTATTTATAACATTATCATAAGATGATGATGTTGAAAATACTATATTTATTTGTTCAGCGTAAAGTTTGTTTATTTATTATTATTATTATTATATATATATATATATATATATATATATATATATATATATATATATATATATATATATATATATATATATATATATATATATATATATATATATATATATATATATATATATATATACATATATATGTCATTTATTGCGCGTTTAAGAAATAACATCTCTAATAAAGAATTGTTTTGAGTGTGCTGGTGTTGATTCTCAGATAAATACGAGTATGTACGCTTACTTGGTACATACTCGTATGGTTGGTGCTAATGGTCTCCGTTACAGCTTCTCCTCTTAATGGAAACAAAAACATATGAAAAGCATAACTCGATAGGATATTGCTTAAAAACTTTGCTAAATATGAATTATTACACATAACACATTAATTTGGTTGATTCCTTAGAAATCTTAATCATTGAAAAGTGGTTGATGTTAATCTTTGAAAGTCGATCTCATATTATCAGGTCAATTTTTGTGAGATGTTTCAGTATTATTGCATTCAATAAAATATAATTCATGCAGTGGTCTGCTACTCCAGCGGTGAATTCCTCTCGTGTGATTATATTCTTTTGTTATTATATACCTTTGTTCTATTAAGAATGATTTTTGGTGCCGAGAATTCAAAAACATTAGCCTTTCAAAATAGAAGTATGTTTACTCAAATCTATATTCATTTATATTAGACCAACAGATCGCTATATACGTGATTCTAATTTATTCAAGGAAGTTAAATTTAAATGGGGCGTTTTGCATTCGCTACAACGGATCGATAATTTTCCTTTCCTGTATCGGACTGAGTGAGCAAGGCGAGTTCATTATTGCTGGAAAGTGTGCGAGGTATTGATTTTTCATGGTAAGTATGCTTTTGACACTTCACAACCTATAAAAACCCAAACTGGTTTAAAAATTTCATTGAAATATTTATGCTATGAATTGAAGTCATATTTTATAATTGATATACACAAAACGTATTGGTTATCTAGATGTCAGTTGACTTGAATCATTTTCTACTTCATCATTTCATTCTTCAAAAATTTCAATGAATTTTATAAGAATGTTAAATGATTGATACTTGTTCCTGGAAAGCTGCCTGTTGGTCCCCCGAAAAATTAAAACTTGACTTATGTTTACGAAGATAGCCATAATGAGAGGTAAAAAAATTTCTTGTCTCTTAATAATAATATCATGTATTGTCTCCTTTTCAACAAGGTCAACAATCCTGTGTAAGTTTTGGTTTTCTTAAAAATGTGTCCCTCCAACATTGTGCGTTTCAAGGCAATATGTTCAAAGCCGGACATTTTGTTGTGGAGATTTTTAGATTTTCAGATTGAGCTCCTTTAGGTAGAACAAAGGCATTTCAGTTTATTTTGTAGATGTTTCAGTTTATTTTGAGTGTTATAACCCCATAGAAATTAAAATTTTATTTTATTTTATTTCTTTAAGCAACTTACTACATAATGAAATATTTCTTGCAACTCTAAAATACTTCATTAATTCAAACAAACCTCAAAATGTTGTATTATTCCTAATCGAAATCTATGGATAAGTTATACGTTTTCATTTTATGCTCTTCAAAGGTTTCTAGAAATCTTAGGATTTTGTGTATTTCATTCATAGTACATTTGTGAGACGTATATTCATATTGATAGTAATCTATAATCACTTTTTCAATATACGGGAATAGTAATTCGAAGAAAAATCAATAAGCTTTGAACTGAACCACGTACTATATTGTGTTAGAGTAATTTACATAAGAACTAGTCCGTTAAAGGAAAGAAAATTCAAGAAACAATGCGTAGATATAGGAGCTGAACATACGTCTGCATTGTATTACTGCAATTCACGATGGTTCTCAAGTGGAAATATTTTATTTCATGTGTTTGACATGTACATGGAAAAATTCGCACTTTTCCACAACAAGAACA
This sequence comes from Henosepilachna vigintioctopunctata, assembly GCA_030704895.1. Classification (NCBI taxonomy): domain Eukaryota; kingdom Metazoa; phylum Arthropoda; class Insecta; order Coleoptera; family Coccinellidae; genus Henosepilachna; species Henosepilachna vigintioctopunctata. The sequence continues at coordinate 372,801 of JARQZJ010000115.1, read as the reverse complement.
TAAGGAAATAGCTAAAGACTTTACTGAACCAGATTTTTCGCTAAAAGTAGCATATAAAACTAGCATTTTTGTATACTACTCGTAGTTTCAAGATTTGAAGAATTAAATAAATTGAATCTGTCACTGCAAGGCAGCAACATGCACATTTTGAAACTTTTGGAGAAGATTGAGCTAGGAGACTGCAGTTGTGTATAGAAAAAAATCGTGTGAATATCTGACTTATAATGAACTGGTTGTCTCAAGACCTGATGGCCCTTCCACGAAACCCCTTTCAAAGCTCATGGAATGGCTTTCGAAATACTTGGCAGATGATAATGTCCAAAATATGGGTGTATCCAAAATATTTTCTATACACAAGCTCCGCCAGGATTTGCATCACAAGGGGAACAGTGATCCCCATGCAAGATTTATTTGAAGAGGCTTAGCCCCACAATTAATTAGACGAAATTATCAGTTATATTATGCTTAATAAAATCTGATCTACGACTCCTTGGCCCTACTCGATGGATAATGCGAGCTTGAAGTATCTTGAGAATATTGAAAAGCTTTGAAGATAGAGCCAAACTATGAATGTGCATGCTACTTTTAGTCAATGTTACCATTTGAGACTTATTTCCTTGAACATCTTTATTGCTCAATAAAACCTGTAGGAATCCAGGAAAAACCATCATTAGTTGTCGATACTTCGCTTTTTCGGAAGCGATTTTTACCAAAAAATGATAAAAACAACGAAGCCAGCTCACAGCATACTTTTCGAGACCCCATAGGAATACTACAAAGCTTTTACATTGAAGTTTGTGTAACCGTGCAGTCTGTCATTAATGGGCAGTAGGCATCAACTTTCATAACTAACTTAGACATTGAAAAAATATGTTAGCAGATACCGCTAATAAAAACAATTGATCTTAAAAAAGATACTTTATGTAAGAAAGTACATTACAGAACAACTTTCAGTTGGAGAAATGTTATGTGAAGTAGTGAAGCACATTAAGCTTCTCCAAGTAGTTCCGATCACGACAGCAAGAGAAGAGCGTCCGTTTAGCTATTTAGCTTATTATTCAAAGTGCTATTAATGTGGACAGAAATATTTTTTCTTTCAATCCTTCGATAAAATAGGTGAGCCTTTTTTTCAACAATATTTCAGTCCTTTCAGAACTTAATATTCATGGCTCTGTAATAGTTCATAAGCATAATGACTGCAAATTAAATGAGCTTCTGACGAAAATAACGTGAGTGTTTATGTTTTATTCCGTTTTTCAAACTAAAAAAAATGTGTAAGGCTTGTCGAGTTTCCCGGAGTGTCATCTTATCGAGAGTTGAGCGTTTGGGATTCTAATGTTGATCATATGACTATGAAATGCATAAAAGAACGTTAAAACTAACTTGTTTTCATCTAACATTCAGAAAATTTGCCGAGGCAAGACCACCGGTTGGACGCGGTGGTTTTACCTCCTGTGCTGAAGAGGAATATATTCTAGCAACAAGATTGTAGATTGTAACAGCAGAATTGGAACTAGATTCACCGGTTCCGATTTGGTGGAGTTTTGGTTATGAATACTCGAATTTAACTTCAAAAGTTTCAGACATTTTCGTTCCTTTTGCAACATCATATTCGATATTCAAGAACTACAACTCCTTGAAAAACTGTGTGCATTTCACCAAGCTCTCCAGTAAAATTGATTTGACAGAGTAACTAATTTATTTCTCTTGTTCTCAAGTGTTTCTTGTTGTTTTCTCTGCCAATATTGAATTATTGAAAATACAGTAAAAATCTAACTCATATTCTGGGTATTCTGAAATTAACTATTTCATTTGAACTTTTATTATTTTACTATTACACATTTGTATCAGTGTTATAAATTAATATTACTTCTCTAATTATTCCAGATAGTTAGCAAAGGTAGAGCGTCGTAACAATTATGTTAACTATTACATGTTTACTATTAAGTTAACTAATAAGTGGACCGAAAACGAAAAACGATTAGCACACCCTGATCTATAGAGAGTAGTACACTTTTTTGGAGTGATCTAGGAATGTTCGTGAAGATCCTGAAATTTTATGTCCGCCCGTAAGTTTTTTCGTTTTTCTCCAGATGACTGCATGACGAATTGCACGGTAATTAACACTAGAATTTTTATTGTCATGTTTCTCGATGAGGTTTAATGATAGACTATCGGTATATCAGAAAAAATTTTTTTGAATCACACAAAATGTCATTTTATTTTGAACTAAATATGGTTCCATAGAATATACTTTGGTATAAGAATGTTGTATATTGTTTGAAGTATATAAACAATAAACGAACTTCATTTTGTCAAGGTTCAAACTCTACATTTGTATGTCGTGGTTCAGTTGGTTGTCACTCGTTAAGTAAATCCTGAATTAACTCGTCCTTGATATTCATCACACTGTTATTCTTTCAAATTAACAGAAATGGAGACAGATTAACAATACCGCGATGACTAATCCCAGCGTTCACATTTGTGCTTAACAAACAAGAAATGCGTATTCCTTCCAGTCATAACAGATATATATATATATATATATATATATATATATATATATATATATATATATATATATAAACATAGAGTTCCACACAACGGAGAGAAACCAAAATTGAAATTTCATTTTAAAGAAAAACGTTTTTTACGTTTCGTTACAATTTGTAGCCTTCCCAAAACTTTCCAAAAGAAAAAAATTTTGTAAATAATGATATGAGTATATACTCAATGGGGTCAATGGTTCAAATTTAGTCCATATTTTGTTAAATCTCATTGACCTTCACCATGAAAAGAAAATAAGGAAAACATTACATTTCAACACTTTTTCTTCATATGTATTTAGTGGTATTTTACTTAAGGGTAAACGTAAAATGCCACTGTAAAAATATAAGTAATTGAAATTAACCACTTGGTGTTTCTCTTTTAGATTTGGGAGGTGAAAAGCATTCATCGTTATTAGGATATTATAAATAAATTTTGAGGAAATTATACCAAGTTATCTTATGTCTTCATTTCGTTGATACGGAAATAAAGAAATCATTACAATGAACGATCAATTTAAAATGTGGTACTTCTAATTACCTGAAAATTTTCTTTTATGAGTTCACATCTAAACTAGGTAACAATTGTTGATGACCTGTTGAATTTTATTCCGAACTAATGTAGCATATAATGTAAGCCCAGGGCCATCGTATTTTCAGTCACATGTTAATTGCCTATTTAATTTCTCCTGGTAAAGCTAACCTGTCCACAATTATTAACAGAAGCTTGGAGTTCTCATAATAGGGCATCGAATAACGGAAGCCTTAACAAAACAATTGCAATAGTGAAAAGGGTCACTGTAAAATCAGCCAAAGGGACCCCGAATATTTAAGCATGATACACGGTTACAATACGGCCTTTGTCATTATGTAGTGCACTCGAAATAGTTTGCAACAGGTGTTTCTCTGTTTCGTTTCCATTTCTTTCCGAACTTCAGCGATCGACGGTATATACCGGGGAACTAAGAGAGACAACGGAACGAATGAACAATCAGAAAAAGAAGTTGTGACGTAGGTATGTGTAATGATCATGAAGGGATTAAAAACACAACTAATAAAGATCTGTTGCTCTACTTTGGCGATATATGAAAGTGGATGATGGGCTAACTATGAAGCAGTGATCTTCAAAGGTAGACTATCCCAATATTCATGGAGAACTTCAATGGATTAAGTATTAATCCGAAATATGTGCTAGTCCTCCTGACACAGATATATTTTACATTACCCCAACTGTAAGTGTCATAAAAAAATGGAGCAGTAATCAATATTCCCTAATGTTTTCAAATGAAAATAATATTAATTTGAAAAATTATATTGATACATAATATGATATAAACATAACATAATATAAATTAAATATAACATAAAATATAACAAATTGATATTTTAATAGACTTATACATCAGCGTTATGAATAAATTGATTATCTTACCTTCCTACTAATCCCAACTACAAAAAGAAATGGTTTTTCTCATTTTTTCAACTCAAACTTGTGAACATAACTCATCATCTCATATTATAATATCATCAGTAAACATTGTCTACATATATTGAAGCCTGCAAAAATATCCTGTTCAATATGTCGCTCTAATAGCTAATTTGCTAAGTAGTATTGGCATTTACTCGGTAAAAATTCAATATAATAGCTATAGGATAATTCAGATACTCGAATTTGATTCGCACTTTTATTGTATATAACTTGACGCGTTTCGTCGGGCTACCGACTTCTTCAGACGATAACAGATTATGATTATGATGATGTTATGTTATGAATACTAATGATCTTCAGCAAGGTTTTCTTTATAAGCAAGAGCAGGTTTTGTAAAAACTTCGGACTCTTTTTGCCAATTTTTTATTTGCTGATTTTTATTTGTTCATACGAATTTACAAGCTAAGCTGAATAGCATAGCGCGAATTATCTGTAATTCCGTTTATATAGTAGTGTAATGTAAAGGTGTAATTAAATCAGCAAAATATTAAATTCAGTCTCATCATTCGTGTATCTTCGGTAAATCTCCAAAAAGTGACAAAAGAATTCCAGCATTACAAATTGATATAAACTTGAGATTGAATGGAGTATTTATTTCTAGGATTTTGTCAGAGAAAATTATCATTTCTCATATCACCAGAATTCATTTGAATTTAGCTCGAGTCAAATGATTATTCAGTAGGTACTGAGACAATTCGAAGCAACTATAAAATATGCGGCCAATTGTGCTAGCAAGAAATTCATAACATTTTTGGAATATAATGAAATATTAAAACTGAACCTTAGTTTATACCAGCATTTCATAATTTCATTAATCGATTGGGCCAATACTTGAGAATTTAAATACATAATTTGAATAAGACATTTTTTATTTGAATATGTTGTTATCATCAAAATATGATGAAGCCACTGTGTTGGCGAAACAATATTGTTATGTTTTGAATTAATTATAGCGAACATCAGAAAACTACTTTTTCTGATTCTAACTAGTTTCATTCAAATTATTTCATAATTTCATTACACAATATCGTGTCAACCAATTTGTCTGTCTTTATGGAATAACATCTATAGTGAAGTGTTATTTCTATACATACTATTACGTTTACGAATAATTATAACAGTAGCGTTCCGTAAACGATTTAGATTTACGTTTATATGTAGGAATTTTCAATAATACTTCTCTCTTCGAGGTATTTTCAATTTCACCAATTTCCACATCATTTTATAGATAATTTCATGTGAACACATCGTAGTATTTTTTAATCTCTAATTTTACTCAGACATATGCTTAACGAATAGATGTTCCACGGAGCGTACAATGACTTGATAATTTAGTGATGAACAACTTATCAAGGTTTCAACATTAATTTGAATGAATGTTGTTGAAAATCTTAAAAAACCATTAATTCTAAATGAAAGATGTTTAAATGAATTTTAAAGCTTCACATTGGACTAAATGTCACGACAACTGGTGAACTGCATTAACGTTTAAAGTTGAACAGAGAGCCCCTGGATCTGTCCTTGGGGAACGCCGCTAACATTCCACCAACTTCCGTTCAATATCGAATAACACCAGAACGGTCTGAACCACGAACCGTGACCATATCATCTACCTCTCCCCGCATGATGGCAGACTGATGTAACTCTGATTTTCCATTGTGCTGTCCGCTTGTCTATTGTTTTGTCGCCGACATTTTGCATTTTCCTTGTGCGGGATCAGCGGCCCGCGAAAAAAGGAATTTAACGTTGAAAACGAGATATCTGCTACCTTGTGTCAACCATAAGTTTTGTGATTTATTTCGCGTTCGTTATCTTTTATCTGAAAGGGATTGTTTTGCTCAAAGAAAGGCATTGTATCATCTAGGTTGGTCTACGATGGTTGACAAAAATACTATTTTTTTTGACTGAGAGAACTTGGTGAAACATAATTGAATATTGAATTGAATAAAACTCTTAGCTCAATCTTTCACTTAATGTTCAATGAGACATTAAGCCAAGAGTTTAATTCAATTTAAAACTGAAACAGTATTAAGTTGACAGTTTAAATGAAATTTAAAATAATTTTAACAGCATTTAGACCCAGTATTTGTTATAATGATTTCTCATAAATACGTCGTTTATGACTGATATTGTCCGCCTATATACACACACACACACACACATTCTTATATATATATATATATATATATATATATATATATATATATATATATATATATATATATATATATATATATATATATATATGGGGGATATATATCCCCCATTGTCGGGAATGCGGTCTATTTAAATAATCACAATATCACGATCTAATCACAAACAGAATTCATATCATACGGTCGATATAACATTGAAATTATATATATATATATGTATATATGTATATATATATATATATATATATATATATATATATATATATATATATATATATATATTTAAATTAATTTATTGCCTGTTTAAGAAAGTTCATTTTCAATGCTTTTAGCATTAACAGGCTATTTTCGATGTTAAAAACTTTATTTTCTTTGACGTTTCATTGTATTTCACAACTTTGTCAAAACTAACTAATAATTTATCAAAATCGAAACTAATTATTTATTAGTTTTGAAAAAAATGCGATATTCAACGAAAATATAGTTTTCAACATTGAAAATAGCCTGTAACCGCTGAAAACATATTTGAATATAAACTTAAATTCAAACACTTGAATTTATGATTTACACTTTATTGACTACATAGCATGACGCGTTTCGTCGTTACAAACAACTTCTTCAGATGCTTACAGAATATTTCTCTTTGTTTACTTTATTCTGTAAGCATCTGAAGAAGTCGTTTGTAAAGACGAAACGCATCATACTATGTAGTCAATAAAGTGTAAATCATAAATTCATGTGTTTAATTTAAGTTTATATTCAATTGTAATGGATTTACATCAAGTAAACGCCAACACTATCACATATGAAAAAATATATACATATATCTATAAGTATATATACATACATATGCGTATATATATATATATATATATATATATATAAATATATATAAATATATATATATATATATATATATATATATATATATATATATATATATATAAGTATAAATATATATATATATATATATATATATATATATATATATATATATATATATATAAATGAAATATTTTTGTGCGTATGGCACTGAATGAAATATTTAAGAAAATGAACACTAGAACATTCATTTGAAAAATTGAAATTAATCAATTTATTTTATATTAAAAATATTAAAATAAATTAAACTCTTGGCTTAATGTTTCACGATTTATTTAACAATATGTATAGTCAACATGTTTCGAGCGTTAGCTCATTTTCAAGACTAAACTACTATAAGAGATGTACAACAAATTTCTATCTACAAAATGGATTTGAGTAGGGAGGATAGTTGAAAATCTAATTGTTCATTTACAATTTCTTCTTTTCTCTTCCAAGAACTGCTAATTTCAATTGCTTCCAGAAGGTCTAAACGTTTACCTTTATTACCTGAGTGTAGGCATTTAGTTTTATCATAATCTATGAAGTGATTAGAGCTAATACAATGTTCTGAGAATCCAGTTTTATTAACATTGTACAAAATCGACCTTTTATGTTCATCAACCCGAGTTTTTATTCTTCTACCTGTTTGGCCGATATAAAATGCTGGACATTCATTACAAAAAATCTTATAAATACCGCTTTTGTCTTCAACATTTGTCTTTTCTTTATTATTCACTAAAAGTGACTTAATATTCCTTTTGTTTGTACAAATGGTTTTAATTTCTCTCTTCTTTAATCTTTCGCAAATTTTTTCACTCAGATGAGGTATGAAATTAATAAAATGATATTTTTGTTCGTTTTTAATAATTTTAGATGGATAAATTGAATCTAAAAGAATTTTTTGTTGTTTTTTTCTTATAAGATTATCTATTATATTTTCGTCGTAACCGTTATTTTTCGCTAAAAGTTTCAAAGTTTTCTTTTCTTTGTTGAAATTTTCTTCGGAAAGCGGGATAGTCGTGAGTCTATGTATAAAAGAATAAAAAGAGCTGAGTTTAATGTTGAGCGGTTGACTGCTATCTTTAGGAATTAGGGTATCTGTGCATGTAGGTTTTCTGTATATATCAAATGTTAGAGAATCATCTTTCCTAGTAATGGTCAAATCTAAAAAGTTTAATGTTTTTTGGTCATTTTCTATTTCTTTTGTGAATTTAATGGATGTATAAAATGAGTTGATATATTTTAAAAAGTTATCCAATTGTCTGTCGGACCCACTCCAGATACAGAAAACATCATCCACATACCGTCTCCAAAGAAAAACGTTTTTTGTTAGCGTGATGTTAGAGCTGAAAATTTTTTTTCTCTAAACTATTCATAAAAATTTCACTTAGTAGGGGTGATAAAGGTGAACCCATAGGTAGCCCGTCTAACTGTTGATAAACCGTGTTATTGAATTTGAAATAACTTTGCTTCAAACACAAGGACAATGCTGACATTGTTTCTTTTTTAATTACTTGTGAAAGATCATTGTTGAGATCTAAAGTGCTATTAATAATATTTTTTATTTCTGCATTGGGTATAGAAGGAAACAAATTTGTTACGTCAAAAGAGATCAATTTTGCTTTAATGGGAATTTTTAAAGTTTTCAATTGATTGATAAGTTCGATGGAGTTTTTTATACTGTGAACCGGGTTGAATTTAATTAATGATGGTAATTTTGAGTTGAGATATTTACAAATTTTATAAGCTGGTGCATTGATATATGAAACAATTGGACGCATTGGGCAATCGTTTTTGTATGTGCGGATTCATAATTGACAGAAATGATTTATTAGTGTCTTGGAAGATACTATTGCAGTTATTTATAAGTGATTTTACTTCTACCTGAAATTTATTTGTGGGGTCAGTTTTGAGTATTTCAAAATTTGAGGAATCAAACAAATTTTCCGATTTTTCTATATATAACTGTTTGTTCATAATGGTTACAGTGTTTCCTTTGTCCGCTTTACATATTATTAACTCTTTATCTGAAATTTTCGATTTAAGTTTTTTGATGGTATTAAATTCATTAAATTGTTTTTTAATTAGAGGTTTTGATATGATATTAGCGCAAATAGTTTTTTCTAAGTTTAAATTGTTCATAGATGTTGAATTTAAAGCCAATTCGGTGTTGACCGCTAAAAGTTTTCTATCATTATTACTACAGTTCGATTTAGGGCAATATTTAAGGCCTTTATTTAGTAATTTTAATTCATCTTCCTCAAAAATAGTATCTGTAAAATTTTTTACTCTAGTATGAAAGCGAAAGGAAATATTTTCAGTGTCACTTTTAGTAGATAATGGAAAAGACTTACGTGCATTGATTAGGTCTTTAAGCTTCTTAGATTGTCGTTCATATTGTAAATGGCAAATATTCCTCACTTCCTCCCTTGTTTGAAACTTTTTGAAAAGTTTGAAACTTTTAGCGAAAAATAACGGTTACGACGAAAATATAATAGATAATCTTATAAGAAAAAAACAACAAAAAATTCTTTTAGATTCAATTTATCCATCTAAAATTATTAAAAACGAACAAAAATATCATTTTATTAATTTCATACCTCATCTGAGTGAAAAAATTTGCGAAAGATTAAAGAAGAGAGAAATTAAAACCATTTGTACAAACAAAAGGAATATTAAGTCACTTTTAGTGAATAATAAAGAAAAGACAAATGTTGAAGACAAAAGCGGTATTTATAAGATTTTTTGTAATGAATGTCCAGCATTTTATATCGGCCAAACAGGTAGAAGAATAAAAACTCGGGTTGATGAACATAAAAGGTCGATTTTGTACAATGTTAATAAAACTGGATTCTCAGAACATTGTATTAGCTCTAATCACTTCATAGATTATGATAAAACTAAATGCCTACACTCAGGTAATAAAGGTAAACGTTTAGACCTTCTGGAAGCAATTGAAATTAGCAGTTCTTGGAAGAGAAAAGAAGAAATTGTAAATGAACAATTAGATTTTCAACTATCCTCCCTACTCAAATCCATTTTGTAGATAGAAATTTGTTGTACATCTCTTATAGTAGTTTAGTCTTGAAAATGAGCTAACGCTCGAAACATGTTGACTATACATATTGTTAAATAAATCGTGAAACATTAAGCCAAGAGTTTAATTTATTTTAATATTCAATTATGTTTCACCAAGAGTTAAGCGAGAATTCAATCTCATCAATTTATTTTAATTTTAATAATATACGATCTTCCGCTTGAAGTCACAAGAAGATGTCTGGAGGTTGAAATCGTTGCCTCACTTCGATGGACGTGGTGTGACTGACGAGTTCCTTGCAGAACGAAACATATATGTCTCGCACTTCCATCAGGTATGGCATCGATTTCAGAAATTCTCTAACATTTATCCCTTGAAGGATTATGGAGACATCACATCGTACACGTTCACATATCTAGCTCTACTATAACATTCTCTTGATTAATTTCAATTTTTCAAATGAATGTTCTAGTGTTCATTTTCTTAGATATATATATATATATATATATATATATATATATACATATATATATATATATATAAATATATATATATTTATTATTTCGAAAGTTTTTTGCAATAACAGGCTTTTTTTGATATGAAAACGTTTATTTCTGTTGACGTTTCGTTGTTATATTACAACTTTGTCAAAACTAATGAATAATTGAATTTATGAGTTACTATAGATATCAAAATGCCAAACTTATTTTTTAGAAAAATCAAATTAGTTTTTTTGTATCTTCACTCATTGATTCTCATTATCAGAGGAATATTTCTGGCTTAGCATTCGCTTCGGAAGTTTTAGTCTTCTTCGCCATGAGGAAACCTCTGAAAAACTCATGGTAAGCCAGGTGATTCTAATAAGTGTGATTCATATTTACATTATATAATTACACATAGTTTTTTATATACTTATCCAGAATATGTATATTGTTGGTTTATGTGTGTGAAACTGAAGGTAGATCTGGAAAAAATGAGTGTTGAGATGTGATGTTTGGTGATTGTTGTGTGTTTATTTTACGAGTGATATTTGTGAGGCTTATTAAGTTGTAAATAGAATTAAGATGTTTAATGTCTGTTCTTTCATTTACTATGTTTTCTAAATTTTTACGAATGTGTAACATTTCTAAAATTTCTCTACTTTTTTGTCCTTTTCAGTTGCCAAAATTTTCGTATTTTTGTAATCAAAATCATGTTTTTCTGTTATTTTATGTTTATGTAAGGCTATGATTTGATAAATCAATTTGGAGAAATATATATATATATATATATATATATATATATATATATATATATATATATATATATATATATATAGTTTCGAGATTCACAAATGATTCAGTTCGATGATTTCGTGAAAAATAATGTGAATTTTCATAACGTTCCACCGAAATCTCATGCGGAATTTTTAAGTGATACATGTTTTACTTCTTGCTCAAAAGACACAATACAACTGAATATCTGGTTCATTTAGGTGTGAAAAGTAACCAGCCCTTCTGAAAATATATCACTACAATCTGTAATCTTATTGTCCATATGAAGGATTAACTATATTAGATGAAACCTATTTTGCAATCTTGTAAAATCAATATTCCCAAGTAAGTATTCAGAAATTTACAAATTCGATATGCCGGCGCATTTATCAACTCAGAATAGGACTTAATAACGATTAAGAATGTATAAACTGCAATGCTTTAATCTCCTAAAAAGCATCATCAATATCATTTGCGATATTGTTCACTCAAGCATTAAATTTTGTTGTTGCGTTCCTGTTCAATTTCACGAACCCCTCGTTATTAAGAAAGTTTTCCGTTTTCCCAACTTGTAGTGGCGGTATCGCCTCCTTAATATAGCCTATAGATATAACAAAATTATTTTGTGATAGTTTGATGTCAATTTGGTTTACTGTGATTTATCAATCATTTTTCTGATGTATTTTCACCAATATCCAATTTTTTGTGGATAAAATTAAAATTAACACACTTGACTTAAGTTTCACTGAATATATTAAAAACTCTACATATGTTTCGGGTGGTTAACCCATTATCAAGAGTATACAATTACAGTGAAGAGTGAAGAGTATACAATATTACTGAAAGTAATATTGTATACTCTTGATGATGAGTTAACCACCCGAAACATATGTAGAGTTTCAAATATATTCAGTGAAACTTGAGTCAAGTGGGTTAATTTCTAATTTCATAGTTTTTAACATAATGATTCACCAAGAGATAAGCGAAACCTCCGTGTCATTTATTGGTAACATTGTTTATTATTTCGGATCTATGTTCGCATAGATTGCTAGTATTTACAAATTAAATTTTCTTTACATTTCCAAATCAAGTCATCAAGGTTATCTGATTTCTCCAAAGTGGTAAAATTTCATCCTTCCCTTTTAGAACAGTTTCCACAGTTTCGAATGCTAAGTTGAATGGGTAGGTAGTTAATCATAGGGTAAGAAAGGAGACTGATGAATGTAAAATTTGTTACACTGTTATACTTAATATATAAAACTATAACGTACCATGTTTATTCATTCATCAAATCAGTGAGACCAACGAGAAAAGTTCGACGACAAAAGTATTCGTCCATCTCAAGGCAGATATCACATTAACAATATCGATTAAGATCCGACAGAGCTAGGAATCATGATGAATTAGAGTAGGTAGAAACACAAGATTCAATATTTGCATACAAACATAATATACAAACATAAAAGACATATAATTGAAACTAACACCATTTGGTATAAGAATAGTCGTTTATAGCGACGAAACGCATCATGCTATGTATTCAATGAAAGTGTTAATAAAAGTTCAAATCTTTTCTTTTTATCTTATATTTAATAATACCATCAATTTATATTTCATACTCAAAAGCAAGAAAATTGGCAAAGTAGATCACAAATTCTAAATAGCAATTGGTAACATAAATCTACAATAATTAACTTTCAAATAATATTCACGTACATGAGAAGAGATTATTCCTCACTATCAAGATTTAATCAATCAACACTATCAATATTCAATTATTATGATCAGTTATTACATACAATGAAGTATTGAACATTCAAGAAGTACGCTGAGATGATTTTGTAAATAGGTTTCATTTGTGAGAATGTGAGTGTACGGTTGGTGATAAACGTTTTTGCACTTTAGACGTCTCAGATGCAAACAGCCTTTCATTAAGCAATTGTTAATCTTTCTTTAAAGCTTTTTGATGGTCAGTTGCATCACTTTGTTACTAGGGGGTAACTGTTATCCTGCATAGAGGATTATCTGGGAAGAAGAACTGGCCAGGTGCTCAAATATGACATTTCATCCAGTAATTACAGAATAAGTAGTGATGAACCACAAGGGTCAGTACTTGATCCCTTTTTTTAAATGTAGGTATCGGATTTTGACGGGGCTATGGCTAAGGACCTGGCATTGCTGGAAAAATGGACCAGCAGTAGGTACTTTAAACTAATGCAAAGAAATATTCCGTTCTACATATAGGATACAATAATCCAAAGATTGGTAACAATATTAAGGCTACACAGGTGAGGACGTTGAACGGCAAGTTGATCTTGCAGTCTGCACTAATTTCACATCATAATCAAATCAGTTTTCGGGATATGTCTTGTGAACTGTTCTGGAAGGCCTTCAAAAATATATAATCCTCGTTAATGAAAATATATCGACTGATATACAAAAAGTATATCCACTTACTTGAAAGAGTGCAAAGAAAGGCCAAGAAAATCTCACATTCGTTGAGACATTGGCCAAATGAAGATTGGCCGAGAGCTTCAGTCCTAACAACTTTAGAAGCTAGTAGAGACAGGGGATGACTTACTGAAACCTATAAAGTTCTCTATAGACATAATACGTGTTTCTTCAACAGTCTCAAGAGGAATTCTAACACCAAACTTCGAAGCCATTCCCTGAGGCTCACCACGGAACTTTGCCAGAGACTTTTCAGGAGGCATTTCTTTGATGAATGAAAAGTGCAATAGTAGAATGAGCTCCTAGATAGTGTAGTGACTGACTCAAGTGTGAATTTCTTCAAGAACAGATTGGATAATTATCTTCGCGGTCAAGTGGAAACAAACTAAGCAAACTGGGATTGTAGCTGCACAAAAAGTTGCAACAGTTAATTGGTTATACCACCTGATGTTAATTTTTTTTTCAATAATGATGTCAATAATACTCAGTCGTTTATGATGCTGCTGGAAATTTGTTATTGTATTGTTAACTTCTCTCGTACGCACTTCTGCATACAGTTGTATTAAGAACGCTCTATGTAACATATTTTTATGAACTGTGTTTTCATAGAATTTTTTGAATTTTCAAAATAACAAACTCGAAATAATCGACTTCTATTAGTGGGATAATATCTTACAGCACTACAGCAGTATATACAAAGGAAATTTCATATCCATTGCTTTCACAAATAGAGTCTGAGAAGGCAATCTCACATTTTAACTACACATTTCGGAAAACTATCACTTCTACTTCAGAAAAATAAATATAAAAACTTTCAGAAACGAATGTTCCTTCACCTTCAATTGGCAACGTACTAAAGTGCAATCTATTGAAGTTATCCATCCATAATTAATATAATCATCATCAATCGATCCGGAAATTATCACATCAAAATAGAAGTTTATTGACGATTTTTGAGATGTTATTTCTTTCCTACCATTAACCCGAAATCTGTGTGAATATTTTCGTTTTATAATTATCATTTTTTAGTTGATCAAAATAATCACAGCGTCTTCTTGTATCATTCGAAAAATGTGAATGCATTCTGATGGATTGATTATTTAACGACAGAAAAATTGTATTTGAGATCATAAAAACTGAAAATGATATGAGATATTAGTTTAGCTCCAGACGAATGAAAGCAAAAAAAATTTTTTACAAGACAAGTTTGAACCTAAAATCAAATAACTCGATAAGTAATCGTGGAAGTATTTTTTGACGCAGTTTATAAATTTATTGTCTGCACTGAACCTCTGAAGAAGGATTCATTCTTCAATACGTAAAACATTTGAAATAGTTAACAGCGTCTAAGATATAATGCTAATTCTAATATTTATATCACAAAAGTGAGATGTCACTGCTGTTTGAAATATGAGATGCTTGGAAGTGTTTTAACGTTATTCGTTCGCCATTCTCTCTGTATTTACACTTACAGTTCTGTATAATTAGATATTTTTCGGAATTATTCTCATTTGGGTTGGAATTTGAAATGATCACACATACAGGTTTGGTATTTCTCCCTCTTCTATCCAGTAAAACAATGTAACGTTTATTTGAAATTAACATTTTCATGAGATGACTACCGTCTAAGCCAGTAGTTCCCAAACATATTTTTCTCGTGGACCACTTTCAAAATTTTACTGGTTTCGGTGGACCCCCTGCTGCTACCACATTCTTAAAGTCGCCAAAAAATAAAAATTGTGTCACTTCTGAGTTCTATCCCTATATTCCGATATGTAAAATAAAAACGAAAAATGGTATATTTTATAACACTTTATTTATTAAATGAATAGAATTGCAAGAAAAAATTATTAAGGTAATATAGGTTCAGGTCATACTTTTAATTAATGAGAAGGATGTGTCTGATGGAGTGTCAGCAAACGATTAATGTTTGGCTTTATTTTTGTGAGCAATAACCGCAAATCCCCCCGCTCTGTGATGTTTAATTTGCTCCTTTTTTTAAGAGGTTTGTAACGGCACTAAAACTCCTTTCGACAAGGTATGACGAGGGAAAGGCTATTAAAAATTTCCTTGCGATGCCATGTTTCGTGTCAGTTACCTTACCTGTAAAAAAAATGTTTTAGTAACCAAGTTTTTTTCTGAATATAGGTATCACATCGCAGCCTTTGTCAGCACGCGGAAATAGAATTACGGCTTGTAAAGTGACCAACTAATAAACCGCTAAGACAAATACAGACGTTTTCACAAAACGGTATCAATTTTGAAGTACATAATTTACCACTAATTTTTAATAGTATAAATAAAAATTAGTGTACTCAGTATCGAATACTGATCATATTTGTGTAGGAAAAAATAAAAGTCGAAATCCCAAAATTGTCCATAAAAACGATAACTAACATGTTATTAAATCAATGAGTTCACGCGCTCCGTGTATTTGCGTATTTTTTGTCTGCGGCTTCATTGTTAAAACCTGACAAACTGGCATCGAAGTTCAAGCCCAGCCCTTTTCCCGTCGCCCGCGCACCGCTCGCTCTTTTCGAAAGGGTATAATTTTGATAAAATAGTTACTTCAAAATCAATTAAAATGATTATGAAATTACTGTTTTATAAAATTAGTAGTTATTTGCAAGAAAAATTACAAAATTAATTGCTCTGCAATATTGCTTATTGGGCCTTTTTAGAGAGGCAGTGCTTCTCTCGTGAAAAAACAATTGAATAAAACGTGCTGTGTTGTTTGTCTTCAAATCGAAAGAGGACAATTAAAATATCTGTAAGTTACTAAGTTACCTATCTATACAAGCCGTTGTGATCAACCGACTAGTACACGTAAACAAAATACTTAAGTACTATAACAAAAAAGGTAGGTACCTACTTACTTTTCTCCGGCACTAGCAAACACAGATTTTAGCAAACATAAATTTTCTCATACTTTTTTTTCAAAATTCCGGAAACAAATGAATGAGTTTGCCTTTGGCATCAAGTATTTATAGTGGTGATCAAGTTCATGTCTGAACAAGCATTAAGCATTGTCCGGCGTACAAGTCTGTACACGAAATTGTACGTAATATCGAATACGCAAGTTTGAACAAGTAACAGTCGCTTGCCTTATTAAAATATTATCTGCTTAGTTAGGTACTTAAAACAATGTAGGTAGGCCCTTATAAAAACTATGCTTACATTTTTGCTCTTTACTATCAAAAGCAGATAAATTTTCGTGGACCCCCATTAACATCTTATGGACCCCCATTTTTTGTTCACGCCTACGTAGACCCCCAGCAAGTCTCCCGTGGACCCCCGGGGGTCCACCTGGACCACTTTGGGAATCACTGGTCTAAGCATATGATTTATTATCCCATACCAGGTATGTACTTGTAGTGTGGAATTATATATCGATAAAACTTAATTCATAATACTTAATTGATACAACACTAAATATATGCAGTTCGAATTTTAGAAGATTATTTAAATCAATATGGCTATTATTTTCCGAAAGCCATTTTTCATATTCAAATAATATCGTTAGGACATATGGAAAATGCGAATGGGAAAAACAGAATTCTCCAATTTACGTTATTACGAACCTACGGATCGACACGAGAACAACATCTAGTGGGCGACCATCAATAAACTCAATTAAATAGGGCAAAGTGTCTAATAAAGCGCGAGCCGGAGGTGATAAAATTCATTAGGAGGCTATCTTGAAAAATTGTGTGGGGACAATTGAAACTAATTTATATCTGAGGAGCGCCCAATGAGCGTCTCCGAAGAGAAAAATATATTAGAGGAAGACACGTCAAGCCATGTTCCATCATTTACAGACTAAAGGTACGTTTCCATCGGATAAGACGTTTCCAGTGACAGGTGCCACGAACAAATATACTGCTTTCGAATTATAATTCATTTATCCATTCCAGACTG
The DNA here is from genome assembly GCA_030704895.1 of Henosepilachna vigintioctopunctata. NCBI lineage: Eukaryota > Metazoa > Arthropoda > Insecta > Coleoptera > Coccinellidae > Henosepilachna > Henosepilachna vigintioctopunctata. Next base: position 355,087 of record JARQZJ010000115.1, on the reverse strand, counting down.
TCAATCATTCAAAAATTTCAGTTTTTGTATATAGGTATATATATATATATATATATATATATATATATATTTATATATATATATATATATATATATATATATATATATATATATATATATATATATATATATATATATATATATATATATATATATATATGTTGATGGTTAGGTTTTCACGGAGAAAATGATATGCTTCTGGAGATTTTCGGGTTTGCTTCCGTGTGTTGTTTCGTTGGAAATCTTTGTTAAGGCGACGTTTCGACAAAGTCTCATTTGTCATTATCTAGCCGGTCGTTTGTCTACAAATCGTCTGAGTTCACGATTTGTAGACAAACGACCGGCTAGATAATGACAAATGAGACTTTGTCGAAACGTCGCCTCAACAAAGATTTCCAACGAAACAACACACGGAAGCAAACCCGAAAATCTCCAGAAGCATATATATATATATATATATATATATATATATATATATATATATATATATATATATATATATATATATATATATATAGATATATATATATATATATATATATATATATATATATATATATATATATATATATATATATATATATATATATATATATATATATATATATATATATATATATATATATATTCGTTCAGTTTTCTTGTGCTTTGCTTAATAACATAAGTGTGAAGGTTTCTTGGGAATTAGCACAGTTTAAAATTGATGGAATAATTGTTTATTCTACATATGTTTCGGCTCTAGACCTTTCTCAAGAATATTACAGGTTCATTGTTAGTTGTAAATTGACTTCAATACATAAACTATACTGTAACTGTTTTAATAACAGTTGTTTTAGCAACAGATCTTGAAACTCAAAGTATATTTCAGATGCTACAGAAGCTTCAGACAACCGAAGGTTAACAGGACTCAAACCTCAACACCATTTGACTACATTTTACTACCAAAGGTCCAAAAATTTCAATAGATTCAAAATGCAGTTGATTGAATATTTCAAATGAGCTGATTTCTTGGAGAAACATTATTTAATATATTGACTAAAAACACTTGGCTCAGTACAGAATTATATCAATTGCTTGACAATTGTTTCGAAGTGTTGCCTCATTTTCAAAAGCTCAACTGAATATTTGCTCTCTCTACACACGTTTTCAAATACTTTTACATATGTAGAGATGTAAGAACAGAAGAAGAAGAAGTACAGATATAAAAATGTGAAAAAATGTTAATCGACAGAACAACTGTTCAGTTTAGCTTTTGAAAATGGAGTAACACTCCGTATCAATTGTCAAGTAATAAATATAATTTTGCGAGACTAAGCTAAGTGTTTTCTATTCAATATACTAATCAGAATATCGCAAACTCTAACCCCAACGCACTGAACCTTGCACCAGAAGTTCTATCTTATGTGATGTCTTTCAATGCTATTCCTATCAAAAATTATCTAACTGAGCACTGACATACACATGCGTTGCAGTCATTATTTGTTCATAGTTATTTCAAAGAAGAACTTCTATTTTCAAATAAATTTGATTTGATTTGAGAAAAATAGAAATGAAAAATTTAAATATATATTTCATTGTTCTTTTTCGTGTCCATCGAAATTATAATGCCATGGAAGTTGGAATGATCAGTTGATGAGGAAAAGTATATAGGCCAAGCAACGGGGAACAATTAATAAGGGATTTTTGACATTATTTATTTCAGCAAACCGACTGTGTCATTAGAAGAAAGGTACTTTATACTTTAATTTCGTCATAATTTCGACCAGCAAATACCAATACTGAATTTTTCATTTACGATTTATACCAAAAAATCGCATTTTTTTATATTTTTATTTCTAACAATAAAAATAATCATGCACGCTCAATGACATCAATAGATCAATTGTAGGCGATTCAACGAACGATTATCGAACAAAATAAACCATCACTCACCAGATAGAATGACTAGAAATGGAGAAAATTCGGATAAACTCGGAAATTTATTGTTTATTTGACTAATTAATTTCTTTATCAATTTTCATCTTATCTAGCTGCGATTTAGTGGAAAAGTAGTGATCTTGGAGCTCTTCAAGTTGGAAAAAAAGGGACACTGTAGCTCAATAATTTTTTGCGTAATTGGCGATTTCAATAAATCAATGCGCTTAATTGCAAAATGTCTGGATGTTACGAATTGTCCAATTGGGATCGTCAAAACGGATTTCGAAGATATAAGAAAAGTACAACAAAATTTTCATCTTGAATTTTCAAAAAAATACTCAAAATACACGAAAAAAAGGTGCAAATATGACTCTGAACGGCCAAGCGCTCGTAAAGGACGCAGTAGTGGGGGGACTTGGAGAGTACGAGAGGCAAGTATATTTACTCGAAGTAATTTTTTTTACTAGAATATTTTTTCGAAAATTCAAGATATGCATTTTGTTGTAATTAGCTTATGTTTTCGAAATCCGCTTCAAAGAACTCAATTGGATAATTCGTGTGGCATCCAGACATTTTGCAATTAAGAGCATTGATTTATTGAAACCGGAAATTACGCAAAAAATTATTTCGCTACAGTGCCTTTTTTTTCCAACTTGAAGAGATCGCTACTTTTTCACCAATTTGCAGCTGGGTTGGATAAAATCAACCAAGTAATAATTAATTGAATAAACAATAAATCCTAGTTTATCCAAATTTTCTCCGTTCTAAATTATTCCATCGGGTCGAGTTACGACTCATTTTGTTCGATATTGAATCGCCTACAATTTACCTTTTCATGTCATTATATTTATTCATGCATAATTATTTTCAATGTTATAAATAAAAACCTAAAAAAAAATTGATTTTACGGTATAGATGGTCAATAAGCATTTAGTATTGGTATTTGCTTGTCCAAATTACAACAAAAACAAAGTAAAACTACCTTTCTTTTAATGGCACAGTCAGTTTGCTGAAATAAATAATATCACAACAAATTCCCTGTTGCTTGTCCTGATAGAAGGAATGACAGAACTAAAGAAAATTTGGGCAGCTCATTCTAATGGACAAGTAGTTATCTCTCAGAAATATCAAAAATATTTTTAAAGTTTTTATGACTATTAGATTCTTAATATTAGACAAAATTATGAAATACATGTTTACTAAGGGTTATGTCATAAAACTTAGGTTACGTGTACGTTTTTGTTGATGCTTTGAAATGTCTTCGATTAATGTTAACACTTTGTGTTTTCGGGTTGCTACATTTTTCTGGCACATATCCGACATCCTAGATTTTATACAAGCGAACAAAGCTATTTTGACCCCGATAAGAGCAATTTTAATGTACGCATTTCGGGTTGCATAACGTCCAACAGATACGGGTAATGGTGCTCGTTTATAGGAATTATCGGCAAGATTAATGGCCGTTCAGCTAGGATGGCTGCCATCGAATTTGCGGATCGTCGACCTAATAAAGATCGAATAGGGTTAGGTTGATTCATAAATGTAAAAGCAGCCCTTTTTTATCAAGTTCAGCTTAAATATAAAAATATAATTAAATGTCAACATATAATATTTTTACTCATTTCACTATTTGTACTCGATATTATGGATAACCATATACCTACTATTTTTTAATCACTCTAAAATATATTTTTATGAAAACTGGCGACATCGAAAATCTAAGTGAAGAAAAATAGAATCAACCAGAAAAAATGAAGCAGGACTGTGCAAATCGCTGCCGCTGGTTTTGTTCATTCTGCAGACGTGTTTTAGATGTACCTAAAATTAGGAAATTCGCCTTCACAAAATTCAGTGAGACATCATTTTGTTTTGAGTGAAACAGAAAAAAATGGATGAATACGGGTAGGAATGGAAGTAAGAATTTCGTGTCTCAATTTCACGACCTGAATTACATACATCAACAAGGTAATTGTGGAATTGTTTCAGCGTACGGCTGAATCAGGAAAAGAACATTACAGCAGTTGCAAACGGTAGGGTTGACAATTATAATGAAAATGATATTATTTATAATTGGAGCTTTTCATTAAATCAAAGTTAATTCTTATTCGAGATATAAATCTCTCTGGAAAACGTTTCTCCATTTCTTTAATGAAAATAAAAAGTTTCAAAAGCCGAAGACTTCCTTATGCAATTCGACAAATATCAACCTAATGACTGGAAAGTAAGCAATACAGACCTTCATGCGTATTTACGTATGAATACTATTATATGATTGTGAAAAATATTTCCTCCCCAATCATTACGACGGCAATATAATTAAAAAGTTGTAAAGGATACTGGTACTGATCATACTCACTGATAGTTTTCACCTACATACAATATTGATATAAAATGTTACGCTAATTAAATAAAAAAGTACAATTCAAAGAAAATAATAAACATAACATAATGTTCAGATTCACATGTGTACAATTTACGAATGTAATCGGATACATCTATACATCTACCTCCAATTAGGGATTGATAACCTTAATCATTCTGGAACACTCTAATAAAATGTATGTACTAATGTATTCTATAATATTTGTTACGTTTAAAGTAAAAAATACCTCTCATATAACTCCATATCCGCTATTATTTAAATACTATAGGTAAATATATTGAGTTTTTCTTGAAAGTTGTTTCACTGTGATCTTTTCATTTTGACGAGGGGCGGAATTTGTTCCATACGCCTATTCATCTCATTTTTCCCTTTTTTTTCATCTCCACTGTATAAGAATAACTCATCCGCAAGTTCACCATGCAAAAACCGGCTGCTGTCTATAGAGACCTCCAAATGGTCAGTTCGTGTGACAACATCACCTATCTACGTCTTGGAGTGCTTTAAGATTTTGTTCACACAATATCGTACCTTCAGCAAAAATTTCAACAGTGAACGATTCTCAGTATAAGGTGTCTTACATAGATCTGAATAAGATGCAACTACGTGTTCTTCAATTTTCTCTGACAAAACAAGACAAAAAAACGTGTTTCCCTTCCAATTTCATAATCCAGTGGAAATACAATCAATGAAACCAAAAAAAAAGAGATTGAATTGATTATAATCATTATTTCAACAAGAATATCAGATCATTGCCTCATGCGTCAGGTGGAGGGTCGAAAGTTTCTTGACGAAGGGATTTCAAGTACCAAATATTAATTTTACTTTTTTATCGTTAAATTCAAGAATAATTGAAAATCTAATGACATAAATGAAGAAATGTTGATTTTATTGAATCTAAGAAAAAACAGATGCAATAAGGTGGATTCATCCTCAAAATTGAGAAAAAGTGAATTGAGAAAAATTAAATAATTCATCTTCTTATGTGGCAAAATCTGATTAATTTGGATACGTTTTCTCATAATAGATTCAATTGGGACAAAAATAATCATCAGTATTTTGTCGCACTACAAGTAAGTTCAGAATTTGAACTTACAACCAATGATCCAAAATCCAATCCAAACTTACTTCTGAAAATTTATAATTGAATGAAAAATTAAATGGTAAAATTAATCAGATTGAACCAAAGAAACTGAAAAAAATTAATAACCAGTGCCCTAAGGGCTGAAAGAGAAATACGAAAAAAATTAAGTAAATCGAAATATAATTGTTACCGCTGTTGAACAGACAGTTGGTTTAATCAGCAATCGAATTCAAACGACGTTTAGGTTAGTAATGTATCTCTAACCGTTCTTCTATCAAAACTGGGAAATTTGTATTCCTGTTTCCGCCATCAAGACACTAATTATTAATCTCTTCAGTTCTTTAAGTTCAATTCGATTAATTTCATCATTCAGTTTTTCATTCACTCATAGTATGTTTCAGAATTTCAACTTAAATTCATAGGCAATGAAAGTCCGCCAAAATAGTGAGCAATCTACATTGCCAGCACCTATAAACAAAAATTATCATAAAAGAAATCCTCATCTGATTGTCAATTTTTAACACAACTTCAAAGCTCTTCATCTCTCAATGTAACTTTTGGGTTTAGTCCAATTTGCTTTTCATAGCCTCAACATTTTTCTCCAATTTCATTCAATTTTTAGGCTCGTGATAGCCACTTGATAATTTCAATTTTTCATCACTAAAACCCATTTTACATGCACAATTGTACATGACGTACCCGGGATTGAACCCAGACCTCCCTCATGAGGGAAGTTCACTGTTCCCACAAGGCTATTGACCCTCTAACATTTTATGTTGGAGAGTATTGAAATCGTGATCTGTTTAGTGGAACAGGATGAGCATTAGTTGATATCAACACTGGACTTTTCCTTTTTCTGCATTGCATTGAAATAAGTTAAGTAATGACAGCCTCCGTGGCTTAGTTGGGAAAGCAACAGACTATGGTGCGGTAGCATTCGGATTCGAGCCCTGGTGAAGGCATGGGTATTTGTGATTGTCTATAATTTAAGTAGTTATATGATGATAATTGTTCGGTATTGTACACTGATTACAAACCCATTGGCTGTTCGGAATGGTATTAAACTGTTGGTCCACTGAATTATAAAAAGTTAAGTAATTTGTCAACTTCGGAGATATTATGTAAGCTATCAGTGAAGTGAAAATGATCATATTATTATTATTCAATCGATGCACCACTTGATGGAATTACAAGACATATAGTTTCGTTCTACAAAGAATTCCATCGTTGAGAATTCAAAGAATTTTTTCTATTTCGTGTATGAGAATATGAACTGAATGTCTGTCTGTACATGATAGATACGAGTATACGAGAAAAACTATCATCAGGAGACTTCATTAACGGAAGGGAATCCAAAATGATCATTAAATGAATGTTTGTCTCATTCTCTGTTCATTTGTGGGCGCTTATCTCCAAAATAAGCTTCTGATAAGTGATGAACTTCTTTCAATATTTTACTCTTGTTTAATTTGAATCAGTTTATACGTAAAAGAGATATAGATATATCAATTTAAAGAATCACGTTGAGCAAATCCTTCGATAAAATTTCTATGAATGTTAATGTTGATGGACTAAAAAATTAACAGTTTTCATAATTTCAATCTCAGACCCAAAGGCCCAAAGATAAGTTGATAAGTTATATGAATTGAGTTAAGCTCAGTCGGCGTCCACCAATGGTAGCACACAACTTGAATAAATAGCAAAGTGAAATTAAAACACTTGACTTGAGTTTCACTGAATCAAGCTAACAACCCTACTTATGTTTGGGGTGGTTAGACCATTATCAGGAGTATTCAACTATATTACTGAGTGATATTTTTGGTTTATTTTCAAGGTGTACTGTAATACTATTCATAGCCATTCTGCTTTTTCAAAGGTGATGATTCTTTTCCTTAGCTTTAGAGGCTGCTATGACAGTTTCATACCTCTATAGTTACTATATAAGACTATATCTTCTTTGTTTATAAATATTGGGCACCACGTGCTTTTACACCAGAACAATGGTATTTCTTCCTTGCCAAGAACATTGGAAAAAAGCTTCGTTTACCATCGTAGTGCGGCTCCTATATTTTTTTCCAAATGTCCACTGGAATTTAGTAGGGGCCAACTGACTTGTGATGTTGAGAGTGGCGTTAATTTTTTTTTTCGATGACACCATTCATTGTTTTCGTAAAAAGTGAAATGCATTACTTTCAAGTGAAGGAGAAGAAAATTTTTTCTATTTTTCTTAATGAAATTACTCTTAAATGCCATGGAAAACAGTTTCTCTCAAATTTATGTGTTACACACCTTTATTATTACAGATAATTGGAACGTTTCGACGCTTCAAAAATCAGTGATGTCGTAAAGTATATTGAACCATTGAGACCATAGGACACCAATATACAGTATTATGTCACCAATGAAGAAAGGTTCAGGTTAGTAGATGAAACTCATACCAGAATAGACTATGTTACGTTAAATAAAAAAAATATCACTTCTTAATTGATAATTGATGATATTGTATTTAAATTTGTGGAAGATTGTCCAAAAACCACAGTGCACCTGAAAACTTTATTCTTGTGAAACAAACAGTCAGTCGTGAGTTAAACTCAAGATGAATCTGTTGATCTGATAGGTATAGAAAAGGAAGTCTCTCATAATTAAGAGCAGTAAAAAACAATTCTTGAAAAATCAAAACTGTCTTAAGAAAACAGGTATAAAAGTTGTATCACATAATTGAGTTATTTTTTCATTACTATGTATTCCTTCATTTTCCGATTCAGAATGTACTGTATTCTCAATTTTTGAGTACTCCTTTCAGAAAGAGAAGTGAAAACATTTCTTCACCCTTGTAACATTTTAAAGTGACTCAATTACGGAGAAAAATATATAAATGTTCATCATTCACCATTCGTCATATGTCCAGGAAAACTAGAATGTTTGGATATTCATTAAGCAATGACGCTGAACATCTGAAACTATCTGAATGAAATTTCATGAAAACTTAGACTACAGTCTGTAATATCTTATAGTTTGTTTCCCACACCGATGGTTACCATAGGAGTCATAATTTGTTTTTCACATAAAAAGAGTCGAAAATTTATTCTTTCTTCAACTTCAACTATCCTTCATGTGATGGTTTAAGGTTTTAAAATAATTTCGTTTTTGTTTTTCACAAGGAAAAGGATCGAGAGTTTTTTCATAGCGAGTGATTTATTCAATTTTGTCTCACAAATCAAGGAGAAATTCGGCACAAAGTTGGAGTATAACTTGAAATAGCATATAAGCTACTCTTTATCATGGAAAAATTTATGTTTCTTGTTGTTTCTGATGTAATTATAATTATGCTTGGTAGTATAAATTTATAGTCTTACAACTATAATATATCAACATACGAGTATAACAGTTTGAAACCAAATAGCTCATTCGTTCTAATTTTCAACAGTTAATTCATAACACAATGCAAGTAGATTGTGGAGCGATTTTGCGGAACAACGTTGTAATATGAATTTCTACGGAAACATCGGTTTCGCATAATTACAAACTCAACCACCCCTAGTTGCTAGACAATTTGCCAACTCAATGTTCGGTTAAGTTTTCGGTAAATAGCAGAGGTCGGATCATTTGAAACGCATTTTGATTCTTCCAGTATCAGAAGCTAATGTTAAATTTCTAGATTTACAGTAAACTAGACAAGTACGATTTGGGATATTTGAAATATTCGATTATCTTTTGAAAAATATATCATGATGTCATTTGAACTCAGCTAGAAGGAATGTTAACGATTACAAATTTTGTAAGGTTCAAAAGCGTGTACTTGAGTCACAAGGTATTGGATCAGCTCCTTTCATATTATGTGATGAAAAATGCAACTTATATTTATGATATGTAGTGTTGCCCTAAGGAACACCAAGACAAGACACAGCAGTCTTGGCTTTGGTATTGCGTGTGCAAACCTGGTTTTGGTCTTAGTCTTGTTCTTGCACACTAATCTTAATTTTGCTGCTACTCTTGTTATTATTTCATTCTCAACAAGTACCTCTTATTTTGTTCGTATTCATTCAACACTTCAGTTTCCAGTTAATATCAATGTCACAGGTTCAAAATGTATGAACTTATAGTGACATAGACAATAATTATAATAATGATTATGTTATTCTTGGAAGCACAAACATTATTCTTCAAAATACATTCGTACAAAAAAAAATTAACAGGGCGAATGCTAGCTTATGCTCGTTCTAATTGATAATTCTGTTCATGAATTGAAATAAGTATTGATAATTGATATTGATAATTGATAATTAATATTAGCATTAGTAGAGATTTTAATGTTTTCCATGTATTGGCCTCATCAATCATTAATTGATAATAATTCAAGAATTTCAAACGAAAACAACAATTTGAATATAAATAACGCTACACCCACTTAACCGAAGACATACAATTTGAAACTGAGAAACAGAATAATGATTTAGCAAAATATGAGATTCGACATATCTGCAGAATACGGAACAGTTCCTTTTGTTAGTTCGAGTTTTACTCTAATGTATAATGAAAAAAGTCATATACCGAGGCTCAGTGCAATTCAACCTGTGTATGATATAGGGTGATTTTTTAGGCGTAGTTTTTTTGAAATCGAATAAAACACTCAATTTGCATCATATATTGAAAATATTCATTGAAATTGATAACTTGGTCTTTACCATTAACACATTGAAGATACCTTCATGTAAATGTTGTCCGCGACTCCGTATCAAATGGTAAATTCGAAAGGTCCAATTTGACACATCCCCAATTGCTGAGAACGGCGATGAATTGACATTTCACGATCCTCATTAACACTGTACGCTACATGTCCAACAAAGTTAACTTGGTGCCAAATTTGGTGATAACCTCACGAATTGTTGAATCACCAAGTCGATTATGACCACCATGATTTGGTCGTAACGAACGATACACATTTTTCACAGAGCACGAATTTTGATAGTGAAGTTCAACAATTTTCAATCGTTGCTCGTTTGTGAGTCTTTCCATGATGAAATGGCAGAGTATACTGAAAACTTTTCATTCTGACAGATTACGTTTGTATGCCATTACCAAGCAGTGTTGACAACCTGAAAACCTCAACTCTTAAAAAATCATCTTATATTTATAGTTTTGTTTATATATTTTTAGATGTTTGTTATATGTTAAAGAAAATGAAGATAGGTTTATTGAATTGAATAGTAATCATGAGTATTCAACAAGAAACAGGGATGTGCTACTTATTCCTATGCATAAAACAGCTAAATTTGAGCACTCTCTCTATTGTCAGAGCATTAAAATTTTCAACCATTTACCATCGTATTTGAAAGTACTGAAAGCTCATTTGTTTAAGAGGAGAGTTAAATCTCTGCTCTAAAAAGGCATACTATAGTGTGTCAGAGTACTTCGATGATTCGGATGTAGGCAATAATGTATGAATCAATTTTTTGTATCATATGTTTGTATATTTTTTTAGCACAAATGTTCTTCACCATGTGAAATTGTCTCAAATGTTTAATATCTCAGAGGAAAGGTTTTTTTTTCTTTTCAATCAAAGTTGTATATTATTGTAAATATGAATTTAACCAAGATTCTGTTTGAACCAATATTTTTGCTCGAGGGCTGAATGGAAGATCAGACTCCAAATTGAATTCGGTCCTTTTGAGAGCATTTCTCTTAGTTGTAATTATTGTATCAATTGAAATTAATGTAATTTTACAATGTGAGGAATGTTTCTCAATAAATTTATATCATTATTATTATTATTATTATTATTATTATTATTATTATTATTATTATTATTATTATTATTATTATTATTATTATTATTATTATTATTATTATTATTATTATTATTATTATTATTATTATTATTATTATTATTATTATTATTATTATTATTATTATTATTATTATTATTATTATTATAACACTTGACAAGGAACCTAACCTATGGTACATGCTCTATGTGGAGGACATGCGCTACTAAGCAAAACCGCCACTAGTTTTCAAGATCGCTAAACGAATGTGTAGAGACAATGGGAAAGCATGGACTACGTATGAGTCGCAGTAGGACGGAATATATGGAGGGCTGTTCGGAAGAACAGCCGACGTACGTATCCACATATGCATAAACGGTACACCACTACTTTAAGTAGAAATCTTTAACTGCCTTAGGTCCATAATGAAACCTGATGCCCATGTTGACATCAGGTCAATAAGATATCAATCATGAGTTTCCTGCAATCCCGAAATGTCCATCTAGACCAAAGTAAAGGTGTACAAGACAGTGATGCTACCAGCTTTAACATATGAAGAAGAATGTTGTATTATGAAAAAAGTGCACGAACAACAACTGTACTCAGATGGGATGAAGATGTTGAGAAGAGCGGGATGAAGAGACATGCTTGGATTAAATTAATGAGTACATTAGAGGTTCCTTCAAAATAGCCCCGATCGTAGAAAAAGTGGGAGAAAGTCGATCACGATCAGTATAAGATGCACGCCACCCGCCAGATCGTCGAACAACATTAAAAAAAAGGTGAACTAGGACAACCTGGTTATTCACACCACCCAGAACAGAGGTCTTTGGCGCGAATGCTTGAGGAAACCAGACCCTTGATAGAATGCAAACGTGGTATGGATAAAGAAGAAAACTCTCATCACCAAAGCTTGCATTGAGGCTGACATAGTGGACTGACTCCCAGCCTAACAAATAATTCTGCAAAGAATCAATCGATTATTTGTTGACTGCTCGTTTTTATGCCTACACCAGAGCATATCTAAGATTGCAGACAAATACAAAATATAAAGAATGTGATGAAAATTTCGATCTGTTACCGGCGTATTTGGTATGCATTGAAAAAGTTAATGTCAACATTCACCAATTTCAGTCTTTCACAGTAAAATATTATGAGGATATCATAAGCTTTTTCAGGAATAGAAGTGAGAATATGACACTAAAATTGCATTTTTCGAGCTAATCTTTTTAATAGACATAGTAACTCATAACAAAAAAATTTATATATGAGTATTATATTTCATGATATTTATTAAAAGTCAAAGAATATATTTTATAGTGGGCTATAAACTAGCAAAATGAAACCTTCTGTCTCCGCCAAATCGATTTCATAGATGACTATGTAAACCCACGATACTCATTACGTAATAAAAGAACCAATTATTGGATGGGTACGTTTCAACGATTTCAAATTTACAACGCCCTGAAAGTAATAACCTTAGAAACAATGATGATCTCCATCGTTAATTGCCTCTAATATTTAAGGAATTATACCATTATCTATCACAAATTGATGGGCGTAGGTGGTTTTTTCGCTCGAACGATGCCAAACATTTTATATAAAGGGACACGAACATTTTTTTGTAGAAGTATGTCGCTATTTGACATGTAATGATGTCTCTGATAGATATGATGGGGGAAAATGACGATTGCAATAGTGAATTGAGTGAACACGGAAGATTTCTGACTAAAGGTGAGGAAATTTTAGTGATAATTGAAGATATATTTTCCAGTCCAATACTTTCATATTAGTGATGCTTTTCCGCATTTGATTAGACACTATATTGAAACCATGGTGAACCAGTCAAAGTCGGAGAAATATTTACATATATATATATATATATATATATATATATATATATATATATATATATATATATATATATATATATATATATATATATATATATATATATATATATATATATGTACCACGTCAATTTCGGACTCGATTTCAGGCGTTCAACGTCAACTTCGGCTACAAATGTTATCTTCGGCCTCCGAGGTCAAACTTTCCACCCGATATTTCTGACAAAAACGTCAACTTCGGCTACATAACTTTGACTACACAAACATATAAAAATTATATGTTTAATGTAGCCGAACTTGAAGCATAGGGCGTAACACATGTTTTTGTGTTAGGGGTTTCGTTTAACATGATCATGAGAAATATCTAACTGAACATAAATTTTGCATTGAATTATTAGTTCGTTAAAGTACTATTTATAAAACAAGCATATGATGATAAGAATACTTCCTGCGATTCTCTTATTATAATATATTTTTTTATGTGGGTGCTTAAGTGTCTACTGCAGAAATAAATAGCGAAGTATTTAAAATATCATGGAAAATATTCGAAAATGTTTTTATTATATAACAATGTGTTTGGTATTATATTATCTGAAATATTTCGAGAATATTCTCGAAATAATGGAATAAACCCATCATAACAATAATTGTTCATGACTAACGAGTTCATTTGTAATTTTTCATTAGGTATGTCTATATGGAAAGTTGTTTTCATCTTTTCATAATTGCATATTTATATTCATAAACTCAGTGAAGTGCCAAAAAAACTAACGATTATATATTCTATTCAACGAATGACTTTTGGGATCAAAACTTTTTCTTTCGACTCCGAAAAATATGAATGAGCAGTCACTCGAAACAGATCAGAATTTAAATAGCTTCTGAAAAAATTCACGAGCTGCTTGCAAAATTGCATACGTCATAAACGTGAAAATGTCGTTGCAAATATCCCACATTTTGTATTCCACATTTCTGAAATTTGAAGAATAATTCAGAAAACGAAGAAAGTTTTCTAGGAAGAAAATCCAAGAAAACCTACCGGAACTGTGGCACTAAAATATATATAATTTTCTTCTGAATATAGAAATTATTGATTTGAAAATTCATATATCGAATGACTGAATGAAAACAATTTTCGATCAATACATTTTCAACGCGAGTTTTCTATTAATTATGAATAAGATAATTAATATTTTTTTCATTTTCGAACATGAGTATTACATTGTGATAGTTTTCAAATAACATTACTTGAATTCACTCTTCATAGGGGGTTATTTTGGAAAAGTATCAGAGGAGATTTCCGTTGAGAAATATGGAAAATTTTCTCAGTGAATTATTTTTTCTCGATGAACAATTTTTTCAAGTTGAAAATCGAAAAATTTGTTGATCATTATAAAAATAATATACATTATATATGGATTCATCCCTTTTTGCATGATGAGAAGCTGCACGAAAATGATTTTCATAAATTTTCATTTCATATTCCTTGAAGATTTATTATAATGAATGCCCATAAGATAATAAGAATTAATTTTTGAAAACATAATCTCTGAAGCAAATGATGCTCTGGACTTTTTGAGGAAAAATCGAAGACAATGAGTTAAACGTAGAAGAAAGGTTTTCCAATGTTATTCACAGGTGGTAAAAATTAAATATTTGCTAGTGTCAGTGACTTAGTCGGGAGAATACCGGACTATAGTGCGGTACGTTCGGGTTCGAGCTTTGGTAAAAGCATAGGTGTATGGGTTGGTTTATGATGATTGAGTAGTTTAATGATGATGATTGTTGGGTAAAGTATAGTGAATACTAGTCCATTGGCCATTCGAAACCGGCGTCAAACTATAAGCCCACCGAATTCAGAAAAAAGTTATATTTTCGATAACAAATCCGTTTTCTAGCATTGAAAAGATTTTCCAGTGTACGTTTTCATGTAATTTTATGTATTTTTAATGTAATTAACTTTGACAATTAATATAAAATCTAATATAAGATTTGAGAAATTGAAAAATTTGTTCTTCAAAAGCCCAACGTTGTGATTGAATATGAAAAATCACTTCGAGGATTTTGAAATTTACAGATACCCTTGATGAAATATTTGTTGAACTGGTTTTTTTCTTAAATCGATTCAGTGTTGTCGCAAATGGTTGCGAGTTTCTGGATGGAGTTTATACATAGTTTCAATTTTCGAAGAAATATTCCATATCTTATATATATTCTATATTATTATCTATATTCTGTATTATTGTAGTAGGTAAATCACTAGTATCAAGTGATTTTATCTATTATGGACTAGTTTCATATGTTTAGCATAAAGGCGCCTCGAGGGATCTGCTCGACCCTGCTTCGTGGAATTTTACTTTTTACAACATATTTAAGCAGCAACAATAATTTGAATGATTGAAATTCAATTCACCTAGACATTCTCACATAGGTACAAACTTTTGATTTTAATAAAAAAGAAAAAAAATTCCGAAATGATTTAATTTTCACGTTGAAAGCTAGTAATTCTCAATTCTCGTAGAAGGCCACAAAAAAAGTCGAATTCGGTCGGCAATAAATATGCCATGTTACTTCGAGTTTTGCTTCATCTTATAGTGTAATAAACCGTTTTACACCCCTATATTGAGGATCTTGCATACTTGATTATAAAAATAATACTGATGGTTCTGTGATACTAAACTACTTTCAATTGAATAGAATTGAATCACAATGCAAAATATATTTATGAAATTATGCAATCAATTGGTGAATCGAAAAACTTTTTATTAGATAATAGCTGTTTTCGCTCCTATTCTACCAATTGACCAACATACATAAATCTATATATTTTCTACATATTGAAACATTCTACCAAAAAACATTCGTTACAAAAATTTTGAAAATTACTGAATAGTAACGGAATATCAAAACCGAAAAAACTCACTTACTTAAATTATATACTGATCGGATTAACCTACAAGTGCGAATATGGATTTGTTGTACTGAATAAAATAGATCGAGTCATAATATCACAAAAATTGTATAATACTTGCTAGTTTCTCAATAATTCATTTATATCCAAGATTTTTCATAACATGAACTACCTTAAGAAGGACAAATAATCTATTCGTTTCACTAAGGTTTTTGAGTGATCAATCGCTGAGAATCGAGGCTCATGATGTGAGCACAATATTTGTTTTTTCGTTACTTTTCTGATGCATATTTTTATAGATTATACTGTAGATGTAGAAATAATGCAAAAATAAATTGACATAATAACTGTTGCAGAAATAGGAAGTTTTGAAATTTCATGATCTGAGTTCGACTCAAAGTTATCTACTCAACTTTCGTGAATAAAACGGTAGCTCATTAATATAAGGATTTATGTGATTGAAAATATTCTGCTTCTTGGTTATATCCTTACTTTTATTGCTATTCTGATTGTTAATTTTGGATTGTTCCGAAGTTACATTATCAATTCATCGTTTCTCATTTAAAATAATAGGGTGTTTTTCTTAATATTTCAACCAAATGTGAATTAAGTATTTTGATTTTTTTTAAATTAATGATCTTAGCCTTACAGTTTCGCTATTGCGGCTTATGAAATCTGATTATAAATATTTGAATACATAACACCTTACACTTTTCAATAGCATGCAAATGTTCAATATTTTGTTTATTGATTGTTTGCTGATCTCTTAGTGGAGTTAAATATAGAAGTTGAATATATTGAATAAAAACCTGTCAGGCAATTAATGTTATTTTCCTGAAATAAGAGGAAATTCAATAATTCATTACAAGATATCTCATGATATACACAAGTGATAAAAACCATCTGGCAAAACAGATGTCCGAAAATTTGAGAGGTTTCATGGAAGAACCATTCTCAAATTTATTGCTGTTAACTTGGGAAAGAATGCAAATATTTTGGGTTTTCCTCAAGGATTCTATATGCATTTGCGTTCCATTTGTCCTCTCAGAATGAATTATAGATACCCACATGGAACTAAACCAGTAACGCTATTTTCAAAATGAACCTAAATATCCAAAGAATATTTGCTGCAATATTCCATGTTCTTGTAGTAGGCAGAATAGATCGAAGAAGCCGCATTGAGACGGCACTCAATATGACATGTTTATTCCATCTTTGCTTCATGTCATAGTGTTGTAAACCGCTCGGCACGCAGATGAGTTTTACCCAGATATTGAGTACTTAAGTTATAAAAAAAATAATGTTGTTACTGGGGAAAGAACTATTTTGAATATTTCTGCATCTGTGCTGTCAGACACACAAAGTTAACGAATACGAACTCCCACTTACATTTCGAAAATTGTGCTCCAGTTTGACGCTTCCAGAACATTTAACTTTTTGCGTTGCCTATCCGCCGATTAGTTTGTCTACAGTCTAGTAGTACTGATAATCTGAAAATTTGTGTGTTCTTGATTAAACAAAATATATAATAAAACAAAATGTTTCACGTTGTGGAGTTTGATGATAATATCAAAATGTGCGTCGATAAAATGAAAGTATCTAGTAATGGACAATATTCTGCAAAATGGAAACGTACGTGGTACAATGTTCGCCTTCTCTTTTCCGGTAGTGAATCTGATTGTGTAGAGTTTTTACAGCAAATTCAAGAGAAAGGTAAGTCAACTCCAATTAATTTTTCTTTATTTTTATATATTGAAATATAGTACCAACATATAGGGTGTTTTTTCAAATGTACTAATAATATTGCGAATAATGAAATTGATATAGGCAGGGAACACCAAGAATTTCATTTTTAAAATCAGTTGCACTTTGTTGCACTACTCGATAATTTTAGCTTTTCACGCGAAGAAAGTACCTACTCTTGTCATAGATCGCTACGACTGAAATTTTCGAAATATTCATTGAAACTAATCAATGCAGCAAATTTTCTTCAAATTTGCTGAAACTTTCAAAAGAAAGGTACCTGTTGACGTTTTGTTGTATTCGTTATTATTGTGATTATTTGTTAAGACTCTGTTACTACAAGAATGCTGAGTTTGTACACTCAAAATATTCACTCAAAATGAAAAAATTCTGAATACTCCAGCATTTTTCCGAGTAGTGTACGAATCAATGATTAAATTGGAGTTTAAATTTTTTTCATTTTGAAAAAAAATTCAAAAAGTTCGATGTTTTGAAAACTGACAATTTGATTTCTTCAAATCAAAATAACTCGAAACTAGTTTCTTGTGTCGAGATTTGACAAGAATACCTCTTCCACTGAAAATGGTTGAAGGATTCACTAATTTCCCATAAGTGCGCTACAAATTCGAAAACAAAATTGTGACTTTCTATGAGAGAAAAGTATTTATGGGTGGCGCCGCCTACAAACCTGACGTGAAATTTCAATTTCTAATACTGAATAAAGAAAAAATTTGAATATTTTTTTTTCCTAGAAATATTAATTTCTAAGAAGGGTACTACTTTTTTCAAAATATTGTTTCTAGAATTATTCAGGTGAAACAAAAATGAAAATAAATTTTGACTTTGTATCTCAAAAACTAAAGTGTTGCATACTAATGCTTATATGAACTGTTTTTCTCGAAAACACTCGAGGAATTTAATTATTGGGGCATTTCACGTGAAGCGGACAGGGAAAAAAAGTGAGGTTCTGAAAATCGATCATATTCGGCTCATTTATACTTCTAATACGTATGAATGTGAACACAAAATATTTTTTATGTATAATGAATATTTCACAAGTTATGGGTTTCTAAAGAATTGACGTAATTGTAATATCAATTTTTTGAAAGTAGTTTTTCCAATTTAAAAAATTTACAAAAAAACATTTAACATAGCGATACATATTGAAAAAATACTGTTCTTTTCAACAATAAAATGAAATTTGAAAAAAAAATTTTTTTCATGTCCAAAACCGGAAGTAAACTTTTCAAACTTGAATTTCAGTCAATTGAGGTTTCAAAAGGTCCAAAGCGTCGCATAACTCATCTACAAAATTATCAGAAGATAAAACTCATCTTGAGTATTTTGCGAAGTTTCACTAGATGTTTGACTGCATTGCTAGATGTTTGTCTTCATTAGTTACTAAGGGTGTTTCGTTTGAAAGTCGTTTCCTACAGGAGGCACATACGTAAATTTCTCGTGAAAAGTCCTAGTTTTGTGCTATACAATGAGATATTTTTCTTAAATTTTCATATTTTCGATGAAGTACCAAGCGATCGGTTCGAAACAACCATCACCGTACGTCTCCATTATAATAACAAGAATTATTATAATTGATTATTATAATTATTTCTATGAAACTTTGCAGTAATAAAGCTAAGACATTTGTATAAAACATAGGCTATAATTTATAAAGATTGGACATACCGGGCGTGCGAAAGCTAGCATATTATATTAATAATATTTATTCCACATCCTTGTAAGAGCTTAAATACGACGAAACGAGATAAAATCTTCATAAAGTTGCGAGTTTTAATACAATATAGCGCAAACTTACTCGACTCAAATGCAAGCGTCAGATATAACTCCCATTGCGACGAGTTCACAGCTTCATAATAATAATAATAATGAAATTTTATTTAGCATTTTGCTATTTACAAAACTATATTATCATCACATTGTATCTTATTTTAATATTAACCTAATATATTGTTGTTACAAATAATAAAATTAACATACAAATTAAATATTTTATACAGTCATTATACCACTCATTAGATGCCATATATTTAACATATATCAATCTTTCTTTTGATAATGTCGCTTTATTCTACTATTGAATTCTGCCATTCTGTCATTCCAACAATCGGTGGCCTTCTTGTGAAAAGGACCAGTTCTAGCATAGATTTCCATCGTAAAGTTGTAAAAATTACAAAATAAACTAGTTCTTACGTTGTTACAATGTTGTTTTATCATGTTGTAATTATTATATCACAGCAATTATACAAGACATGTTGTTTCGCGAACACCAACCGATCTAAGCTAGCGCCAGATATCACGGCCATTGAAACGCTTATGTACATTAATCAATGTAACTCCTAAACTAATATGGAACCCATTTTGAATTTTCTAGGGTATTTTAAGTATACTTTAGGCTATATTTTGAGGAAAAAAATTGAAAAAAAATTGGTTGAAGTGACTGAAATTCAAGTTTGAAAAGTTTACTTCCGGTTTTGGACATAAAAAAAAAATTTTTTTTTAAATTTCATTTTATTGTTTAAAAGAACAGTATTTTTCCAATATATATCGCTATGTTGAATGTTTTGTTGTAAATTTGTTAAATTGGAAAAACTGCTTTCAAAAAATTGATATTATAATTACGTCAATTCTTTAGAAACCCATAACTTGTGAAATATTCATTATACATAAAAAATATTTTGTGTTCACATCCATACGTATTAGAAGTATAAATGAGCCGAATATGATCGATTTTAAGAACCTCACTTTTTTTTCCCTGTCCGCTTCACGTGAAATGCTTCTATTTTCAAGTGAAAATTTCATTATTTCATGAAAAATACTCACCTTACAAAAATTCTATATTAAGAAACATAAACACAATATTGTTCTTTCCTCTCACAATATATTTTGATAACTACTTTATTTTTTCATAATTAACCCTATAATTACTCCATTAGAGATTAGCCAATCGAAAAACGATGGAATCTTTCGATATTTACCTCGTGAAATTGGTTTTTTATTTCCCAAATATTTACTTGATATCAGTTATTCGAAACTAGTATCTGCTCATCGAATTTATTTTTTCAGTTGATGAAGATAAACTATTAGAAGAGGCTTTGTCACATGATATAATATTCGAAGATGTTATTCCAAATACTGTTGACTGCTCTTCAGACCAAGAAATACAGAATGTAACTCCAGAACTGATGAATACATCAGAAAATTTCGGAAGTACTACAAATTTGAATAATCTATCACAAGATGAATTTCCCTATTCTGAAGAGCCCAACACTATACAAAACACGGTATTATCTAGGAAAAACTCATTAAGTTGTTCTCTAGAAGAATTAGGTAAAATGTGTAACTCATATTCCGTTGAACCAGTACGTTTGCCTCGAGAAGAGTTGCAAGTTTCTGATTCCAGGAGTGCAAAAAAAAGGTATTTCTGCAATTATTGTGAAAAGTGTGTCACTAACTTTGGCAGGCATCTGATGACTGTACATAGAACTGAAAATGAAGTCACAAGTATTTTGAAATATCCTAAAGGTAAGCATTAATGTTCAATTATAATTTCACTATTTTTTAAAGAATTATCAGTGAGTTTTGCTTTCCAACAATGAATTTGAGATTGAATATTATTACATATTTGAAAAGAAAGTGTTAATTTTTTACTATTTTCAAATATTGTTTTCGTTTTACAAAATTACATGACTTTCTCTATTCTTTCAAGGAAATCCGCTGAGATTGAAGAAAATTGCAACCCTTAGAAATGAGTTCCAATTTAAATATAATTCCAACCCAAATATAAATAATGGAAAAATTATTGTGAAGAGAAGACCCAATTTGCAAAAAAACAGAAACGGAAAACATTACAAAATTTGCCCATCCTGCAAACAAATGTACTCTA
Organism: Henosepilachna vigintioctopunctata; assembly: GCA_030704895.1. NCBI lineage: Eukaryota > Metazoa > Arthropoda > Insecta > Coleoptera > Coccinellidae > Henosepilachna > Henosepilachna vigintioctopunctata. The sequence goes on along the minus strand of JARQZJ010000115.1, from coordinate 333,533 downwards.
TATTATCTCTGAGAGTTCATTATTCCAAGTGCTGCAAGGAAGATTCATCAACAAGATCTTCTATGGTAAAAAGCAAACAAGCGCAAATGTCAGTGCATAAAGATGCTAGTAAAAGGCTCATAAAATTTGTTCTTGCAAACTGCAGAAATGATGAGGTCATTGAAGAAATCTTGTTTGATGACTTATGCATTGACTATGGAAATAAACTATGCAGGACTTATCGAACAAATGAGCAGCACAATGGTATGATACGAACGAGGTTGAGAGAAATGGGAAAATTTCTGATAGAAATTAAAAAACAAAATAAAAACATATTCCAGCTCAAAGACGTATTATTACCAGAGCATTATGATACAATAATTAATGCTATCAATGCTGTTGCTGGTTATGATGAAGATACGGGAGTTTATAACGCTCCTTCGACAGCGTATAATTTGGGACTACATGTGAAACAAATAACGCAGCAGCTTCAGACTTTGTATATAAGAGAAGCAAACGTAGAGAAGAGGTCAGCTGTTGCAGATTTGATATGTCTCATGAATGAGGGCTTCAGAACGGACATCAATAAAACAGTTTCTGAAAATCAATGTCTGAAAAGAAGACATAAAAGATTTTATTGCCTACAGCAGAAGACATAAATGCACTGAAAACTTTTTTAGATAAGGGTACCAAAGAGGCATACAATTCTTTAAAAATAAATTTTCTTGTGAAGCATATAAAAAGTTATGTAGTTTCACATTGATATCTTTACAATTGTTCAACAGAAAAAGATCTGGAGAGATTGAAAGGATTTTGATCGATGACTACATGAGCTTTGAATATGCTGACACGAACGATCCTCTATTTAAAAATTTACCAGTGCATTTGAAGAAATTATCTCAAGAATATGGAAGATTTTTCATCAGGGGAAAGTTGAACAGACAAGTTCCTGTCATTATAAGTAGGGAACATAAAGAATTTATAGATCTTATTTTGGAACATCGATCAGATTACGGAATTCCAAATAAAAATCCCTTTGTTTTCGGATGTTTAGGAAAATCTGAAAAAACCTATTTCAGGGCTTGTAACTTGATGAGACATTTCTCTAGAAGCTGTGGAGCACCAAATCCAGAAAGATTACGTGGTACAGAATTGAGGAAGCAAATAGCTACTGCTTGTAAGTTTTACAAGTTACCTGATCCACTGATAGAAGATATAGCAAACCATTTAGGACACAAAATCGACATACATAAAGCGATATATCGACAATCAGTGGGCAGTGAAGTCCCTGAAATAGCAAATATTTTATTGAAAGTTCTGGGGGAAACTGATGAGGACCAACAAAATGACGATAACAATTTCGAACAAGATGATAAAGTACAAGATGAAGAAATTGAAATTTCAAAATCGTTGGATTCAACTCCGAAATGTTCAACCTCAAAGATATCATTATCGTCATCCGTTAGCTCATCTGGTTTGTATTCCATTAAGCTATTAGTGAGATTTGTCTTTGAAATAAAAATTCAATTTGTTTTGCAGGACAGTCCTCTAAAACGCCATGGACTTCTGAAGAAGTGCAGATCGTTAGAAGAAGCTTCAGTGAGTATATAGAGGCTGGCATTGTCCCAACTTATGCAGAGTGCAACAAACTGAGGGAAGATAATTTTTGTATCCATCGGAGAACACCACCACAAATAAAAGCGTTTGTTGCTTATCAAACGAAAAAAATGAATACGAAGAAAACCTGCACAAGTCAGTAGATATTATTGAAATATGTACCATATTTTGTTACATGTTTCTTACTTCAGTTCATGATGAGAATAATAACTAAAATCTCATGATTTCTTTGTTCTAGGTAAGAAAACATGGAGCACTCCTGAGAAGAAAATTGTTCGTTCAATATTCAAGGAGTACTTGGAAAACAAGAAGTTACCATCGATTAACATGTGTGAAGAGACTATTTCTTCCTATCCCATATTATCACACAGAACACCACAACAGTTAAAAGCATTCGTCAATAATTTGAACAGAAAATAATGCTCATGTTATGAATTTTTTTCAATGTTTTCTAATTGATTGATTTGCTTTTCTTTATTGAATAAATTCTTTTCTGTCATGAAATGTGTTGTTTTGTTTCAAATGAACTGTTTTTTGATCCAAATGAATTGAATAATTTATCAAATGTATTTATTTTGGCATACTTGAAAGAACAAAATAATTTAATATCCATGTTGTCATTCCGCAAAATATACGGATTTTGACCTAGAATTCGGTACTTTTCCACATATATTCTTTTTATTGAATCGGAATATATTTTTAATATGTGTATTTTTAATATGTGTATATTTTATTATGTGTATATATGTCAATTTAAATTAGGTAAAAATATGCCAATAGTCGAAAAAAACTAAGCTTTAAGGCCATTGATAATTCAGGAACAAAATGACTCAACTTAACCGTTAATCAATTAAATATGTATAACAAATAATTCGTTACCGAAACAGGTAGAAAAGTTTTAGGCGTGAAATATAAAAATTCTAAATAAAATAATATTGTAAATATCTTGGTTAAGAATTGCGAATAGAAAACTTTTCAAATACACGTTTATTAGGGATTACTCGGGTCGTTGTCAAGTTTCTCTACCTGCAACGGATAACATCTGTTCACAATATTCAGGAAAAGGTTTTATGCTCTTGAAAATAAATAGATTAGAGGCTGATGATGTTCTGAGAAATGAATATATTTACTACAATAAGTATTAAATGAAGTTCTGTTTAACGGATCTGCTGTCTAAAACGATTCATTTTCGAAATTATTAAAGTTCAGACAACACAATATTGTTTGAAATAATACTTTTAGAACCGATAAAACATTATAGAATCTGACGTGTAACCTACGGTTTAAGATTTTCGCATCTTCTAAACACTAGAGCATTTGATCGAATTGCATTATCACAAGAAAAATACCTCATAGCAAGTAAAACTATTTTGAAATGAGTTCTACGTTGATGACTTACTTGAGGGACTAATACAACAGAAGACAGAATTGAATTACGAAATCAAATGATTGAACTTTCATGAAAAGCGAATTTGTTTTAAATTTTGTTTATCATAAATGATAAATAATAATTATAACATATATAACTTGCTTGGAGTGATAATAGAGGAGTGTTTGAATTTTATGAAAGTTATCCTCGAGTTTAACAGTAAATATGAATTCGGAAACAAATTTTTCTCAATAAAATTGATTGATCTCTCACATTCAATTTTGTTTTAAACTATTTTCTGTGCTATTATTCATAAGTTAACTAATAAGTCATGAGGCCTCCATCCGCGAGATGGTCTGCTTATGAGACGAGTATTATACATGACTTATTTTTTCGCATTTATGCAATGAAAACCTTAAAAGTTTCAATCTACTTGTTACAATAAAGAGACCTATTCTTGGAAAAAATTGAAATTCATAATAGAAATATTGAAGTTTTCTGAATATATTCAAGAATTGCTTCAGAATTTAAAGTATTGAAAATATAGTTGAAATCAATCATTACGATAACTTTAAATCAATAAGTTTGCATAATTCAGATGTTTTTTTTAACAGTCATATATATCTTAGTGATGAACCTTTGTTCAATTGTCTGTAAATTTATTGTACTATCCACCTACGAATACCTACGAAACGTGAAATTATTTTATAGGAAAAGAGTATCTGCTTATATTTTATAGGTGCCGTATCTATACCCAAATATGAATTAATTTTGAATATATGTTGAATAAATTAATTTTAATTCCATCGATGTGATGTAGACTTCAATTTTCTTTTTAATGCTAGATAGTTTTAACCGTGTCGATCGAGGAGAGAAAAAAATAATTACTTGAAGATTCGAAAAATCCCCATTTTTGTTACTTTTTGCGTTGTTATTTCCAAAGCAAAAATATTTGACGTCGTTGAGAAAAAGTCAGTTTTGATTACAATCACTAAAAATATCAATGGAAAAAGTTAGGAAACAAATAATATCAAAAAACCTCTATGAACAAGAATTCAATATCTACGGTGGTTAAAAGCATGTATGGAATGAATTCCTTTTATTACATAAATTTCAGCTTGTTATATATTAAATAATTAGGTACATATTATCTATGGATAATCGCATTGTTATAAATGTATACAACGAAGCACACAAAAAATCAATTGAAACTAATTTGAAATAATATTCAAATACCTAAATAGATAAGTAATTTATCAGAAGAGATTATCTCCTCAATTATATAATATATATTATGAATTATCGACATATATTATTTCATATAATTTATAAATGAAAAATCAAATAAGAATTTATCATCTATTTATAATGAGTTAAAATATATAATATATAATATTCAACTTATATTAAAACCTATCCATAACTCATCTGTATGCTACGCCAATGAAATGAGGTCGAACTTTAGTTTGAACATATAAATTTTTGTAGTCGAAGTTGACGTCTAACACTCAAAATATTCGAATATATACGGTATAAATATATACCGTATATATTTATACTGAGGTTGAACTTGACGCGAAACATATATATATATATATATATATATATATATATATATATATATATATATATATATATATATATATATATATATATATATATATATTATTCAGTTATAAATATATATATATATATATATATATATATATATATATATATATATATATATATATATATATATATATATATATATATATATATATATATATATATATATATATATATATATATATATATATTATATATGTATGTATATTCATCAAGTATCATTGATATGTCGATCATTGATCAAACTATGAGAAAATGAAAGCAATTTAACTACATATTGAATATCGTTCAAATACAAATACTTCAAATACAGATTTCCAATCATTCAAACCTACATTATATCGGAAAATAATCGAAATTACTTTCAGGTGCCTTCTTACTCACCCCCTCTCACGACCTAAGTCTGGACAAAGCAGCCAACATTTGCGACAAACTGAACTTCAGGGGAAGTTTTTCACTGACTAAGACCGCCACAGGAATATTGTTCAAGTTTTCTGAGCCGGATGATTTCCAACAAGTGTTCAGAAAAGGATTTCACAAGGTAAACCCGACAATAAACTAGTTATGTCATGCTCCTAGTTGCAACTTTCATGGATTCTGAATCCTGAATTCTAATAATATTTTTGTAAAAGTTGTTTCAGTTATTTCAATGAAGTTTTTAAGCTTCCTTCCTTTCATTTTTCCCAGAAGCATTTATTCCATGACTGCAGTAAAGTTCCTGGGCATTCATTTCTTTCATCTTACAGAATGCGCTGTAATATAGGAAAGCAGTTGGCTTGAAGTTATACCATAATATTTCTCTACGGTTGTGAACTTTCATTCAATCAAACCGATATTAAACTGTTGTAGTTGTTGATTTTGAAAATGAAGATACTTTGGAAATAATTGTTATAGAGAAAACGAAATTTTATTATTCTCCGAAACCAAAAAAATGTTACTTCAAGTTTCTATTGCTCTTCAACAGAATTTTTTATAACATTATATTTCCAGCTACAAATAACTTTTCTTATTGAAGAAATGATCATTTTGGTTGACGTTTTTTATAATTCATTAATTTCGTAAAGAAAGGTCAACTAAATTAATATTTAATGAGGTTTCGAGAAAATAACTCAAAAACTAAACATATCCCACAAGCAATAAAAGCATTTAGAAGTCTATGCATATAACTATATACATATATAAACATATGTGTACGGAAGCTATATTCCAACTGAGATTTCGAAAGCTTCTGCTATGATCTGCTCATCTCAGATCTGCTGCCATTTTAGTCAAACAAACTGTTCAAAAATCGAGCTATGATATATATTTTTAGTGCTGTGTCGTTTCTTGTAACTCCAATTGTGGAAAGAAGTTCATTTGCATATTATCCACAGTATCGATGACTTTTGAATGACATTGAACGAACATTGAACGAAAAAATCATAAATTATGAGTACATCTGATTAAATTAATACGTTATCTAATTCATTCGAAAATTATAAAAAAAATTGTTGTATGAGCCAAATTCACATTTCACAAAAAGTTTCTGAAAATATATTTAGAAAAGATATGATTGAGAATTATATTAGATGACCTCATTGGAACAAAATGGTTCACAGTTTAAAAATAGAAATACTAGCTTAATTTCACAAAAATTCTCCAATCTACTTGACATAATATGGTTTGCAAAAAGTACTCATTGTCAAGATACTGTTAAAAGGAAATGAACAATATGGTTTCGTTGATAGGATATCTATAAACTATACTTTCAACTATCTACTACCATTGTCTATAAATTTGAATGTAAATTTCTGAAATGAGTTATGAAGTTAGAAATAAAACAAAACATAAAAAAGCTATAAAATTAAAACACTTGACTTAAGTTTCACTGAATATATTGAAAACTCTAATATGTTTCCGGTGGTTAACCCATTATCAAGAGTATACAGTATTACTGACTCTTGATAATGGGTTAACCACCCGAAATATATGTAAAGATTTTAATATATTCAGTGAAACTTAAGTCAAGTGTTTCAATTTTATAGTTTTCAACATATAAAATTTAACCGAAACGTATCGGTTTCATGATGTATTCATATCTTTTTTCAAATAAACTTTGATAGTTTACTTGAGCCAAAACGCTATGTATTATTCAAATTTGTGAAGTGCCTTACTAATAATTTTAGTTGTTTTCAAGGTCTTGAATATTTTGACTAGTTATTTCATTCTCGAATTTTGTTTGAGACATTACTTCGCACAGATATAATGAAAATATTTATAGTATTGGCAGCTACTTAGTGCAAATTCATTATAATGAATATAGGATAATTCAAATATACTTGAATTTCATTCACACTTTTATTGTATAACGTGACGCGTTTCGCCGACTTTTTCAGACGTTAACAGAATATGATGTTAACAAAATATGAAATCATATTTTGATATATTTTTTCATATTATCATAAGTAATAATAATTTAATGAGTAATAATGTGATTTTGAAAGATGCTGTATGTGTTTCTCTCATAGAAAATGTGGAGGCTTGTACCCAAATCAATTTTGCACATTTTTCTTGCAGCATGAGGAAGATTGGAGAAATACTATTGAATCAACAATGTTTGAGTTACAATTTGATCGACATATCGTTTAAATTATGTCATTCTTAGCATCGCAAAAAATATTTGTTTTCAGATGTATCAGTTTCAGAGATACATAATTTAATCAAATGGGATTGAAAAATTGAATACAAAAAAATCGATCCATGAAATCATATGCAATTTAATTATAATGGTAACTGTCCACCTCAGTTCCATCATTATTTCATGTTTACTATGAAATTCAAGGACGTTAAAGCTGGAGGGCGATTTTGCAAGCGCTAATAAGGCATGCAGTAGTAGAACCTCAACAGGTTTTAATATAGAAGAAAAAAACTTCAATTCGAAGATAAAAGAACACAGGTTGATAGACATGGCTAATTCAATCAGACAGACTCAACTTCAGAGTGCACAGACTATACTTCAAGACTTATTCACTGAAAATTTCGAAATTGTCAATTTTCAGGTAACAGGCGGCAGATTATACAGAAAGGTCAACATACCATGCAGGCCTCAAAAAACGTTTTCTCTTCTTGTTCATGAGGTACCTAACGACTTACCAGAAGACGACATTAGAGCTAGTCTCTATAGATTCGGATCAGTGGTAAGACTCACTAACAATAATCCGGTATCAATTCGCTAGAAAAACCGTTTCTACTTTACAGGTAGAGGTTACCAGACTACCACCAAAGATAGATCAGACTCCTGGATCACCGAATCCTATTCGAGTAACTTTGGCATCACTGGATGAATACAACAGTCTTCTACAGCACGGCTTGGATTTCTATGGTGCTACTTATTTCCCAACCGAACCACTGAAGAAGGAAAGTCTCAGGGGTAGCAAGGAAAAGCTGTTGCCTGTTTTTGATTCAGCAGGGTTCTCTAGACTACCACCACCAGCCAGTAGAACATTAAAGCCAAGGCCCTAATAACGATTCGAAATACTTCATCCTACAGAATTTCAAATCTAAAGAAAATCTAAAAATGAGGTATTATCGAAAATTTGATAATTCTAAATATTGAAAATTTTATCCGGCGGAAATGTCAGCTGTACATAGTACAGTTCTTTCTTCAAAATCATTGCATTCATCTCTCGAATTTATACTTAAAAATTATTCTTTCACAATAAATCTTCACTGACATAATAAGGTTCCTATATAACAGCTCACAATTCAATTGCTAAATGAATATTAAAACAATTGCTATGTGTAAATATTAACAAATAAATTAATTTATTACAAGAAATTTGTTTTTTATTATCATCAATTTCAGAGAAACCAGGAAATTTTGGAAGAACCAGAAACTGTTTTATATATTATATATATATATATATATATATATATATATATATATATATATATATATATATATATATATATTTTAATTAATTTATTGCCTGTTTAAGATTTGAATGTTTATTTCTAATATTTCTAGCAATAACAGGCTATTTTCAAAATTTAAATATATATATATATATATATATATATATATATATATATATATATATATATATATATATATATATATATATATATATATATATATATAGATATATACATATACGATAATAAAAGGGGTATTGTTTATAATTCAAAACAAAAATTTATGAGTCCTCGGCAAAAATAGGGCCACTATAATTGATACAGAACTAATTCATTCACCTGTTCTATATTTCGAATATGTTCATACTCTTCAACAGAACTCTAAAAAATACAGATGTTCAGTGAAATGTAATGAAGTATGTATTACGGCAAACTAGGCTGAATGTTTGACCAAACTGTTAGAAGCAGTGTATGCAGTTGGAATAAACATATAATAACGTACAAATCAAATTTTAATAATACAATATAAAAATGAAAAAGTTGAGGTTAGCTAGCATCTTCAAAGAATTAAGAATCAGACAGTCGGAACACAGACAAACTTCAACGAAAAACACAGTTAGTTAAGATGTAAAAACACAAGAACCAATCTTCATCTTTTAACCATTAAAAACTCAGAAGTTAGTTGTAGAAGAAAATTTTATCTGAAAGCAAATAACTATATATGCAGATGAGTACTGCAATGTCTGTTTTTTTATTTATGCTATTGCCATTCCATTCCATTTTTGGTAGTATTTTTAAATTTTCAAAATCAAAGCGATGTCCCTGTTTTGATTAATGGAGTGCCATGGCACACCTGTCAGGGTGAACTCTAACATCACTTTTATGGAGAGTTATTCTTCTTTTTATAGTCTGAGAAATTTTACCTCGCTATATATATATATATATATATATATATATATATATATATATATATATATATATATATATAGGGAGGTAAAAAAAATGTAGGACATATAAAATAGGTTTATATATATATATATATATATATATATATATATATATATATATATATATATATATATATATATATATAAAACTCCCTAACAATCCAAGCATGGAATATCATAAACACTGTCAGGCACAGAAGATGGAGACACCTTATCTTTCAATATTTTTAACGCACTTCTGATAGTAATAATATTATGTTTGACCAGTTGTAAATGTTCTATTTCAGAGAGAATGTGGGACAGTTTCGTGGTCTGTGATATAGGTATATGGTAAAGACCTATATTGGATTAATGGAGTCTGCGAGTTAATGGGTTAAATCTCCTCTGTATCAGGAGTGATTCTAGAGGAGGGAACCGAAGGTCTAGTGACCTTCATATCTCCATAGAATCTTGTTCACAAGTGTTGTTGAATATCCGTTACTATCCGTACAATGTTCGGGATTTTATTTTTGAGTTGACGGATTATATTCAACTTCATGTTTAAATAATGATGGGATCGAAAATGCAGATATCTACCTAAAGAAGATGGTTTCTGATACCAAACCAACTTAATTACATTTTCATCGGATCTAACCATCGAAGGGACATCGCTTTGAATTTGAAAATTTCAAGATACTTGGTGAAGCTACCACCTATCAGAAAGGCATATTTTTGGAAATGTGCCACATTAATTTGAATGGCAATAGCATTAGTAAAAAAAAAACAGACATTGCTAGACTGAGCTGCATATACAGTTATTGGCTCTTCAATAAAATTTCAGGTATTAATGGTTTTGTGTTACTTATTTGTGGAACATTTGGTTCTTGAGTTTTACTTTCTGTGTTTTTCGGTGACGTGTTCCGTACAGTCTGGTTCTTAATTTTTTTGCGATTGTTAGGATACCTCAACTTTTACATTTTTATACAATATTTTTTAAATTTGATTTTGTGCATTATTATTTTTTATTCCAACTGCAAACAATGCTTCTTACAGTTTGGTCAAACATTCATCCTAGTTAGCCGTAAGATGAAATTTTTCATGATATTTTATTTTCAATTTTTCAACATTTGTATTTTCTAGGACCCTGATGAAATATATAACAATGTAACAGATTAACAAATTGGTTGTGTATCAATTATTGTAGCCCTAGTTTTGCCGAGAACTCATAAGTTTTCAATTTATATATATATATATATATATATATATATATATATATATATATATATATATATATATATATATATATATGTATATATATATATATATATATATATATATATATATATATATATATATATATATATATATATATATATATATATACATATATATATATATATATATATATATATATATACACATATATATATATATATATATATATATATATATATATATATATATATATATATATATATACATATATTATTTCGAATGTTTTCAGCAATAACAGGTTTTTTTTGTCATTAGTTTTGACAAAGTTGTGATTATGTAAAATGGGAAAATAACAGAATTACATTTAAAGTTCAGTACATAAATAACTTTCTTCTTAGAAGAAGTCCCAGTAAAAATTCTTGTTTTTATGTTGAACGAAAGCTCAGATCTAGTTTTCTTCGAACGCTAAAAAACACCAAATTTCTCGTCATAAAACTGCTGAAACGAATGACCACGTGATACATATCTTGACTTTTCTTGATAATTAGGAATAAGTGTATTCTGCAACATCAAGTGTTTTAGAAATCTGAAACACCAAACAAAAAAAATGCTTCAATATAATTCGACCCTAAATATTTTGAGAAGCGATAAATATACATGTGAAATTAATGTTGAAACATCAGGAAAAATTGATGTTGGCCCTTCATTCTTGAAAAAATATTATCGAGACATGAGAGTGGATTTCATAACAATGATATTGTATATCATTCAAATAGAAAATTAGGTTTTTCGTTTCAATTATTATGACTATGGACACCAAATTAACTTTTAAAAATTCAAAAAGGTCGCAAAACCTTATTATAACGGCACAATATAGAATTCATTGAAATATTTCACCCCCACAAAACATATTCAATAAACGAATTCTCATCCCTTCCTCATTAGTCGGAGGAAAATCAAAAGTGGTCAAGAAATACCAATGTTTGAAGAATGTGCTGAGGTTATGTTATTTATTTAACGGTACCTACTTTTTGAATGAATATCTACTGGACAAAAATACTTAGATTTTCTTCGAATGCTCTACCACAAATACTTGAAATTATTTTTTCCAATGAGAGGCAAACAAGGAAGTAGCAGCAAGTGGGATATCGCCTCACTTTTTTCGACCATTCAAAGGAGATCTTACTTTCGAGGTTAGCGAGAATTCAATTTCAGTTGATTTGAAGAGAGTTGGAACTATCCACTTTTCCTGGAATATTCGTTTTGCTCGAACTTTCTATTCATAAATATTATCGCCACTTTGAGAAACTGATATGAACTATAGAGAACACTTGGGATTTATATGCCGACCGTAGAACCGTCTTTAATACTCAGAAATATCTCCAATTCAGTTTAACAATAAAAAATACAAATAAATCCCAAGTGAAATCTGAAACTTCCGAGTAGATTACGTTAAAGCACACCCCGTATCGTGGTTTTACAATCTCCGTTACTCTGCAGATTGCCTTCGTGGATTATTATATCAACCCTCGGGGGTATATGTCATACGTTCATTCCGCGCCATATCCCATTTCTGGACTCATTTTTCCATACCGAATTTCGCAATTTTCCCCATATTGTCGTCCGCAGTGCTCCATATTGCTCATCCGGCTCATATTTTCCGCAGACTAATAAGCGTCATTGTTTCTCCGATTGCATTTTCATTTTCCCGAAAACGTTTTTTTCCGTTTTCCTCACAGTAATAGTCTTGTTAAGGGTGCAGGTAGTTATTTTCCCCATATCTTTCAGCGGCCGGTTCGTTGGATGCAAAGGGTTCGGGAATTCGTTCTTGAATATCCTAGTAACAAGCGGGTTCTGTTCTCCAACATTCATAGATCGTAAAGCGAAAGGTTTTATGACTTTTAGGGGTAATGGTCGAATTTGTCAGTTCAAGATATTTTCGCCTTCGAACGCTTTAAAAGGATTCCGAGGATTTTTTGGATAATATCAACACATTTCTAGTTTTATGTTTTCCGTTTTACCAACAGGATATAGTTGTATGAGGTTCTATTGAAATCTAACAGTTTTCGTTATTTGAAAAATCGGAAAACAGATGCAATGGACGATACGTTCTTTATATCTCATCATTTATTGCATTACGAATTTTGCTTTTACTACCTAAAGGTTACTGAAAGGATCATTAAAATTTCGATTCACTTTTAGAAATTGGGTACATCTCCTATTGATAATTGATGAGGCTGATACTTGGAGAAAATTAATATCCATAATGAAACAATATTTAGAATTTTCTGATAATTTAATACAAATACGCATGACGACGATTAGAAGTACTACTTCTTCATCAAATGCTAGATTAATACTGATTTTACTGGTATTAATCCAGCATTTGATAACAAAGTAGTACTTTGAAACGTCGTCATGAGTATCTGTATTAAATTATGAGAAAATTCTGAATATTGTTACATCTCCTATTTTCAATTGGTTGATAGTATAAACGGACGAAATCGATAGAAAATTATTTGAAGCTGAAATAAGAGAACTGAAAAAATATAATTAATGTGATACGTAATTTGCATAAAAATAAGTGAAAACTCTCCAAATGACGTTTGTGAGAAGATGATAGAATTCGACTTCTGCTTAGAAAGGAACACAGATCCTTTTTTCACTTTTGATACTCACAAGTTTAATGATATAATAAACAGATAAATGTGAAACGAAGATATAAACGAACAATGCGATTTCATTTCAAGTAAAGCTGTCAGCTAGATTGAAATGTAACATGTAAAATGGATTTTGCTGAGGGTAAGTATAAAAGTATTTCAATGTAAGTTGCATAGAAAAATATCTGAAACCTTTCCATCTAATTCAACTGTCATCTGCGAAAAGGAGTTAGAATACAACTTTTGCCGAAAAAATTAATTGGAACACAGTTTCAAAATTATAATATGATTGGATAATCAAAGGTTTTCAATTTAAGGTAATAGAAATAAAAAGAATAAATCATTTGAAATGGCCAATTTTTTCGTGCTTGTTTTGAATGGCACATATTCGAATGATTTTTTTTCATTCGTTCATCTTGTATTTGTAGTATTTTTTCGAATCATTATTTCCTGCAGTAGAAAATGTAGAATCAGTGTTCTCATTTGGTTTTTGATTTATGAATATATACTTTTCTCACCCAAAAGTTCTCATGTAAGATGACATCAATTGGTTGGTGCGTATATGGTTAGTTCATGAATATTTCGAAATAGCATAAAAATCATATCAGGTAACTATGACTGAAGTTCATCTTGATGAAGTAAATAGTTTGAATAGGCATAAAGCAACTCAATAGACCCAATATCAGTGAAATGAACCACATAAATAGAAATGACACACTTGATTGCCTTTAAGATGCCACTAATTCAGTAATATTTACAATATCTTTCATAAAAAACAACATCAATTATTATATTTTTCTCCAGTTAATTTTGTATAGGCGACAATTTTGTACTAGCTGGAACAATTGATTGATGCTGATACATGATAGTGACAATAAAACGAATTATAGATTTTTCAACATGTATTATTGATTGGTTCATTATATATTCATATTCATATATATATATATATATATATATATATATATATATATATATATATATATATATATATATATATATATATATATATATGTCTATTTGGATAATCATGTCGCGCGGACGCGGTATACAGTGCTCTCGTTGTGATTTAAAAATCGATAGATACGAAGACTCAATAATATGTGCAAATTGTAAAAATGAATTCCATAGTAAATGTGTTTTTCCATCTATGGAAGATTTCTTAAAATTACGTGATCAAAATAAGATAAATCAATGGTTTTGTGGGATATGTATTGAAAATTCTACAGCAGATGAATCTAATGTGTCAGTTGTTCAGAAACTGGATTATATTGATGGAGAACCTATTACTCAAAAATATATGATTAATTTGAAGCAAGAAATCGTAAAGGAAATTACTACTTCATTTGTTGCTGAAATGGTGGAATTGAAACAATTACTAGCCGAACAAAGCGATATAATTAGAAAATTGCAAACGGAATTGAATGAAATTAAAGGCGATAAAAACAACTTTAAAATGTATACATGTGATGGGAAATCCAAGACGGAACCACCTGTCGATGTAAACAATGATAAAATAAGAACTTCCAATTCTACAGGCAGAGTATCATCAGTTGATCATCCTCCTATTGATATAGTTCAACGGAAAATTATGGATGACCTAATACGGATTGAGAGTGACACACATCCTAATGTTAACGCCAATACAAATCCATCAAGAAAAGAGAATGATTGGACAGTTGTTAAGTCGAAAAAAAAGGGAAGTCAGATACATATTCCTCAGTTGCCCGTGATACTAAGGAAAATCTTAAATATTCCTCAGATAAATCACAAAAAGTTCAGGAAAATCTCTGAAGCCTATAATTGGTACAACGAAATCAGATATTCTGGTCGCTGCGCCTAAGCAGTCCCTCGCTCTTTTACATGTTTCGAGACTTAGCCCAACTACGGAAACGTCAGAGCTGGAAAATTATATTAGTCAAAGCATACCCAACGCAACGTGTGAAAAGCTGAATTCTCGAAGACCTCAGATATACTCGTCTTTTAAGGTAACACTACCATTAGATGCACTGGATCAAGTAATGAGTCCGACGTTTTGGCCAGAAGGTGTTGCCATAAAACGTTTTTTTGTGAAGCGCAGGCAGACTTTAGTCGCCCCCTGAAAGCTATTAAACCCAAACGGGCGCACCAGAACATTCAATCCATTGGGAACTGTCTGAATGCTCTAGAACTTTTTTCACACGAACACGAATTAGATATATTAATGGTTACGGAACACTGGAAGGCCAGGGAGGAACTTGATGCATATATATTGCAAGGTTTTAATTTAGTAACTAGTTTCTGTCGACAAAATGGTGGACATGGTGGAAGTGCAATTTTTTGTAAGACTCCATACATGTTTATCAGAAGGGATGATATAAATTCTTTAAGTCAACCTCATGTTGTAGAGTGTTGTGCATGTCAAGTAAGCTTTGAAAATTTGAAGGTTTTTTTGATTTGTATTTATAGGCCTAATACACAACCACTCTGTGATGTAGAAATTTTTCTTGAAAAGCTTAGACTGATCCTAGAAATTTGTATTGTGGAAAAGGCTAAATACATAATTGGAGGAGATTTTAATATTGATACGCTTCTTGATACAAAAGAAGCTCAAAATTTTATAACACTTCTTGAAACATTCAATGCTGAAGTTAAAATAAACGAACCAACAAGATCTGTCTCAAATTCTTGCCTGGATAATATTCTCACGAATATCGATGGATTCACAGAAGTAATTGAAAATCACATATCTGACCATAAGGCATTAATATTCACATTTGAGGATAAAGTTAAGGATACCAAGTCAGATAAAATTTGGATCAGAGAAATGAATGAAAAAACTATAGAAGATTTTCTACTCAGCTTGTCACAGACAAGTTGGGACGAAATTTACAGTTTTGACAAGGAAAACATTAATGGAATGTGGAATTACTTTTCAGATCGTTTCAAGAAAATCTTTGAAGATAGTTTTCCTCTAAAATGTATAGTTATTAGGAATCATGAAAACTCCTTCAAAAACAGCTCGCAAATTAAAACTATGAAAAATACACTGGATAAACTTTTTACACTATCACAGATAAGACAAGAATTTAAAATAGTTTATAAATCGTACAAGAAAGAATATGACTTGTCTATAGCAAAGATTAAAAAAGAATATTACAGTACAACAATAAGAAATGCGCAAAATAAATCGAAGGCTACTTGGCAGATAGTTAATAAACTCACCAAAAAGAGCCCAAAATCTAGTTAAGATAATATGACATATGAGAATCCATACATGCTTGTTAATGATTTCAACAAGTTTTTTGTCAATATAGCGCCTTCTTCAGTTAGCAACTTGCCACCAAGAAGTCCTTCCAAACCAAATTTCACACGACTTCAAAAATCTTTTTATGTGTTCGATATTGAGGAATCTGAAGTAGTTGCAACAGTTAAATCAATGAAGAACAAATGTTCAAGCGGTTATGACGGAGTTCCCATGAGTATTGTGAAAAAATCTATTCACATAGTAGCTCCCACTCTTACTTATATCATGAATTTATCTTTCAAAGAAGGTATATTTCCAGATGCACTCAAAATTGCAGTTATCAGACCGATATATAAGAGTGGAGACTCTGCTGAATTAGGGAACTACCGACCTATCAGTTTACTGAGTTCATTTTCTAAAATCTTTGAGAAAATAATATCAGTTAGAATTCTAAAATTGTTCAAGAAGTTTAATGTTATTCAGAATAGTCAACATGGTTATATGAGCAACAAAAATGTTGAAACTGCCATCTATGAATTAACTCATGCTATCTTGTTGGCATTAGAAAGGGGTGAAATTCCAGCAGCTTTGTTTTTGGACCTATCCAAGGCTTTTGACTGCGTGATTCATGAAATACTGCTCACAAAAATGGAACTATGTGGAATTAGAGACAAACAACTGAATCTTATGAAAAGTTACCTTACCAATCGAAAAGAGAAGGTTTCGATCACTGTGAAGGGAGTGAATTATACTTCAGATGAACTAGTGTCACCTATGGGAGTACGGCAAGGAAGTATTTTAGGACCCCTTCTATTTATTATATATATAAATGATTTAACGAAATATTTACCAAAAGAAATCTGCCAACCAGTTATATATGCTGATGACACAAACCTGTTGGTCCGAGCTTCAAACATCTCTTCTTCAACTTTGGCATTGCAGTCCGTTTTGTGTAATGTTGAGGAATGGTGCTTCGATAATAAACTAGTATTGAATGTGCAGAAAACGGAATGTGTATTTTTCAATACAGAAAGACAGTGCTGGATTCCACCGGATGTATTGCATTATGAGGATCGGAGAATATCTGTTGGCAAACAAGCAAGATTTCTTGGGGCTCAAATAGACAGTGCATTGAAGTGGTATCCTCATATCGACCAACTGAAAAGGAAACTTTGCTCTGTGATATATTCACTGAAAATATTGAAAAAGCAAGACGAAAAGGATGCACTAAAGGTCATTTACTATGCTAATTTTCAATCTGTGGCTTCGTATTGCATCATTTTTTGGGGTGGTTCAGCATATGTAGAGAAAATTTTTGTCGTCCAGAAATGGGCATTACGCACAATTTTAGGAATAGGATACAGGGACTCATGTCGAACCTATTTTAGGAATATTAACATCGTGACTATATATGGCCTATATATCTATAGACTGCTCATATTTCTCCATAAGCATAGTCAGTACTTTGAAGAATGCAGGAACACAAGTAAAACCAGACAAATTTCTCCGTATTTATATCCGATTCACTGCTCTGCATTGAGAGAGAAGGGGGCACAATATACGGGTATAAAACTATTCAACAGATTGCCAAAACCGATTCAAAAGATCGAGAACCACCGACTCTTCAGGAAATCTGTTTACAATTTGATTTTGAAATGCGAACCATATAGTATAGAAGAATTTGAATTTTTTTGTAGAATTAATGTAGTATAGGATCAAACTCCAGGATCATTTTAATGGTTTTGTAAACGAATTTTGACTTTTTTCATTTTCATTGTTCCACCTTCAACATTGATATGTGTAGCAATAATTATTGAAAATAAATATTATTATTATTATTATTATTATTATATATATATATATATATATATATATATATATATATTTCTTGAAATTGATTTATTGCCTGTTTGAGGTATTTATTTTGAAAGTTTTTAGCATTAACAGGCTTTTTTAATATGAAAAAGTTTATTTCTGTTGACGTTTCGTTGTTATATTACAACTTTGTCAAAACTAATGAATTAGTTTTGACAAAGTTGTAATATAACAACGAAACGTCAACAGAAATAAACTTTTTCATATTAAAAAAGCCTGTTAATGCTAAAAACTTTCAAAATATATATATATATATATATATATATATATATATATATATATATATATATATATATATATATATATATATATATATATATATATATATATATATATATATAAATATATATATATATATATATATATATATATATATATATGTATATATATATATATATATATATATAAATATATATATATATATATATATATATATATATATATATATATATATATATATATATATGTATCTGCTGTGAAATATTTTCCTACTAGGTAATGTTGAAACGAAAAAGTTTTTCATATTGATTTATATATTGTCAACATATGATTAATCAATTTTTCGTTTTAGGCATAAATAACGAAACAGTACTATTTCGAAACGTCAACATTTATGCAAAAGTCAATAGGCCTAAATAGTGAGAAAGTCCCGAAAATCTATCTAATTCTATCCATGTATCTGTCCTGAATACTGATTTCCTTTTCACCTTCAGAGCTCAATTAACGAAACCTATCTTTCATTTATCCATAGATAATATCCATTTTCCAGAATTTATTGTTGAAAATTTCAAAGGAGGTACGACAAAAATTTACATCGGAATACCAAATATCTAATTGAAATTAAAAAGACTAAGAAAGTGGTGCAAATTCATTTTGATAAAATGGGAAATAAATTCATGAACGTTCGAAATATTAATAACTCATACTCTTCAAGCTCTCGAATTTATGTCATATCGCATCCAAAAACACTTTTAAACCTTTTTTCAATTTTCTAATATTTTGAATTTTGATACAATTTTTTTTTAATAAATGACGCGGAGGTTTCGCTTATCTCTTGGCGAAAGATTATGTTAAAAATAATAAATTATAAATTGACACACTTGACATAAGTTTCACTGAATATATTAAAAGCTCTACATATGTTACCACCCGAAATACATGTAGAATATATATTCAGTGAAACTTGAGTCAAGTGTGTTAATTTGTAATTTACAATTCTTTTGCTACTTTTGAATCAATGTAATGATCAATGCATAAGAATTGATCTAGTACAAAAATCATTTCAAAATTATTTCGATTCAATTTCGATTCGAATTGAAATTTTTCAAATGTTTATCATATTTTCCAGTAACATACTGATATTTTGAAGAATCATTATAAACATTTATTAATATGTTGCCCATGTAAGTATATCGGGTTCAATCTTGACTTTTCAAGTTCCAAAATTCAGTTAGAAATCTCAATCAACCGGAAAATTGTTGATTCAGTACAATTTATGTCAGTTTCAATGAAATGTTACGTTTTAAGAATTATTCAAAACAATATTATAGCAGAGCTATAATTGTTAGCGGTGGCGCAACTGATCATTACCTTAGAGTCTTGAGTTTCCAACAAATGTAGGCACCGATTTCCAAATTCTGTAACAGTTATCCTTTGAAAAATAATGGAGACATCATATTGTACATGTTTCACATAGCAGGCTCAGCTTGAATATTCTTTTCGTAAAGTATTCGAGTAGTTCGTAAAAAATTATGGAAAGAATATATACTTTTGATATTGAATTACAAATGCAATGATATCAGCAAGATAACTATATAATTCATTTTTTTCATAGTAGATGACTTCAGATATATATATATATATATATATATATATATATATATATATATATATATATATATATATATATATATATATATATATATATATATATATATATATATATATATATATAGTTTCAAGATTCACAGGTCATTCAATACTAGTAAATACTGAGACTCTAAATTAAAATATCGAAATATTTCAAATAAAACTGTCAGGCTGCTGTCTACACAAATGTTGTCAACGAGAACGAACCCATCACTTTCGAGAGTGAATATTTAGAGCGTTTCGAAAAATTCATCGATCTTGTTGAATCATAATAGGATACAATTCTTTCATCATTATTATGAATCATCAGTCCATATTTAATCTATCAATCAAGAATTGATGACTTTCAAAACGGACATAGGTCCTATACCAAATTGAGGGGAATTTTACCTAGTGAAATATTCACCTAGGCTCCCTCTATCGGAGAAAAGACGTATAAACTCTCTCTAGTGTTCAAGATTCGTACTCATGACAACAATTGTATCCTATTATCATTCAATAAGATGGATGAATTCTTCGAAACGCTCTTTGTATTCACTCTCGAAAGTGATAGGTTCGTTCTCGTTGACAACATTTGTGTAGACAGCTCCCTGAGAGTTTAGATAATAAGGAAGAATTATAGTTTCCGTACGAAATATTTTATTTGAAGATAATTCCATATACACGAACAGGTTCAATTATCAATAATTTATATTCATACATATCGTTATTCTTTTCTATAATTAACCTGGATGAGACTACAAACATTGAAAAGTTACAGGTAATTTTCATTCAATTAGACATTATGTTTTAGTCGAATGTTTAGCATTGTGGAGAGTTTATCTCGTACTAAAGTACAAAATTTTAACGACCATCTTGTTGTTATTGTTTTTTTTTCTTTTCTCAAATGTTTATCTAATGTATTATCCTCACATTGCAGTATTCTGTAAAAAGAGTTAATGGGCTTATGGGTCTTCAGACCCCTGCCTTCAATTATATGTAATAATAATAATAATAATAATAATATTATTTTTTTATTTAATTTCGACAATGATAAATAATTAATAATTTGTCTATGATTAATCAGTTTCATTGCACCCCTATGCTCACCCCACTGCTTGACAAATAGCCACACGATTTTGAATAATTTGCATTTTGTTATTTTGTTAACTCACTTTTTCAGTGATTTACTGAAGATTTCAAATATGTTTCTTTGAATAGTTTTTGAGATATTACTTGACATTCAGAAAAATAGTTTTAATTGCATCATACCTTTTCTTTCGCCTTCAGTATTTCTCATATTATTTCTCAGGTTGTAATAATTTTTGTCCAATAAACTTCATGAAAGCCTAGAAAGGAGTTCTCTTCAGCGAAAGACAAAATTGACAGTGGTACTATGCAACAGAGGAAAGTAATGAAAAAAGACCAAAAATCCAGCCGAGTCAGGGAGAGTATGAATGAAACACAATGACGAACAAGTCAAAGAAGCGGAAAGTGAGAAAAACGAAAAAAAAATTATATAAATATTGGAGCATGGAATGTGGGAAAGCTGCTACCTGCAGTTAAATTGGAAGAAGTAACCAAACAAAAGAAACAATACCAGTTTAGCATTGCAAGAAGCAACATGGGGTAGATAGGAGAAAATTCACAAGAACGTTTTCACACTAAATATTGTAGGAGAACAAAAACAAGTTCGCAACGGTAGAGGATTCACGGTCAGCAGAAATACTTTCACATATAGACAATAATAGAACACCAGCACATAATATAATTATATATTTATTCAAATTTTTATGGTATAAAATTAGGTCTTTTATAAAAATGAATTTACAAAAAAAAGGAACGAAGAAATTAATTCAATTTTCACATATAGTCGATAAAACAATATTATAACACCATCACATAATGTAATATATGGTACTTGCCAAGTAATATTATGATGAAAACTTCACAGTACACAGCGCAACGTGAAGAACCATATCAATGGTGTGCGATTAATGTTTTACGTGATGGAGTGATGGTGTGATATTATCGTGTGATATTAATTTTGAGAATGAAGTTTGAGAATGAAAATTACCACTTAACGCACTGTTTTCGGTCTCAGACAATCGAAGTGCCCTAAAGTAGATTATGCACCCTATATGTCATAAAAGGTCAAAACACATAGACTTACGCTATCATTCCACTAGAGGAGCCATTTAGAATCAATTGATTGATCTTAAATATTTATCTACAGATGAAATGCTAGCTGACGTATGGCCAAACCACTATATTCGTCAAAACATTCAAAATTGTGTGGTAAATTGGGTATGAGAAAGAACATGTTCTGTCAAAAGAACTGTTGACATTTCCTAGAACTGTACTTTACAGTATGCTTGTCTCTGTCTTTCACTTCAATGAAGTTAGTATTTTACGGAGTTTCACAGGAGTGTTTCGACGTGTTTTATTCTTCTCGACTATCCTCCAAATAATTATCAAGTTCTAGAGCAAATATATTCTTCAATTTATGGCGAAGGTAAAAAGCTGCTAATATCATAAAGAGAAATTGACCTTATCGAAACCGATAAATATATAATACAAAAGCCTAGAGCATATGTCGTCTAGAAGACTCCCCCGATGACATCATCAGCGTAATGAGGTATAATTTACGAATTCTAAAGAAATCAGAATCCTTTTCAAATTTCCTAAAGCTCGAATGAGCTAAAACCTTCAGAACGATTAATACTAATACTGAACATCTAGAACACCAACATTACCTAGCCAAATATCTAAATATACTCAAACAGAAGTTGAAGGCTAAATCTAAGCAGTTGCTCAAATAACTTGAATACACAAATCGGAAACATCAGCACCGTACATTTAATGGTAGTCAGGAATTCTTTTGAATGCATCGAATAAATATTGACAGAAAAAAGAATACCAAAATGTTTCAACTCTTCCAACTCAAAATAATGTTGACCTTCCACAGGTACCCTATCAAGTAATAACGAATGCTGAGGGAACGGGTGTAGGGAGTAGTAAAAGCCACAAACAGCTAGAAAGCACCGGAGTCGTCAACATATAAAACTTCGTGCATAAGAAATATACTTCAATGCATCAAGCCTTAGTACAACGGTTAATCGATGTCTTTCAACATCCAGAGGACACTACACCATTTTCTGCACCTATAAACACATGTTTATAGGTCAGAAGTTAGGCAAACAGAATATCTCCTTCCAATAAAGACTAATCACATGTACACCAACGACATATTAAACATTCACCTCATGTATTTCTACTAGTATTCATGAAAATATACTCGTAGATCGAAATCATCTACTGGCAGAAGAACAGAAAAGCTGCAAAAACAGTTCCTGAAGGTTGTAAATAATACTCTCCATATATACACTCATTTTATCAACTATAGAAACGCAAATGATACTGTAACTCACTTTTGACTTGCGGAGGTCTTGCGAAGTATGTGAATATCGTTAAACTCAATGGTAGTTGTGTTGATTCTGACGATGGTTCTGCTTCGCTATGCAGTCCACTTTACATTATGTTGAAACTGAGTAACTAGAGGTTCGAAGTGAAAAGTAGCCAAGATAAATCTTTTAAAGTTTGTGACCTAATCTTTATTGTTGACATCAATCTATACGAGGCGAAAATACAAAACTGCAGCATTTTCTAAATATTACAGAGTTGACGAAAAATAATTGAGAAAGCTGAAAGCTCTACCAAACTCTGAACTGAATGCAGAATATCTGGACAAATGAGGAGATGAACTCTATTCAACGAGTCACGCAGACTATGAAGACAAGATACCTCACATATCATTCAAGGTCTTCGACCATGAGAACGACTGCCGAGAAAGCAAACCAACTTCACGATAAGGTCGGACAATAATTAGAACTTCAGTAAAGACATTATATTGATCTACATCAACTAGGTATTGTCCAAGAGACTTCGAAGAGACGGCTCCCTAACGGATGTCATTTCGCTCAGCCTGAAAGGTTTGTGAAGTTTCTTCAAGATCAGACGATGAGTACAAATACTCATAAGAAATTTATTTGTAGCCCTCTGTAAGCCTCTCAAACTATCCATTATATAACATCCGCAGTTTTAATATAACTATATAATATTAACTTTACTATGACAGTTTCAGTAATTTCAGATATTGTGGTGGTCCATAGACATGTCGACACCGTGCAAAATAACAACAACGAGGTAGATGAATATATGAAGAAAATGACACTATGTGCAGACTTGGCATTTTAAATTGAACATTGTGGCATATTGACACAGTGAAGCTTTCGCATGTATTAATTTCAACAAATTTGAAGTTCTGTTACCAATATGAAAGTTGTTACTCATTCAAAGACCAGCTTTTGATATGAAGATATTATGAATTTCGAAACGCACTTATGAATTTCCAAACTACTGGTGATGACAGACTGTTCAAAGCTCCTCGAAACATACTGCTCATATATAGACAGAAAGAAGTATCATAAGTGAATATAAATGATAATAGATATCTTTATTGATGAAATTCAAATTATAACTTTTTGGAACAAGTTATTCAAAATGAAATATTGAACAGTTTATCACAATGTCCCACATTTGAGGTCAAACAACAACAAAACATCATCTCAACGATGGACTCTTTTAAAAATTCATTACATGTGAAGTAGGAACAAGTATTCCTATAGAAAACCATTAGTATGATTTCTAAATTGATCTCGATTAGTATTCCTCAACTAAAAAAATAAATTGTATCAACATTCGAAGAG
Source organism: Henosepilachna vigintioctopunctata (assembly GCA_030704895.1). Lineage (NCBI taxonomy): Eukaryota > Metazoa > Arthropoda > Insecta > Coleoptera > Coccinellidae > Henosepilachna > Henosepilachna vigintioctopunctata. Next base: position 308,547 of record JARQZJ010000115.1, on the reverse strand, counting down.
AACAGAAAATGCTGACTATTCCGTGATCTGTTCGGCATGCCCCAGTCTGCATGTAGATCTTCTTCATTTCTTGTTTTATACTTGTGCAAATTTCTATTTGTTCTTATATTGTCATTCTTCTTTGTTTTACGACTATAAATTCGACATTCGTAAATATAAAGCTGAGATAAAGTTGAAAGTTTCACCTGTTAAAATACATCTCACTGGAAGACTCGATCATTTGAAATTTAGATTTTCCAATAATCTCATACATCTCCACTACAATCTGAAAATAGTCATCGCCACAGAAGAGTAGCTCCATAGCAGTATTTAAGGATAGAGTGTCTGCCGAGCCAGAATTTTGAATGAGAAATGTGTTCTTCGGTTTACTGGATAACTAAATAATAATAGTAATATTTCATCATGCAAAAAGGTAGGAGTTTGCATTGCATTCTTCCACTCCACCTGTTATAATTTAAAAAAAAACAACGGTAACCTGCTAACCAACATTACAAACAAAACAATCAGAACATAATATTAAATATGAAAGAAATAATTACAAGAAACTTACAATAATCATTGGTTACCAAATGATATTTTCAAAAATAATAACCGCAATGAGGAAAACAAAACAGAAAACTCCGTAAAAGAAGCCGCCTCAACTAATCCAGGTTCTGCAAAACAATCTTCCTCACTTTTCGTTTGAAAGTGTTATCGTAGAAACCAGCATTCAATAGGTCAAAGAACTTACAATCACATGTGTTTTCCAAGTAAAAAGAATATCTTTAGAAACACCAAGAAATATTCATAATGTAAAGTCTCGAAAAAAATTTGAATGCGACAGTTTTGCATTCAACGATAATTTATTCGTAAAACCCATTCAGTCAAACTAGACATCATATCATCATAATATCTCAAATACACATATTTCAAACACTTCCTTCGAACTATATTCAACTAGAGCATAAAGTTATTATACAGTGGAGAACAAATTATGGAAACATATAACGAATAAAAGAATACTAAAGCATTTTCATCATGCAAAGGTTAACAAAGTTGTTTCAGTTCCTGACAAAATAATCTACTTTAGAAACAGATGTCGTGACCCAACTCACGTGATCTGAAAAGGACAGCTTATAGTCAAAAATGACCCTTAAATTCTTGAACTCCTCGCATTTATCTACAGTATGCCTATCAAAAATGCATGTAAATGGTAAACCGGAGTTATTTTACGAGAAAATGAAAACATACTATATTCATCGGAATTTAATTCTAGTCTGTTGTTTCAACACTACAAGTAGATGAAATTTTTGCTCTATAATTTCGGCATTGTTAGTTATTCACTCACATTTTTTTCGGAATATTATGATATTTTCGTTTTTTCTATTGTTCATGTAACAAAGATTAAATATTTGGACTGAAATGAAAATTTAGACTGAAATAATTCTATTGTGTTGAGGACACGTTTAATGATTTATTAAATCAATATGTTTTTGAAATACAATTATTAAGAGTAAATATAACATAAACCTCATGTAATCGGTCCGAGGAAAACTATTTATGCTTAACAGAATAACTAAAACGTTCTCAAAATATATTTTTAAATATTAAAATAAATTGAACTCTTGGCTTAATGTTTCACGATTTATTTAACAATATGTATAGTCGACATGTTTCGAGCGTTAGCTCATTTTCAAGACTGACATGTTTACGAAACATGTTGACTATACATATTGTTAAATAAATCGTGAAACATTAAGCCAAGAGTTTAATTTATTTTAATATTCAATTATGTTTCATCAAGAGTTAAGCGAGAATTCAATCTCATTCATATTTTTATGTTATGATCAATTTACTGAGATTGCTATTACAAGCAGCCACATGGCCGATTTTAAACAGGCCATGAAGAGCGTAATCAGGTGGTGTTTCCAAAATTGAGTCGGTGGTCTCTTCGCCTAGTCGGTTGTGCCCAAAGTTTCAACTCCTATTGTATATTACAACTCTTTTTGTATATTCCGAACGGATAAAAACATTATTGGTATTTATAACATACTAAATATTATACCTGCGCACATATTCCTTCAATCTTCTTCATATCATTTAAATAACATTAACTTTTCTGGATTAAATATGTGAAAGATTGATTCACACTGTCTGGGGTATCTTTGTATTCTACCAACAAATTTTCTATTTGAGTCCACCTATCCAAGTAGAAATCAATAGGTAAAATCCAACTTATATCTGTAAAATTTAACAACTTAAACAACTTTTTTCCATTCAAAAATACTGTTACTACGATGTCTTAATTCATTGTAATTTGGTAACTAGTGATAATTTCATCACTTGAATTATGAAAAATGGATTTTGTTGTTAACTGAAACCTTTTAATATTCCAACAATGAGGAATATTTATTTTACTGGAGTGATGAAGAATTAAATCTTGAAAATTGACAATTAAATCAAACTGTTCAAAAATGTTATTTGAGTTGAGTCATTGCGACCTTAATTATTTACCTGCCTTTCCTCTGGGCTTTCTTTAGGTAAGGGCACGTTTGTTGACATATAATGCGGTAAATTTGAAAAAATAGAAGGAACCGCGTGAGGGACTAATTTTGTTCTTTTAAGTATGCTCACAATCTCACTAGGTGAAACAAGTTCCTCTACCCTGATGATATTAGTTTTAGGAAAATGCAAACCACAAACAACTGAATATTTTGTTGGAGCCGAATTATCTGATGGTGTAGATTTCATCCATTTACTATTTAAAAATTCATTTTTAGGGATACTGAAAGTCGATACTACTTGCCTACCTGCCTTCAAGGGCTGTTATAATTTGATTATAAAATTACACACAAAACGCTTCAAACAAAATTCTTCGTTTTTATAATTTCTTGTTATGTTATCCACAAAGTATCATCACTGACACCTATATTATACTATACAAAATTGATGAATAGAGGATTGCCTAATGATGAAACCGTAAAATATTTAACTTCAAAGTACGAAAGTCATAAACAACTCAAAATGGATTTCGTTCCACTGAAGTCGCTAAGCACACTAATCACTTTGGTTTTTATAGTTTGATGTTGAGATTTCAACAAATTCAACAACACATGTATTACACCATATACAATTAAAAAATATAGAATTTATACTAAAAGTTCAAATTATTTATCTTCAAACTGCGAAAGTTTTGAGAAGCGTCCTATTTGCATTAGCATACAAGCTAAACTAACGGCGGGGTTGTAAAATTACATAGACCACCAGCGCCACAGTGCCATATACCCATTTCATGGCCTGTTTAAAGTTGCCCATGGAAGCACACTAGCAAATAGAACCATAACGAAGGATAGACTCCACTAATGCCTTGTTAACTATCACAATAACTGATCTCCTCAGAATATTTTGAAACTCATAAAATTTGAATTAGTTTTCTCTTTTTTATATTTGAATATTCAATATACAAATACCAAATCGAATTATTCACAAAGTAGACACTAAGATATTTACTATTTTTCACTGGTCTTGTACCTCCGGAATACTAACAATCATTGATGTTGGTGCATTCTATGCAATATGCTCAATTGGGAGATTGTCCCAACAGAGCATATGGTGGACCTTTTGATGATTTCCTAAACGCAACGAATGCTGCTATTGATTATGTCAAAAACCTTGATGTTTGTTGTGTGAATTGTGCTATCATTACCATACGATAAATAATATCAATAATATTCTATGTAATAGATTTTAAGCTCATTTTATAGGGTTCCTCATTTTGGTTTATTGAGAAACATAAATTTGGACTTTTCTGCGTTGAGTGTTAATGAATTAAGATTTTTAAGATCCATCCAAGCTCTGACATTTATCGATATCCTCTTGGCTTTCACAAATGTTTCTTTCCAATTCGATGTCCTACACAATCATAATGTATCAAAGCAAACTATTTTCTCTGACTTCTCAACTGATGATCAAAAAACAATTCGAACCATTACGGTACTCTGATAGACACCACATTCCATAATTCTATTTTGGCCAAAAATAGGATCTACTTCAACTTCTGACAGCTATTTGAAAGGTATGATTTGAAAAGTTCAAGTATTCCACCACCGAGGGTAATTGGTGACAACCCCATGAAAATGGGGGGAAAAGTTAACTACAAAGGGTAAACCCATTGGAGAAAAGTCGCTGCTTGAGATTCGCCAGGCAGGAACGTCGGTGGCAGGAAGTTGATGAGGCGAACCCCTGTCGTAGAAAAAGCTACAGCTTCTAAAAACCAACGTCAATACCAACTCAGATGTACTACAAGATCTCCAACTCGAAACTATACTTCGCATTCGTTTTGGACTGAGTAATTTAGAACAGGAAACTACTGGCTACAGGCAAAAACTTTATGTTGATTTCTGCTGGACATATCCTGAAGTTGACGTTACAGAACAGAGGGTGACGAACAGTACCGAGTTATTTTGAGGAACGGACTGGTATCAGAAGCAAGGCTCAAAACTACAAAGAATGCTGTATCAGGGGAAATGAATGAACCATATGACAACGAAGAACATACGTCCCCAATAAACAACCAGCTCGAACTACGACCCGAATTGAGACAACAAGCAACATTAGCAAGGAAAGAAGTACATGAAGAAAACGAACATTTCCAACAGGCGTTGCCAACGATGTTTCAGGGTGAAATGAGAAAATCAATGCGGGAGTTTACCAATACAGATGCTCTCAACAGACATGCTTTGCCCAAGCTCAGTTCTGCGAAAAACCTTGGTCAGATTGTTTACGCACTCAATACAAGCGTTATGCCTGAGTTCGTCGATGATGCTGTGTGTTTGGAGTCATACAGTTTTCTTCTCTGCGGCTTTCTCAGCACCTTTTCTTCCCAGTATGGAAGTCAAAATACTTATAAGGGAAGAAAACGCGCAAACAATGAAAGAAAACCGTGTACTATTCTGGTAGCAAATATAACAGGAGAAGGTTAACGAACTGAGAAAAACATCGGCCATCTAACCCAATACCAAGCAGGAACAAAATTACGAGAACTCGAGAGAAGCATTGCATTCGTTATAGCGCCAAATCAAATTCATGGACGTCACGATGATGAAAGCATCACCGTCCAGCAACGCATTGACACCCTTCGTCAAAAAATATCCGTTTACTCGAGTCGTTCGGAGAGGTACAGGGAAAGCAGTAGGAGTAAAGTGGTTAATTAATTATTTGTGAGCTCGGAGAGATCTTTTAAAACCTCACTCAACGCCAAGAAATCGACAGCCAACAACGGGAAGTATCCAATTCCATTGAACTGATTCCCTTCAGCATTTCTGGAATCAACTGTCAGCTTCACCTGTTCCAAGAAAAAGTGACTACCAGTACCTACAATGAGATGTGACAAAACATAATCACTCTAGAGGAATTCAAAGTTCTTATTGGAAATAGTCACAACTGGAAAGAATCAGTTGTGTAAGTCACTACATAATTACCGGCTCCAAATATGTGGTGCACTCTCGCAAAATTGAGTGTTTCTCAATGATGTTCAAAGCCATCCTTAAACTATTCCAGTTTTCTTCACACAGGTTGATACATACCGTCTGCCGAAGGATTCGCCAGATAAACAGAACCCTGACAAGTATCGTAAAATTACCTGTCTTTCAACGCACCACAAAACTATTATGTCTTGTATTGCCAACAGGATCTATGAAAACTGAGAGCGAAAAATTATCATTGCCGATGAACAGAAGGGTCAACAAAAAATGCTACGGGTTGTAAGGAACAACTTATTATGTGAAATGGAGACCACATCGAGTCAATTCAAAAGGAAAACACTAATACATATTTGGGAACAAAGCAATCTCAAAGAATTCTTCTTTTTCAAAGCTTTCTCAAAGAGTTCATCTTTTGATGAGGAAAGAAATTTCCACTAAATTCACGAACGAGTGAGACGTGCTGAAGACAGAACTTGAAAGTAAAAATTTCTTCAAACAATCAACACTAACGTTTGTTCAGTTCTTGTTTACTCATTCGGAATAGTAAAGTCAAGCAGAACTGATGTTGGCAACCTGCAGCGAAAAATCAGCACATTGTATACGAAGTTTAATAACCACTACTCAAAAGGCGCAGTTGAAAGAACTATTTTACCAAGAGAGGAGACCAGTGGGGGGTTGGCAGGCATCGGTAACTTCTTGGAGATGAGAATAAGGAATCTACTTGACTATTTCCACAGGAAGTGCGTTGTCTAATCATATAAGAGTGATCTGCCAAATTGTTGACTCCACTCTTCTCAAACTGAGTGAAATCAGGGTTACAAGCTATCATCAATCTAACAACGAGGAACTATAGAGTTGGATAGAAAAACCCTTGCACTGCACAAGAGGCACAGTGATGAGACCACGTGCCTTACATTATGGAGCCAATTTTGAAGAACGATCAGTTTAGACCATACTGAGACCGCCGTATCTTGACTGATCAAATAATGCCCCCACAATAGGCCTGACCTGGTCCTGGTTCACATAAGTGAGAGGGAAACTACATTCATCCAGGTGGCCATCCCATCCCAAATGCGTACAACCGAAATAACCAAGAACATCTCTATACATCGAGAACTTGAAGTGCGAGTGCAAAGACAACGATACAATAACGTGGTCAGGGCTCTTCCAATTATCTTGGAATCGACTAGTAAAATCTCGAAAATCTCCTGAAAAATATTAGAGAACTAGAACACGGCGTACAGAACTCTAGAAGGAATGACATAAATCGGTGCTACTTGCCACAACAAGGACTGTGAGGAAGTGTCTATGACATACCGGAAATCTTTGTCACGAACATGGCTGCCATCAAGTTCGCCGTTGCGGGCCTGAAATTTTGGAAAGGATCTCCACAGAGCCCAATCCCTCTGATATATAATATCTGCGTTTCGTGAGAATTCTCCTGTGAGGGGTGTGAAAGCCGTGAAGTTTAAAATCGGTATAATAATAATATTCATTAACTGTTGAGAGGATAACAAAGAAAAAAAATTAAAAACTCTTTTACAACTTGTAAATCTTGGAAACCAGCATGTTCAACACAATAATATCCTCGAAATTATATCCATGAAATATTTTGCTATCTATTGGACATGTCTTGTATGATGATAGACTATATATTATCTCATGAAAAATAATAATATCTCATTCTACATCTAACAAAGAGATGCATGAAGGCCCATATCTAAATAAATAAACTATTCTGTACAATACTTCGAACTCACCAGCAGTGACGCAGGCATTTTTTATATCTATCAAGTCAGCAATGTATTGACTGTTTGTTTCAATGATCCACGTTTTTATACGTTTTTTAACAAATCAAAATTATTCATATCTTCGAAATGTTTAGAAATGGAATCAATGATTCTTGGGACAAGAAAATTATGTAATCTCTGACTCATAGTTTTAGTAGATTTATGCAGAACTATTGTTTTCCTTCTATTTCTTGTTGAGTAAGTATGGTGTTTACCTCGACGTACAATTTTTTTCATGAATTACCAATTGAAGTAAAAATAACTGTTTGATTTATTTTTCGGATTATATTTTCAATATCCACTTTTGAGTCCCTTCCAGTTTTCCTAGGTAGTATGTAATTAGTCACTGCACGCCATGCCAGTATTCCATAAGATGGGGTTGTACCAGCACCAGATATACCTACTTATTTCGATATTTTTATTTCACAAAGGCTCTTAAGAAATTTAAATCTGTGAGCATTTCGTTATGTATAAATGACATTTTTAATATGGTTGTTCCATCTGAGGTCGCTATCCAAAATTATGCCCAAGTTGTCTTATTTTTTTGCTTCATTGGCAATGCCTATAACGCCCATAAGCCTTTTTTGAATCGATGAAAATGCACAAGTATAGACTGGATAGGTCTAAACATTTACATTTTTTCGAAATTAAATAGAGCAATGCATCCTGTGTAGATGTTGCGAATAATGAACCAGTTTTTTTATTCTCATATCAAAAAAATGTAAATAGTCAAAATTCATATTATTCACCTTGTTTCTGACACCTGAATCATTTTAAAATTTTCTTACAGATCTCTTTCATACTTGTATATATTCATCATATCATGCAAAGAAAATGGTGATCATTCATGATATTCACGAAAAAAATTACTGCAATCAACCGGAAATTGACAGTGATTCATAATCTTAATGAATATATCGGACATCAGATCGTAGCAAACGCACGTCATACTCTTCTCGAATTATCGCATTGTGTACAGTTATTATGGATGGAAATTCCGTGAGTAATTTCCACCCATTATCGGTTATTCCCAATAAAACACTGAATTGCGTATATTTTTCAATCAGAGCACAATTTCCAATGAATAGTCAAAACATTCGAAAACATTAATTTTTCAATGTCACAAATTGCATATTGTCAAAATATTTTCAAAATAGTTTTTGATTTATGATCTGAGAATTGTATAAGCATATACATTTATAACGTCTGACAATTTCAATTTCTTGACAACTGCAATTTGTTCATTAGATCAAGACATTCTCCGAATGTAAGAGTATTATACATATTTGATGGTATAATCAAGTTGTACCCTATAAATGGAAAAACTTTTTTCGTTTTCTAATTGTCAACCATAAGAATGGGTCCAACAGTTTGACAGTCATTGGGCTGGCAGGGTAGTAGATTACCAATCAATCATTCAAGCACTAAACTTATACGTATTCAATAACGTTCATATTCATACCCAGGATTCAATAACAGTACTTCTGCTTCACAGATTATTGAACATTGTTCCATAGAAACTTGTGATATACCTTGATACTTTTATATATAGCTTGTAATATGTTTGAAATACAAATTCAACATTTCACAAGAAACATAATCCTCAGCAAAATTTGTCGATTGATAATACATTTGGGTGCAATTATAGCTCAAATATTCATGATTGTAAAAGTTTGACCACTAATAACTTTTTCATGACACTTCTCTGAGGAATTTTTTGATGCTCACCTACTTTGTAGTTGAAGATATATCAAAGTTCGTACAAATATTTTCTATCCAGCCTTCAACAAAATTCAATTTTTTTGAATCTTTCAGTATCATTCGAACATGCGTTTTCCGAAGATTCAAGTTTCATTACAGATCAATTTAATAATGAAAGTGAATTTCATTTGAAAAAGTTTTAAGTTTGTTGGTAAGTTGCATTAAATAAATTTTCACGTAGGTATTATCTTTCAACCTCAATCTCATTTTTCCAGTCAATTTGCCTTGAAAAGATAAATATTTGCTGTTCAAATTTACTTAAGAACCAGTATTTTTCCTACTTGATCATTCAGAAAAATCACAAAATTGATAATTTTATGGATTATTCATCGAAACGATTTATGCAAAGATAAAATGATCAGAAGAAATTTTTAAAGAATATTTGTGTAATTTTTCCCCAAGCTATTATTAATATTCGTCCAAATAATCATTCAACTTGAGATTTTCTATATTCAAACCTCGAAACACATTACGATATCGATTATATATAATATATTAATCAAATCATAATGAATTAATACTTCAACAGTTCAATAGCTGAGCAGATTTTCCGTCACAAAATTCATCAGCACAAAAAAATTAAATATTATTTTGGGCTCAAATAAATAATTCCTTGAGTATTCAAATTCATGAAGATGAACTTCATACTTTTTCATAATTTTACATCAATTTATTTATCACGTTTCTGCTGTTGGATCAGGATCTTTTTCATCGAATCATTATTTTTAATGTGAATGAAAATAACACATATACCCAAGAATGTTGCGGAATATTAGTAACAAAGTTATCCATTCATTTCGAAGTACTGGTTCAAACTTTGGTTCAAAATACACCGAATGCTCCAATCAGATTCATGGATTTTTATAAAATCATAGAATTTCCATTTGAAATAACATTGTGATTCAAATTTTAGGTTTCAAACCTTCTCGTATTAGCTTGTGCTTTGCGATAGTTCCCTGATAAAAAACTCTGAATAAATATTATAAGATGAAAAGAATATAAATTATAGTAAATATTCAATATTCTGCGGTCAGTTTATTTCTTAACGAAAGTTATCCTACTATCGATAGTTGATTCTAAGTTGCCAGGGAATAACTGTGCGCGTTCATTCCCTTTATGATCCCCTCACCATCGTTTTGACCCCATTATGACATCAAACTTACCCCCTTGTTCGACGAAATGGTGTCGACACAAAAAATCCAGTACTTCAAGCCCGCGAAAACAGCTGAGCGCCGTGAATTCATGGCCTAGTTGTTCGCGGAGCATACGAAACTGTGCGTCGATATGGGCTGCGCGCGCAACGTCGTCTCGATGCCCGCTACGATGGACTATAGAGCATGCAACAGGCGATCAATATGGAACTTTGGGGTAGTTGGTGGGACAAGACGGGGTTATTATAGCAAGGAAAGGAGGATAGATGTAGACCTAAAAGTGGTGAGGTGGCGACGAAACGACGCTGGATAGCCGTTCGGCAGGGTAGTTGGGCATAAGTCGGGGGCACGGGGTGAGTTACGCAACGAAATGAGATGCTCAAATCCCAAAAGAGGTTTTGAATTGATAAGAAAATGGAAACGATTGTCGATTTTTCTTTCATATTTTCAATAATTAAACGTCATTTATTAAATAAGAAGGAAACCAAAATAAATAGGTATATGCAAACGAAAAGGTGTTACTGATGGAATATTATTGGAAAATTTTTAACTCCCCCTAACATTTGTTTCTGTTGGATTTGTAACAGACTCTCTGCAGAAATCATTTTGAATAAAGATGAGACCACTAAAAAAAATTGATAATTGCTGGAATCACAGAACACTTTCAGGCAAATGTGTAATAATAAATTTTATATTTATAAAATTTATATATTTAATAGTGTTGGCGTTTACTTGATGTGAATTCATTATAATTGAATATAAACTTAAATTCAAACAATTGAACTTATGATTTACACTTTATTGACTACATAGCATGTAGTCAATAAAGTGTAAATCATAAGTTCAACTGTTTGAATTTAAGTTTATATTCATTTATAAAATTTATATCTTAAAAGTATAGTCATAACTGAGATGAGACTCTCAATCGAAATATTTCAAATAAAACTCTCAGAGAGCTGTAATTCCGAACGGCCCAAGATTACGGTGAGAATCGAACCCACCAGCACCAGTAAGTCGAAAGCGCTATTCGCTTTCCAACCACCAATTTATATATACGTTCTTCGAGTTTGAAGATGATGACCTTCTTCATCGAATCATTATTTTCAATGAGAATTTACGTTTGAAGTTTTGAAATTTCTCCCGTCAAGTGTTTCAGTATAATTTGTAAAAGACCCCGTGCAGAAATTATTTATTGAATAGTTAATAACTTAGTATAAGTTGGTATGTTACTGCCAATATCAAACTATAAAATTATGCAAATAATAACTGATCTTAATGAAACGTAATTTGTTTCAATCTTATCAATGTAACAATTATATTAACCCAAATTATCATCGATAAAATTTCATGGCATATAAAAAATATGAAGAGTTTCAGTGTAAAAATAGAAAACGAAACAGTTAGATTTGAATGTCTTTAAAGTTGCAAATTGACACACCTGGGTTATGTCTCAGTAAACTAGAACATATTTGGTAACTTTTCAAAATGTATATTGAAATTTGATTTCTTGACAATTGCTTCGAACAATTTTTATATTTTCGATCACTTGGTTCCCAGGCAACTCGAGAATTTTGTTCATTCCAAATTCAACTTTCTTTTAATAATGGGTTAACAACCCAACACAACTGTCAAGAAATGATTTTGATATACTATCTACTAATTCATTATAACGTACACCCCTGTAAAATGCTGGTTATCGAATTGACTAGCTCTCAACTTTTGGGATAAGTATATAAATTCACCTGATTTATGTATAATATAGATAGTGAACGTAGATAATTCTATTCAAAATTTCTATTCAAGGTCTTTTGATTCAAGATAACAAACAAATTGAGATATTTGTATTCAAATTGTTAGAAAGCCATCAGAAATTTGGTGGGTCCTCAACTTTTAACTCCAGGATATATCTCAACTCCAGGGAATATAGCGACGTCTCAAGTTGAAACTCTGTTTTAACTCCAAGGGATATGCGCTTACAAGCGCACTCGAAATTTATAAAGATGAAAGATATAATATTAAACAACCAGGAAAAACAACTTATCAGTCGCAATATTCACTATAGAAATCCAATATCGAAATGAATGAATTTATAACCGGAATACACTTCGTACTTACATCGGTACATTTCGAACTACAATTATTTCATGCGATGCGATCTTAACAATTATTTCTTCAACCAGTGTAAGATCTTTCAAAACGTTACAACATCTTGCATGCCAAATATATAAATAAATGAAATAAAAATAAATAAATAATCATTTAATTTCAAATATATATATATATATATATATATATATATATATATATATATATATATATATATATGTTCAGAAAGGTTTCCGCGGTAAGAAGTATGTATAAAATTTATGTCGAGATTTATATAATCTCGACGTTTCGGCTTCCGTTGTGAAGCCATCTTCAGAAGTTGGAATAAATTAGTAAAAGGAAAGGGTTACTCGGTTACGTGGCCTCAATCTGCCTACTCCACGAACTGAATGAAGGAAAATGAGGAAAGGTTACCTGGTTACGTGGCCTCAATCTGCCTACTCCACGAACCAAATGAGGGAAACTAGGAACGATTAGAAATGATTCGGTTGCGTGGCCTCAATCTGCCTACTCTACGAGCCAAATCGTTTCTAATAGTTAACTCCGAAGTCTCAACCTGCCTACTCTTCGGAGTCAACTAGTTGACTAATTTATTCCAACTCCTGAAGATGGCTTCACAACGGAAGCCGAAACGTCGAGATTATATAAATCTAGAACGCGGCTCATTCCGAGAATCAAGTTTTATACATATATATATATATATATATATATATATATATATATATATATATATATATATATATATATATATATAATAATAATAATAATAATAATAATAATAACATTTATTTCAAAGATTATCACAGATCAGGTACAAATGATAAAGTTGAAATATGTCAGACGAAACCACATCTCAATGCTGGCCAGAACAGTAATTATAATAATCATTTAGATGATAAGGCTCCGCATCCAGAATAAACTTACGAACTCCTGCCACATAGAGACTCACACCATCAATAGCCCAGAAATGTTTTGGGAGAGCGTTATATAGTTTCATACAAGTGTACATTGTGCTTTTTTGAGCAAGTGTGAGTGATAGCTTTGGTAGTTGATAAGGAATCATTTTACGTGTATTATTTAGATTTTTGAAGCCAGAAAACAGTTCTTTGTGTTTATAAATGAATAGCAACGATCTAAAAACAAATAAGCCAGGTACAGTTAAAATATTATGCTTTCTGAATAAACCTCTACACGATTCCCGAAAAGGTAGTCCTAACATCGACCTCAACGTCATTTTCTGAGTAACAAATAGGGTATTAGTATGTGGGCTGTTGCCCCAGAATATTATTCCATATGACAACAACGACTCAAAATTTGCAGAGTAAATTGTCTTCAATACATTTATGCTAACTTGATGCTTCAAAACGTTAATCGAATATAAGACAGACAGCAGTCTCCCATTCAAGTAATCAACATGCTGAGGCCACTTCAAGGTAGCATCAACATGGATACCCAAAAACTTGATATACTCACTAGATGTTATATTATTATCAATAATATTTACTGACAATGGAAATGAACGACGAGAGCGATCAGTATGGAAAAAGACAAAGTCAGTCTTGGCAATGTTTAACCTTAAACTGTTAACGCCACACCAGGAAGTTATAGACTCAAAAGCATCTTCGGCCCTATTGATAACGGTGGCCAAATTATCGTCGGAAATTATGATATTAGTATCGTCAGCGTACATAGAGAACCCACAAGCCAGATCACCAATCACCTCCGGCAAATCGTTAATGTAAATCAGGAACAAAAGTGGCCCAAGGACACTCCCCTGAGGGACACCTCTGACAACAGTAACATCATCGGATATACAAGTCGCTCCGTCTCGAACCAATTCAACTCTTTGTTTGCGATTACTGAGATAACTTCTAATTAATATAAGTTGATATGTCCACAATTTTTCCAACAATTTTTCATGATTTACACTGTCAAACGCCTTAGACAAGTCTAGAAACATACCAAGTGCAATGCTTCCATCCTCCAAGGCCCCCAAAATCTTACTCAAGAGTTGAAATATAGCGGTTTCGGTGGATTTTTGTGCTATAAAACCATGTTGATATTTGCTGAAAACATTAAACTTTCTGAAGAAAGAAATTAAACGGATAGAGAGAACTCTTTCAAAAATTTTAGAAAAAGATGACAAGAGGCTAATTGGGCGATAATTTTCCATTTCCTCATAGGAACCCTTTTTAAAAAGGGGCTTAACAACTGCTATTTTTAGAGATTCCGGAAATATTCCTTCAATAAATGACCTATTAATGATGAAACTCAAGGGTTTTGCAATTACATGAATACATTTCTTCAGCACCTTCATAGGAATTCCATCATGACCGTATGATGTTGAATTTTTCATTTTAGCAACAATTGATATTAATTCAGATGGTAAAAGTTTAAACATAAAAAAAGATTTATGGACTTTTGATTCTTTGGTAAAATTGCAGAGTGATGAAGGCGTACCTTCACCCGTATTAATGAAAAACTCATTAAACCTGTTCGCCACCGCAACAAGGTCCCCAGTGGGTATCCCAGACCGTCTATCTTGTTTGCCTCTCAGTTCTCTTATCAATGTCCATGTTGCTTTAGATTTATTGGTAGAATTGGCTATTATGTGACCATAGTGCTCCTGTTTAAGTTTAGAAATAAATCTGTCAAACTCCATTTTTTTAGATTTATATTTCCCCAGAAATTGTGAATCAACTCTAGACATTGTATACAAAATATCAAGATCATTTTTTATTCTGAGTAATTGTGGGTTAGAATTGAAATTTCTCTTTGAATTTTTTGTTCCAACTTTAACAGGAAATGAGTTTTCAAATAAATACTTGAAACGACTGGAAAAATGAGAGATATATATATATATATATATATATATATATATATATATATATATATATATATATATATATATATATATATATATATATATATATATATATATATATATATATATATATATTTAAACCTTCAATCAGTCAGTAGTTGAAGCTACTGACTCTGACTAAAAGTTTAAATAACATAATGGGATTTCATAAAGTGCAAAATATGGTCCTAATACTGCGAGAAGCATAAAGACATGGAGTGCTAATTACATCGAATTGTCAATGGCAAGGAATAGACGAGTATTTTCACCGGAATGTAAGCGACAGGGACTGATACCAAACCACATAAGAGCAAATTTAAAAAGTGTCATGGGTTTGAATAACAGAGAGCACAAATCAATGATAAAATCAAAAAATTCGATGATAAAACTAAATTGAAAATTATGAATGTTGAGATATCCCAAGTTAACTTTCGAATTAATAAACTCGAACAACAAAACCATAAAATAAAGTCTGATGTACAACATATACCACAATTTATAATGCGAGAATAGAAAATTAGACAACAAGTAGTATATAACAGAAATTTCCACAAAGAAAAACAAACAAATATAGATAAGATGGGAAAAATGGAACACAATGATTCAATCAAACTGAAAACACATGACAAATGGCTAAAAAACCTTAGTACCAAGACTATTCCTGACATCCAAACAATACTTGCACTGGGATCCAAATTTAGCATTGGTGTTGATCAGAGGGACATAAGAGTGGAAAGATTGATAACTGACATGGAATACATACTAAAATCAATACCAGAACATAAAAGGGATATAAAAACAGCAATAAGTGTAAATGTTATAAAAAACTATATACACAAAAAAAACATGACTCAAGTGAACTTTTCAAGTGGTGAAGCTAAACATTTTCTCAAACAAAATGATGATCTGATTATATTAGATAGTGATGAAGAGAGGCGTCACTGTCATGGACATTACATATTATGATTACAAATTACAAACAATACTTGACTTTAAAGATTTCAAAAAATTGAAGAAAGATCCTAGACTGACAATTCAAAACAAATGCAACCAGCTTATATCACGGTTAAAGGAAAAAAATTAGATAACAAATCAACAAACTAAAAGAATAAAGACATACAACTCGGTAGATCCTAGAATGTATGGAAACCCCAAAATATATAAAATAGGTAACCCAATCAGACCAATAGTTTCAAGCATAAATAGCCCTATGTCAAGTCTTAAAGTCACAATTTATAGCTGAAATATTGAAAACAGCATATGATACTAACAACCAGTATTACATCAAAGACACATTTGACTTCGCTAGTTTCATTAACGGTTACATGCTTCCAGAGGGATACAACCTAGCATCAGGAGATGTGGTTAATCTGTTTGTAAATTTGGAAAAACAAATATTATATAAGTACTAGAGATAAAGTGGAAACAAATTAAGGCTCACACTACCGTAGAGAAGAAACTATTCTCCGAAATCACAACTTTTTTTACTGGAGAATTGAACTGGAGAGAGAACTATTGTACATTTCAGAGAAAATTGTTCAGACTTTTGGATGTTTTATGGGAACGAAGTGGAGTCTGATTGTGGCGCAATACACTATAGATCACTTGTTGGACACTCTTACTAGTAAATTCCTGATAAAACTACCTTTCATAAAAAAAGATGTGCAATTTTGGCAATTCCACATTCAGAAATAGATAAACTGAAAAAATTTTTGAAGTCTTACAGTCTGAATTTACAGTTTACCATTGAACAAGAAAATAACAAACAATCGATTCCATTCTTAGACATGAGAATATACAGAGTTGAGAACAAAATTAAACTAATTTGGGATAGAAAAAGTACAAATTCAAATAATCGATTCCATTCTTAGACACGAGAATATACAGAGTTGAAAACGAAATTAAACTAATTTGGGATAGAAAAAGTACAAATTTAAATAATCGATTCCATTCTTAGACACGAGAATATACAGAGTTGAGAACAAAATTGAACTAAATTGGTATAGAAAAAGTAAAAATTCAAATAAATATATTAACTATCACTCGTGTCATCTCATCAACAAGAAAATAAATTCTATTATATGTATGAAGTCCAGAATTACTAAAATATGCCATAAAGTTCCTAAGTGATGTCATTGATCAGCTGTACAAAATATGGGAACAAAACTCATACCCTAAAACAATGTCAACAAAATTATTATATGGTAATAAAAAAAAATGGCAAAACAGACAGAGAAGAGACAACAAACAAAGAAGAACAAAAATATGCATCGTTTTCACTCATTCCAAAATTAACAACTAAAATAAAAAATATCCTTCAAGAAGAAAATGTAACCATAGCTACATACAATTTAAAAAAGTAAAACAGCTGTACACAGATTAAAGATAACATTCCAAATCCTGTAAAAAGCAACGTAGTTTACAAGGTTGATTGCAAAAATTGTGAATACTCATATGTTAGGCAAGCTTCACAATGGCTAAAAATCCGAATGGCTATACATAAGAGCGACATCCATAAATACAAAGACAGTTGTGCACTAGCACTACATGCTAACAGATATAGCCATGAAATTGACCTCCAAACTACAAAAATATTCACAGTGAAAACAATTACACTAAGGGAATCATATTGGAAACGCTATATATTAATAAACAAACACAATCGATAAACAATAAAAAATCGAACACACAAAAATTGAGTTCTATATATAGTTATCTGTTAAGTCTTGATAATACAGTTTTTATGATGAGTTCTCTGACGAATAATTAACTACAAACAAACTGAATGAAGAGGTATACAGGGAAAGAAGAAGAAGACCACTGACTGTGCTGACATTTAAATGTCACAAATCTTGCCTGACAGATAAAAATCATACTATAGAGTGGAAAAGATTGATTTCAATTGAATATATTACGACAGTTAGCATTGTAATAATAGGTGGTAACAGTATATAGTAACCCTGTTGATTATAGAATATTTCTATTATATATATATATATATATATATATATATATATATATATATATATATATATATATATATAAACATTAATGTTTAATGTTTAACCTATGAGCTGCCTGATGTCAATATATAACCTCAAATTCGGTAACAAAACATTTTACGTTTTTATTATACAATTCTGTTCATTACAATTTGAATATGTTTAATCTTTGCTTTTTGTTATTGTAGTAGTCCTGATATATATATATATATATATATATATATATATATATATATATATATATATATATACGGATGTATATAGAAAAGTTCATAAGATCCCAATATTTTTTGAAATTATCTGAATATATTTCGATTTTATATTTAATCAGAATTCTTGTAGTTAATTGGAAATGACTAATTATTACGGAATACTTGGTTACTCCTTATGAAGTTATTTTCCTATCTATTATTCTCTCCTTGGAACTCTGTTAGTAAAACATGCAGAGTAATAACAAAATAGAGTAATAGCAAAAACGTGAAAGTAATTTAGAAATCATCAATTTGATTCTGTATAATTAAAATGCATTCTATTATTGAATTATATTTTTATTCGTTTTCTCAAATTGGGTTTTACACATTACTCCTATCAGACATGGAAAATTTGATTTCTTTCATTCCAATATTTCGATCCTGAAACTCAATTTTACCAATTATCTGGCACGAATCAATTTTCTACGGCTATCCTTCGATCCGGGGTCTCCATGAACGAAGAAAAGTTTTTTCACGTCTATCGCAATTATCCTGAGCGTTCCCATGTTGAAAATAATGGAATTAAATGTAGCCAGGAATTTTCCTAGGAAAACCCAATCAAACGCACCAGTCTACCGCCGCGCTTTGAAAAAAAACAGGTCTTAAAGAATTTGCCGGGATGAGGGAAATTCCCGTATGATTTAGATGTAGAAACATAGGCTGATAGTAAAAACGAGATTCGAGTTATATCAGTAAATCACTCAAAATAAGATTATCCCAGAATTGATTTGAAAATATTGGATACATACATTGCAGGCAGTCGGTTAAGGGGGTGGGGGTTATTAGTCTGTTAAACTTAGGTCCTCAATTGCAGGGATAAATATCATCCAAGATAATAATAAATCACTTACCGTTCTTTTATTCATGTTAGTTCTTGATTCAGCCTCAAATATGAACATTTCCGTGCGCATTTTATGTTGCACGATTTCCATTATTCTTATCCTATGTAGGCGTAAAAAGATTCCCCAATGTTTGGATAGCGATATATAAGAAGGCGAAGTAGGTTCTGATTGTTCAAAGATACTTCCACATAAAAAGATTCATTCATCTTAGTCTTTTCTCTCAAAGATTGTTTCCTTCGATTTCGTTATTCCGCATAAGTTGGTGGTTTTATTATTACTTTCTCTGTTTTTCCACAAGTCTGCTGACATGCCTTATATATATGAAAACGCATGGTTCACCCTCAAGAAGAACTTCTAAGCTGAAAAGCAACCGTTAATCGTTACAGACACGGCCGACTTTAGGCAGGTCATGAAGAGCGTAGTCCGGCTAGTCAGTTAGTTAGTGGTATACTCTCCTAGTCGGTTGTTTCCAAAGTTTCAAGCATTATTTCAACTTTTTGTATATTCCGAAAGGATAAAAAATATTATTGGTATTTATAACATACTTAATTTCATTTCTGAGCACATATTACTGAGGCAGAAAAATGTAAAACATTAGCCAGAAAACTCTAGAAAAGTTTCCTAACCAAATTTATTCAATTATTTGAGGGAAGAAGAAACTTGAAAAACCGCTCTAGGAATTACTCAAATTAAATTATTTACCTAAGTTTATTAAATTAAACTAGTTATCAAGTTAAACTAGTCTAACTTCAGTCTAACTTTTGAAAATGGGGTAACATCCCGAAACAATTATCAAGTATTTATTTATTATAAATTTTGTGAAACCTAGCCAAGTGTTTTTTATTCAATATATTGAACAAAGTTTCACCAAGCGATCAGCGAATACTCATTCAACTTTATTTACCAAATATAAATAAATATTATATTTCTGATTAACGCAGCCAACAACTCACTTTATCAAAGTATTTGAGCTTTCTTCGTTTATTTTTTGATTGAGTTTTTCGTGTTTAGATTCATTATTTTTTTTTGTGTATTCATTCAATAAGATATTAGAAAGAATGGAACACAGCATATTCAGAATCTATTTTTTGTCTTAACCACATACACCTCAATAATAAAAATCTTTTAGCGACTCATCCAATGACAATAAAATGAATTTTAAGTAAAAGAAGAAACTTACGTTGAAAACCTACACATTTTTTTATATAACAGCCGTTTACATATGTTTCAAGGTTATTGCCTATCGTCAGAACGGCGTAGTTCAAGTTAAAGATGAAAGTACTTGAAGAAATATATAAAAAATTAATATATAAAACACGAAACACAGTTTCGTACACGTTTTATACACCCAAAACCTGTTTTGGGTGTATAAAACGTGTACGAAACTGTGTTTCGTGTTTTATATATTAATTTTTTATATATTTCTTCAAGTACTTTCATCTTTAACTTGAACTACGCCGTTCTGACGATAGGCAATAACCTTGAAACATATGTAAACGGCTGTTATATAAAAAAATGTGTAGGTTTTCAACGTAAGTTTCTTCTTTTACTTAATTTTAGTTTGCCTGCATTGAATATAATTCTTAGAATAATTATTTTATTGTTAAAATGAATTTTGTTATTAATTTAGCCCATTTTAACATTCCAACAATCAGAAATATTTATTTTAATGTAGTAAAGAAGTATTAAATCTCGAAAATTGACAATTAAATTTGACTGTTCAAAAATGTTATTCAATTAATCATTATAATAAATAATTTCTCCGCCTTTTCTCTGGGCTTTCTTACATAAGAGACATTTTTTTTAGAAATAATGCTGTTAATTTGAAAAAATAGAAAGAACCGCGTGAGGGACTAATCTTGTTGTTTTGAGTATGCTTACAATCCCACCAGGTGTAACAAATTTCTATTCCCTGATGATATCAGTTTCAGGAAAATGGAAGGAACAAACAACTGAATATTTTGTTTTAGCCCAATTGACTCGTGGTATAGATTTCATCAATTTACTTTTTAAAAATTCATTTTCAAGGAAACTAAAGATCGATACTAGTTTACCCACCCGCCTTCAGGGTGCTGTTATAATTTGATTTACAACCAGGAATGCAACAAGTTTTCGTCATTTCAAGAGAAAATACTTATTAGAAACTTACCTTTTTCAAGCTTGAAACTTACTGAATCACCTACGGAACAACAACTCAAAACACAACACAAATCACTATCACCTATATTACACTATACAAAATTGATGAACAGAGTATTGATACTGAAACCGTAAAATGTTCAACTTCAAACTACGAAAATCTCTAAAAACACAAAATTGATTTCGTTTCACTGAAATCGGTAAGATTTTTGCACTGAACACTTTACTTTTTATATTTTGATGTTGAGATTTCAACAAATTATCAACAACACATGTCTTACACTATACACAATTGAAAAGTATAGAATTACTAAAATAGAATACTAGAAGCTCAAATTATTCAACTTCAAACTGCGAAAGTTTTGAGTTTTTAGTATAGTATTTGCATTAGTATTCAAGCTACACTAACGTTGCGTCGAGGTTGTAAAATTCCATAAACCACCAGCGCCATATACTCATTTCATGACCTGTTTGAGTCGACCGTATTACAAATGTCACAATGGTTTCAAGAATTAATAATGATCTTTGTTAAGCTCATGGAGAAGTTATTTCCAGTCAAAATGCTAGAAGAAAGCTGCAATCATCTCACGCAGAAAAAACGTACAATAGAACCCCAATTAAGTAGGGAACTCATTTGAGAAATTTAGAATTCCAGTGAACTTAATCACTTCAGTATACAATAGAAAAACTTAAAAAATTTTCTCTTCAACACTGGGTTAAGTATGAGTCAAAATTTTGACATATGGAAGTAAAAGTGGTCTGATGAAAATGTAACTCTACCAAACCTAACATCAAATCTATTTGATGGAGAATCAGTGAAAATGTGGCAATACAATGGCTTCACGGAAGCAACTGTCTTAATTAATGAAACCATAAGCATCGTAGAGAATCAAGACAGATTAATAGAACCAACATTTTTGCTGTTTTGTTGTGAGTGCTTTTATTTGCATAAGCACACGCTTTTAATTAGTAACGTTAGTGGCCATTGGAATCATGGAAAAAAAGAACTTCTCTGGGTCCCGGATACATCTTCAGGCCCAAATGTATGAATGAGAATAAGAATAATATTCTTTTCAATACAAAATTTTACAAGTCATTTAGCAAAATTCAAATACCAACCACAGATATGACAACAAACCTTCAAAGTGCTTTATTACTCAACTAGAAACAATAAAATAGGATACAAAACAATACTCGTATAAAACAAAACAATACATACTCCTAACTTCCTTAATTGATTAATTACAAAATTCACAGTACCACGATATAGAATCATCTAAACCTCAAAGTCCTCGACTGTTTGTGGTCTTCTCATTAGTAAATTGAACAAATTTTCAGGTAACACTATTAATGAATCAGACATAATAAATTGAACTTAATTACATAGGAAGCAATATAGCTGAGACCATGCATCGTATTTATTCATGTTACCTCTCGCTATCAAATTTCATCAGAGATTTTCTGGCAGCTCTAGCAAAACTTCCAACATTCCCTACCTTCAAAACCTCCTCCGGTAATATGTTATAGTGTCAATGACCAACGTATCCTATGCTTTACCGTTTTATCGTTTTTCAACCAAATGATTTCGAGGAAAATAAGTTTTCAAACTGTAAACCTGCACTACGTCTGCCATAACGGTGATCCACAACTGATAATGAATGTTTCGATTTATGCCCTGTGTTCAATAGTACCATCGCAAAAATTTCTCTCAGGCACAATACTCCAGTTTCAAATAGCTTCACTACCCATTTGTATGTTTCAACTTAAAGCATGCATCATTAATTTCTTGTTAGATTTGTTTTACGTGTTCAATATTGCCAGTTGTAATGACAATCTATTGATAATCTATAAGTTGCAATGTTATCTCAATCGAAATTTTCAAAGGAAAGTTTAAAAAATTGTTATAAATGATTTTGAATCATTTTGTCGTCTTGCCTTACTACTCTATCGATATTGATGAAATCTACAACAATCAAAGAGATATTTTCTATTACAGCATTTGGTGTTCAATAGTTCAGTGATTTTTCTTGGAATGCCCTTTTTTCCTCATGTAAGTCTGTATCGATTATCTTAAATAATGACTTGATGGTTTGAAGGAAAATCTTCTTTCTGAAACCGAAACTGACTCTTGGTTGCTATTCTGTTTGGTGAAATTTGAACTTGTTCTCTTGTCTTGTAATTACCTCTGTTGACAGTTTATAAAAAAGGTTGAGTAGGACTCTTTTCTATATAATATCAATAATAATAATAGCTTCATGATATTATTTAGAAACCATGCTATTTTACTTCCAGCATAACACCATCTTCACTGGAGAAATAACAGTGTTTATTTGATCGGCAATAGTAGACGATCGTTTCTCTGAACATTTCAATGGTAATTATGGAAGTTATAGTTAACATTATTATTGAATCTGAATCTGAATTTCCTATATCATCACCAACTAGCCCTAATAGTCCATTGTTGAACATAGATCTCTATTAGTCGCTTCACTTGTTTCTGTTCTGACAATTTTTTGATATTCGTTTGATATCATCTGTTCACCAAGGCGGTGAACATTCTATCTCTCAAGGTAACACCAAGCATAGATCTCTCCATTCGTCTCTGAGCAATAACAATCTACAGAATTTCTTAGCAATGTTAAGGATTACTTCTTTTTGTTTTATGGCCTAAATTGCACTAAACTGCCTAGGTAAATATTCAATTGTTTTCTGTGCTATTAAATAATATTGATTCCGAATTTTTTAACGTCATATCGAACCAACTAGTGTTGCCATATTTCAGACATATCGAATTGCTGTGGATATATTATTCTAACGTGTTAGCTCGGCTCAAAACGCAGCATTCTATTCATCATCATTTTTTTCTTCTTTTTCAAATTTTTAACACATTTGTATCTTAAATATTACCCAGGGCTTCCGTGATAACTTCTAGCGTCATTATAGTTATTATTAGGATTTTTAATTTTTACCTCGTGAACTCGTGGGTTATATTGCTAGAAATCCTGATTAATCTTGCGCTAGTACGCGTCGTTTCAGCTACCAATTCGAATGTCCATTGCTCTCCGACCAGCTAAGCTGCCTAGAGCAGGACTCGTCATCTTTCCTTCGTAAACCATAGAAACAAGTGTGGTGCTTATCAGTGGCAGTTACGACCCTTAATCTTGTCATAATGTTGTTCAATCACAATAAGGGTCTATACAGTGGCGGATTAACGTATAAGCACAACAAGCACGTGCTTGGGGCCCCTGTTCTCCAGGGGCCTCCATCCTCTGCTGGCGTTTCATTTTATACCTACATTTTATCGAGATTCACCCACAATATGTCCGAAATCACAAGGCGCGAGCAGTCCGGGAGTGACCCTTCATACATCCCCGCAGGGCCCTGCCGCCTCCGTGCGCCGCGAGACCGAATGAGTAAGTTGTCTTTGCATTGCAAATGATAGCGCCCATACGCATTACCGCACGTACACCTACTTTATTTACGGTGTGGCTTTGATTGAAACTACACTTATCGTTACCCCACACAAAGGTGGTAAAAGTGTCCGTTTTTGCACACCACGTCTATTTTTCAGTAAAAAGCCAACGGTGAAACATATAAACGGGAATGGTTACTGTATTAAAAAACAAAAGGATCTTTGTACTGCTTTGTTTGCAAGTTGTTTGCTAACAAATCCATCGCCACAGCGCCGAGCCAATTTGCAGCTGACGGATTTGGTGATTGGCGCAACGTAATTGCAATTGAGCACAATGAAAATAGTTCGGCTCATAAGACTTTATTCTAACTTATTTGAGTCGAAGACAAGGTCTAGGGATCACCAAAAATCTAGAGGCACAAGTGAAAGAAGAAAGAAAATATTGGCAAAATGTATTGCAACGAGTTATTGCAGTTATACAAACGCTTGCAGAACGTGGTTTGGCCTTTAGGGGACATGATGAGTCTTTTGGATCTATAAATAATGGGGATTTTTTGGGTTTACTTGAACTTGTGGCTCAATTTGATCCATTTTCAGTAAGCCATATTGCAAGATATGGAAATAAAGGGAAAGGCAACGCATCATATCTATCGAAAACAGTATGCGACGAACTTAGCGATTTAATGAGTGATAAAGTTCACAAAGTGATTGTCGAAGAAATACAATCAGCTGGGTACTTCAGCCTCTCAGTGGACTCCACGCTAGACCTTTCTAGACGGATCAACTAAGTATTATTTTGAGATACGTATCGCCGTCTGATGGTATGCCCGTGGAACGATTTCTGAGGTTTTCAAATTTAAAAAGTCTTACCGGAGAAGAGAAGGCAAATATAGTACTCAGTTATCTAGAGGGTTGCAAAATAGATATTGCAAAGTGCAGAGGACAATCATTTGACAATGCTGCTAATATGTCGGTACGATACAAAGGGATGCAGCAAAAAATTTTAGAGCACAACAAATATGCTGTATTTATACCATGCGCTGCACATACTCTAAACTTGATTGGTCGCAGTGCTGTTGATTGTTGTACGAGCGCAGTGAATTTTTTTTTCAATTGTGCAGTTGTTATACAATTTTTTTGCGGGTTCTACTCATCGTTGGGTAGTTTTAAAAGAATTAATAGGAAACGATAGCGTTCTGAAGTCGCTGTCGGACACTCGTTGGGAAGCTCACGCTGTAGCTACGAATGCAATATTACAATCCTATCCGAAAATTTTGGATGCTTTAGATGAAATTGCTGAGGACACAAACCAAAAAGGTGAGACCAGGTTAGAATCACAAAATATTTCAAACAAAATGCAAGAGTTTGAGTTTATATTTATGCCCAACTCGTGGAATGATATTCTACAAGTTTTTCATCGCACCAGAAAAGGACTCCAAGAAGAAGGATTAGATCTTAAAACGTGTTCCAATTTGTATCATTCTTTATCGGGTCATCTCGTTGAAATGAGCAATCAAAATTTTTCCTGATGGGAATATAAGGAAACTCGAAGACGAATTAGGAAGAAACAAGTAAATGATGGAAATGCAGGGGAACTTGATTTGAATCCTAGAGACAAATTCCGCATTGAGACTTTCAATGTAATAATTGACACACTTAATGCTCAAATGCAAAGAAGAGGTGATGTATACCACGAAGTTTCACAAAAGTTTTCATTTCTTGCGGATCTAAATAAGTCAAGTTCAGAATATGAAAAAGATATCCAATTGCTCTGGGAATCTTACCCAGAAGACTTCAATGAAAACTTCCTCGGCGAATTTAATCATTTTCACAAATATGTTCGAATAAATTATGAATCTTCAGAAACAAAAGTCGCCCATTCCGATCTATATGAAATGATTATTAAAGATGAAGTAAAGTGCGTATTCCCAAATATAGAAGTTGCGTTTAGAATCTTTCACAGCTAAATGATTACTAACTGCTCTGCTGAACGATCCTTCTCACAACTAAGAAGATTAAAAAACCCGCAAAGAACAAAAATCCGTCCAGACAAGCTTAATTCTTTAGCATTAATGTGTATTGAGGCAGACATACTTCGTCAGATAAATTTCGACAATGTAATCTCGGAGTTTGCTCCGATTAAGGCAAGGAAAAAAATGTTTTAAGTTTTAAATTATACCTACTACACTTTCTATTTTGATGAACTTTTGTTCTTTCTATCTTCCATTCCATTCTTTCCATTTCTATTTAAGCAATAGAGGGCCTACACAGGCTCTGTGCTTAGGGCCTCGGATACACTTAATCCGCCACTGGGTCTATATGATATTATTTATAGCCAGCAGTTTTCCTCTACTACTACAAATTGTCTTTCATGAAGTTTTGTATCATGTAGTCGATCAACAAATGGTTCATTTTGTATGAGTTATCTTCGACTAAAAAGGTTTCCTCTGTGGCGTTTCTGTCTTCCGTAACTTGCCTTGACAAGCTTCAAAATCATTTGTTGTCAAGGTGATTGTAAAATATTTTGACTTTTTCGTCTCTATAGGCTGGCGTACTTACGTAACCATTAAAAATTTTGATAGCTTATTCTTGACTGAATTTGATTATAGCAAAGTCAACCGTAGTAGAGAGATTATTCACCAACAATATTTGATAACTTAGTTACTTTTCAAAGAAGCTAATTCCACATTCCCAGTTCTAACATGTTATTTGAGGTTTCTTTTTTTTCTACATATGTGTTATAAATTCTCCTATCTTGTTTGGTAAATGAAAACCGAATTTGTACTTCACCTGGAATTCTGGAGTCAGATATTCATGAAGTTATGGAAATAGCCATTTAATGGTTTACGAACCTGCAGTACACTTCAATATGTTTTCAAATCACTCATTTTAAAGAGGGAATTGTACGTTTTTTCCAGTCTCATCAACATTTAGAGAATTGGTGCAGTTTGTATAGATTTTATTCCATATCTGTGCAGTAGATAAGAGATTTTAGATGTAATTTTTTTCGTAGAGGAGGGTTACCTCGTTCTCTGTGAGTTGTTATAGTTCTATTTTATAGTATCAGAATATTAATATAAATACTAGTATTCAGATAAATTCAGAAACAATAAACAGATAGCTTTAAAATTGCTACTCTTACACCCTTAAGTATATAAGAAGGGCGATGTGAATCTCGGTAACTAATTACAGGACTTTTATTCATTCTTGAGAAGGCCCTAGCTTTGCGCTTGCTAAGTTTTTTCAGTAAATTCCATGTTATTTGAAAACATCAACATGATTTCACTAAAATAGAAAAAACTGAAACTGCCATTTTCAAACTGACAAATGGAATAATTGGAGATGGGTGAAAGTCCAAGAACTCTTCTGGTCGGCCCAACGGAAGTATTGGACTGCGTCAGGTATAATTACCTGCTAAGAAAGTTTCATTCCTCTGGTGTAATGGATGTGACTTTTGATTTATTCAAAATCTCCATATGGGTAATGTACATCGATTACAAGCCCAATGGCCGTCAACCGGCGTTAAACTGTAGGTCCACTGAATTAAAAAAAAAAAAAAAAAAAAATCTCCATGAGTGGAAGACATCGATGAGTGTCACTTGAAGTTGATGGACAGTCAAAATATTCCTCACTGATGGGTGTGTCTCGGGTGCTTCACAAGTTAGGCCATACTAGGACATAATTTATATATGCCATTCTTTCAGAGCCCAACCAGTACTACGAAGCATCTTGGTCGACATTTTCCTTCCCGTCTCATTATGGGGTCTCCCGTTTTTCTCTCCAACTCTGTAGCTTTTAAATTTTTTAGCATTTAAGGATTATCGATTCATTGATATTATTTCATTTCAAAGTAATTGTTACTTTATTCCTATATTTTTATTATGATTATGCAAACTTTATATTGATGTAATCCTACCTATATATGTAACAAAATATTTTTTAAATAAATCCTTAACATTGATGCAAGTCAACCATGAATTTAGGTCCCATTATTTCATTCCTCACTACCCTTTATCAGAGAAATTACCCGTTTCCCATTTACTATGCACACTGCAGGTTTTTTCTGTCCAACAAAATGTCACGTCGACATTTAACACGCGACTAGACGTTCGGGCGGCGTGAAATTTGACATTTCACGCATAATATCTCATCATAATAAATTGCGAAAATTTCGAAGCACATCTTGGGAGTTTTATGTCGAACGGTTGAGAGCCGCCCTTTCCAACCAACTTAATTTCGTCGCCCAGCCCCGACGCGAAACTACTCGTTATTCAAAAGGTTATACTTTCATTTGTTTAGTAATATAGGGTACCGGATATTTGCGAATATTTGATTCAATATTAGAAAAGGTGAAGTAGCACATATATCATTGTTATTCATTTTAATTAAATTAGGGGAACTGTTAGATGTTCTCGAAAATAAACAAGGCAGGTCTCAATGAATAGAAATATAAATGAACAAATAATTATATATATATAATTAATATAATAATTATATATATATATATATATATATATATATATATATATATATATATATATATATATAAGGGGTGATTTTTTAAGAGTTAAGTTTTTTAGGTTGGTGACACTGGTTGGTAATGGCATCCAAACCTAATCTGTCAAAGTGAGAAGTTTCCAGTGTACTCTGTCATTTCAACATGGAAAGAATTACAAACGAGCAACGATTGCAAATTGTTGAAATAAACTATCAAAATTCGTGCTCTTTGAAAAAAGTGTATCGTTTGTTACGACCATATTCGACCTGGTGAATCAACAATTCGTTCTGTTATCACCAAATTTCGCACCAAGTTTACTTTTTTGGATTTTAAACATTGTCTCGCATGCGTACAGTGCGTACTGAAGAGAATATTGCAGCCGTAGCGTACAGTGTTAATGAGGATCGTTAAATGTCAATTCGCCGCCGTTCTCAGCAATTTGGGCATGTGTCAAATTGGACCTTCCGAATGGACCATTTCATACGGAGCCGCGGACAACATTTACCAAAAGCCAAATCATCAATTTCAATGAAAATTTTTAATATAGGTATGATGCAAATTGAGTGTTTTATTTGATTTGATTAGGCAATACTAATCGTAGAGCTTTCCGATAGAGTTTTTTGTGAAGAATTTTTGACATTCTTCATAATTGTCACGCTTCTTCACGCTTTCATAATTGTTATTAACCGCAATCTGTTTAATGATATTCAGTTATTTATTGAAATTTTCTTCTGATAAAGATTAATCTCTGTATCATACTTTGAAACGCTGCCATTTTATGTGGATATGGGTGGCATGATGAGTTATGAATTATGGTATCCGTATGGGAAGGCTTATGGAAAATAGAAAAATCAAATTTATCATTTAATCTTGTGATTGTCAAGTCTAAAAAATTAATGGATTTATCAAATTCTATTTCGGTTGTAAATTTTATATTCGGATGAACTGCATTAATGAAACTCTCAAAATTTTTTAATGGACGATCGGTACCAGTAAAACAAGTGATTATATCATCTACATATCTCTACCAGAATACAAAGTGTTTGAAATTCGGGTTGTTCGCGAAGCGCGTCATGCTATGTAGTCAATAAAGTCTAAATCATAAGTTCAAGTGTTTGAATTTAAATTTATATTCAATTATAATGGATTCACATCAAGTAAACGCCAACACTATTGAATATTAAAAATATATAAAATTAAACTTTAGAAACACTCGGAATTACATAAGAGAACGCAATATGTTTGAGTCTATATATTTAATAATGATAATAATAATAATAATAATAATAATAATAATATTTATTGAACTCAAAAATCAATTCTACATTACAAAAAAGCAATTGAACATCAAAATAGAGTTAGGTCAAAATAA
Organism: Henosepilachna vigintioctopunctata; assembly: GCA_030704895.1. Lineage (NCBI taxonomy): Eukaryota > Metazoa > Arthropoda > Insecta > Coleoptera > Coccinellidae > Henosepilachna > Henosepilachna vigintioctopunctata. The sequence goes on along the minus strand of JARQZJ010000115.1, from coordinate 277,898 downwards.
ACATAAAGAAAATTCAAAACTCAATAGAATTCATCACTACTATTCAATTTACAGAACTCTAAAAATTCTTTGAGTGAATAGGGTTCACAATCCATCAGAAATTTATAGATCCTTCTTTTGTAATCCCTTGTTTCAACTGCCAATTGAAGCCGTCGGGGAATGGCATTAAACAATGAGATCGCCATGTACTGGGTTCCTCTTTCCCTCAATGTTGAGCAATCTATAGGACACATATATGGAAACATCCTCGGTGTGGCATTCGTACATTTTAGTTCTTCAAAATAGTGAGAGTGGGAATATAAAAACATAAGCAGTCGGTAAATATACAGCCCATACACCGAATTGCGTACTCCCTGAAAAATCCCCTGCATGATTGCCTATACTGAAGCTTGGCAATTGTTCTCATAGCCCACTTTTGCGTTACGAAGATGCTCTTCACACATAAAGATCCTCCCCAAAAAATAATCCCATACGACATTATTGACTAAAAATTTGAGTAGTACAACACCTTCAGGATATTTGTATGCACCTACTCTCTGATAGCAAATAAAGTATATACAACTTTGTCAAGCCTCTTTCTAAGGCACTCCACATGTTCTCTCCATTTAAGATATTTATCCATTACGATGCCAAGAAACTTTACTGATTCTGCTGCAATAATTACATTTTGGTCGCTGCAAACTTCGTTGGGGTGTGAAATTTTTGATCTATCGGTACTGAAAAATATACACTCAGTCTTTTTTATGTTGATCTATTGTCCGTACACCACTGTTCAACAGCCTTTAACACTGCTCCTGAGTCAATCAACGACGAGGTGACATCAACTGACCTTACTAAGAAGTTTGCATCATCAGCATACATGATGGGGTAACAGTTTCCAGCAGAGCAAGCTCTCGAGAGAGAAGTGACATACATCACAAAGAGCAACGGCCTCAACACACTACCCTGAGGAACTCCCCTTATCAGTTCTGCATCCCTAGATGTCCATGTCTTACCATCAATGGTCATCTTAATTCTTTGTTTCCTGTTGCTGAGATAACTTTCTATCAGCATGAGCTGGTTGTCTCTAACGCCACTATATTCGAGCTGTTTGAGCAATAAGGTATGATCCACAGAATCGAAGGCTTTAAACAAATCGAAAAATAGTCCAACAGGCACTTCTCCCCCTTCAAATGATTTGATAATAGAGTTAGTTAGTTCATAAATTGCTGTTTCGGTACTCCTTTCCTTAACGAAACCATGTTGGCATGTAGATATCAGATTGAATTTTCCAAAGAAACTTAGAGGACGATAAACAAGGATTTTCTCAAAAATTTTAGAAAAACATGTGAGCAGACTGATAGGCCTATAATTTCCTAAATCCTCTTGATCGCCTTTTTTATTAACAGGCGTGACTGTAGCTATTTTAAGCTGATCTGGAAAAACTCCCTCAATAAATGACCTCTGAATTATATGGGCCAATGGGGCAGATATTTTATTGATCGATGCTTTGATGACTATCATGGGTATTTCGTCATAGCCAAAAGAGGGGTTATTTTTCATGGATTTCACCACTGATACCACTTCAGCATCGTGAACGTCAAAAACAAAAAATGATTTAGTTTGCCTTTGCTGTCCTACAAAAGACTTGATGCCACCTCCCGAGACAGATGCTCCAAGATTAACAAAAAAGTCGTTAAATTGTTGAACTAACTTTTCTAGACCTTCGTATTCTGTTGACCGAACAGGCTGACTTTTTTTTATTTGTAAGGAGGTTAATCACATGCCATGCTGCTCTAGATTTGTTTTGACATGAGTTCACATAATTTCCGAAATATTCCTTTCTAGAATCGGACACAGCTCAATCATAATGCTTCTTAATGGAAATATATGCTTTTTGATATAATTCTGGGTTGATTGTTGCAGCGGTATAAAAGAAATCAAGAATTTTCTTGAGTTTTAATGCTAAAGAGCTCAACTTAAAATTCCACCTCTATTTCTTGATTTCACTATTGTTTTAGGAAAACATTTCTCGAATATATTTCGAAAACGGTTCATGAAACGAGTCCACAATTCGTTGACGTCACAGGACATAGTATTTATGTCCCGCCAATCAGTATCAATCAATTTCTGTACAAAAATTTCAAGATTATGGTCGCTTATATTTCTTCTGAATACTTTTTCTTGGATATGAAGTTCAAGTGAATTAATTTGTGTAATAAATTTTAATGCATGGTGGTCAGAAATATTATATTCAACAACAGAACACCTACCAATACAGTTTGTAAGAACGTTATCAAGGCAGGCATCCAAACGAGTAGGGTTCCAGTTTGATACCTGCACATTGAATTGTTCCAGAAGTGAAAGTAGTTCATTACTATATTTATTATTAGACAAGATATTCACATTGATATCACCAGTTATTATGAATTTTTTCTTTTCACTGCAGCAAACTTGCAGTATCATTCTTAGTTTTTCAAGAAATATGTCAATATCATCATGACGCAGAGAGCTCGGCCGATAGATAGAAACCACAATCAGTTTGAAATTTTCGTTAATTGAAGTTAATTGAACACCAGCACATTCTATAATATATTCTATAAAGCTTAATGCTTCAATATCTGTACGTTCTACGTAGGTATACAATTTGGTTCCGTAAATAGCACTACCTCCATGCCTACCTCTACCCCGATAATAACTAGAGACAAGCTTATATCCTTCAATGTTATATTCAGACAATTCCTCTTCTGATTTCCAATGTTCTACAATCGTAACTAAATCAGCCTTTGCTTCATGTGCCAACAGTACTAATTTGTTTAATGAGTTTCCTAATGACTGAACATTCTGTTGTATAACTACAAACTCTCGAGGAGTGCTTTGTTGGTTACTGTGAATATTAGTATGTACTTCTGTTTCACTTACCGATTCTCCTGCTTTTTTGATGGGAGAAAAAAATTTCTCAAAAGTTGAACTCTCTCAACACAACACCAATTGGCCAGAAATCCTCATTGAAAACTTTGTTGTAGATTTCTCCTGAGGCAATACCAACGCTGAAAGCCGAATTCTGACCCTGAGTTTGAAGCTTCTTAACTTCAACCTGTGCATCATGAAAACCTTGACCAATATAATCCGCAATTTGCTTCTCAGTGACATTATTTCCAGAAATTTTCTCTACATACAACCATTTTTTCCCAATAGCACCATGAATGTTAGACGCTGGGTTCATTTCCTTGCCAGTACCAACTTTCGTCAAACTTGACTTTTTCTTTTTACTACTGACAGTTGTCCATTCTTTACTTCTGCTTCTCGATGAGTCTGGAGGTTTAATGATTCCAGTTTTTCACCATGACCATATATTGTAGAGTCAGTGTTTGAGTTATGCGAGTGCTTGTAGTTTTCAGGTAGTCTGTGCTTGGTATCTTTAACTGTATTCAATTTCGCCTTCTCGATGCGAAAGAACAGTATTGGCATATGTCTTGACCATTTCTACATTCTGCTTTATAGCTGTATCGACTTTATAACCTGAGTATGGTTTCGGTTCTCCAGAAATTATGGCTTGTTTGTAATTCATTTTCCCAAGAAGCAATTGATTGTTTTGTTTGCGTATGTTGTTTTTGTCACTTGATTCCTCAATCAGCTTCTTGAAGTAAGTATTTTCGATCTCTAAAATCATTAACTGATAATCATTACATTGCTTTTCTTGTACTTGTTTATTCTCATTGGGCGTTATATCCTTCATCGATATCCACTGCTTTTCATTCTCTGTAGTAAGACTGATTTCCTTTTCAATTGAATTTTTAGTCGTTGTTAGCTCTATGATTTGCTTTTTTAGATCGCGAATATTATTCACATCCGAAATGCATTGTGGACAAAAGTACATAAGCTTTCTCTTCTGTAATTGAAGAACTTTTATCTCAGACGCCGACAACCCAGAACAATCAGCACAAAGCACAACCTCACATTTATCACACTCGAAAAGAGTCCTGGAGGAAGACCTTGCCGTTCCATTTTTCTTACATTGGTGACATTCCATATTTCAGTCATCCGATTGAAATGAAACAAACGGAAAAGACGGCCTGTTTGTTATTATGATTCAGGTGAAGAATTCTTATCGCTTATTACCTGTTCATATATGTAGATACTGCAACTTTTTTATCCTAAGCACAGATAGTTCTGTTGAAATTTTATCGAAATTTCAGAGATTTACTAACGAAGATTGAGCAAATTGAAATTCGAAACAAGCTCTTATAACGATAAACTGAAACATTGGAAATTAAATATTTAGATCCATGTAATGTTCACTTTGAAATTTAATGTTAATCCAACAAATCCAACAGTATTGCGGGAGCACACCAAATCACGTCTTCACAATCGTAACAATCAAATATATATTATATGTTCATAAATCAATATAAAACACTTAAACTTCTTTGATGACAAGGCGACACATGAGTTGAATGACTGATCTTATAAATTCATTCAATGTCATGTTCTATATACTTATTTCTATACGATAATTATTACAGGACTAGATGTACTAGAAGTGTTCAAATATACCCTATTCTTTGCCACACTGAAAATGAAGTGACTTGTGTTTCCTTCTTTTTTCGTATGGTAGAGAACAGTAGAAGACAAATGCTGTCGAATGCCACCCTCAACTCTATAGATACGTTGTATCGGGGTCGTAAAGTTTTTGTGCGCCAACCTACTGAAAAACAAAAGCTACCACTTAGCAGGTGTATAGAAATTGAGAGTGCTTGTTACTTTTCTACAGACCTTTGAATATTGCTAAATAAGTTTATTGTCATTAATATTATTTATAAATGATGTGCCAGCGAAGTTGTCCTGATTGGTAACACTTTCTGTTTATGTTTTTTCTTCGATGGTTATTTCTGGCAAGAATCTAAAAGAACTTCTGGAGGCAATGTAAGGGAATTTGTAAATTGGTGTCAATTGAAGAATTTGATGGTGAACGTTGATGCAGCTGTAAGTGTTCATTTTTGCCGAAAAGATAATAAATTAGTGCCTTCAATGTTAAATATGGAGATAATACTATCTCATCATCTGCATCAACTTTCTTGGAATACAAGAAGACAAAATTTGAAGACGGTCAACTCACCTTAATATTATATGTAAAAAGGTTCATTAAAATTTTCATTAAAAATGTTTTATGTAGAAATAAGAACATTGTACCTAGAATCTGTATTATGAAAGTGTATAGTCTTGTACATATGTAAGTACATAGTCTTATATACATAATAATCTAAACTAAAGTATTTTTATTTTTTATTACTCAGAGGCGACTAGTTCATTCAATATTCATGGACGCGCGAATTTTCAACAAGATGCAGTCATGTTCTACTCATTCCCAAGCACAAAACTAAATAATAAAGCTAAATACGCTAATATAAACTAAAATCTTCAATCAGTCGTCTCCACATTTAAAATCGCCAAGTGTTCAATTGTTTAAAAAGAGAGTTGAGTCCTTTTTGTTAACAAAGGAATACTATAGTGTGACAGAGTGTTTGGATGATCCGAATGTAGTCAAGAATGTATAAATCAATTTTTTTATCATATTTGTTTACCACGTAAGTTTATTTTTTTAATATGACTTTTCTTCCAAATGTGAAATTGTCCAAAAGGATTAATAATGTTGACTATGACGTCAACATTAATGACGTAAACATAACATTAATGTTGAAACATAACATTAATGTTGAAACATAACATTAATGTTTATTTTTATTATTATTAAGTCTGCATTAATTATAATTAGAAGCCCTATTGTCTCGATTGCTGAAATCGATTTGAAACGGTGCGTTGCTGACAAGGTACTAATCTGCCTACTGCTTGTCAACTGATAAACGAGTTCTCGATCAGTTCATGCCCAACGGATTTATTTAAAAGTATGTGAACGAATTTACACAAATATTTAGACTGCCTAATTGCTTATTTTAGACGATCAATACAAAACACAAGTGGACTCAATCAAAATGAGAACACTCATAAATTTGAAAATACTATATAGAGATAACAAAACATGAGAGGTTCATTTCAATCAAAAGTGGAATAAATCATAATAAGAATACTTACAAATTTGAAAATACCAAATTTAGAGTTATAGAAACTTTTTCCAATTACTAGTGAAAAAAAAAATGCTCACAAATTTGAATATACTGAATATAAATTTATAGAAAATAGAAAATTTATTCAAACTAATAGTAAAATAAGTCGTAAGGACAATGTTCACAAATAGAAGAACAGAATATCTAAAACCTCAGTCCACTAGAACCAATAAATAAATCAAAACATTGGGAAATTATGAAATAGAATTAGTTTTATACTTATTTAAAATTCAGCATCCGTTTTCAGAATTGGTGTTCTAGCTACCATAATATTGCCTGTAATGTTAAACCTTTCCTTCATAAAAACTATTCTAGTAGCCTTCAGTTCAAGTAATTACGCTCATCAAACTGATTGTGAGCAACAAAATTTTTGTTGTGCATTCCATTAAATTATGAACTATTTTATTGTTTGCAACTAAGCAACTCAAATCCGTTCGGAATCTTCAAGTTTCTGAACACCTGGCAATCTGAGCATTCTTTTCAGATAAGATCAGTGAACCCCTTATAATTGTTTCTTCTATAGGATTTGTTTTCTATAATTAGAGAATCCAGTTTTCCTCACTTTACAATATTATTCTGGATGAAAAATTACGAACAAGCATTGATGTGTGGAACTTCTGCACTATCGTGATGCAGAATCCATGATTTGTTTTTCCATAATTTCGATCGTTTGAGTCGTATTGATTCACGGAGGTGTTATATAACTTACTTGTAGTGTTCCTCATTAACCGTGCGACCTATTGGCAAGAACTCATGGTGATCCACGCCAACGTAAATGAAGAAACCAGTGAGCAAAACCTTCACATTTGATCGAACTTTTTCGAACTTGGCTCTCCTGGCCGCTTTCATTGGGATGCAATATTGGGGATCGATAGAACCGACATTTGGATGAAAGACCTCATAATGAACTTTATCGAAATACAAATACGATAACGAAAGAAATCAGAAAACGACTAGCAATGTTCTATGCACATGTCTACAGAATGAAACAGTCCAGAATACCGAAAACACTACTCGATATAATTATGAAGACCAAATATGGGAGAGAGTGGCTGAAAGAGGTCCAAAAACAGATCAATATAAAAAACCTCGAAGATCGCATTGAGTGTCGCTATAAAATCGCACATGTGAAGTTTGAGCAAAAATCAAATCGCCAACCTGGAATAAAATGTAAGATGAACGGAAGAAAAAGCATTCAGAGAAGATGAAGCATTTTTCGGAGGCAGAAAAGATGAAGCAAAATTCCTAGGAATTGCGAATTCAAGTTCAGATGCTCTCCTCATGGAAAACAATCGTTATAATAATAATATATATATATATATATATATATATATATATATATATATATATATATATATATGTATATATATATATATATATATATATATATATATATATATATATATATATATATATGTATATATATATATATATATATATATATATATATATATATATATATATATATATATATATATAAGTGTGAAGGTTTCTTGGTAATGAGCTTGGTAATGAGCACAGTTTAAAATTGATGGAATAATTGTTTATTCTACATATGTTTCGGCTCTAGGCGTTTTTCAAGAATATTACAGGTTCATGTTATTTGGAAATTAACTTCAATTCCACAAATCTTTCGTAGAACTATTTCACACTTATGTTATTAAGCAGAGCACAAGAAAACTAAACGAATTATATATATATATATATATATATATATATATAATATATATATAAATAATATATAATATATATATATATATATATATATATATATATATATATATATATATATTATTTATTTATTTATATCTATAAATTAAGTGCGCTTCCAAGCGTATATTCCCTGGAGTTGAAACGTATCACCTGGAGTTAAAGTAAGGTTACACCAAATATCGAGTGGCTCTCTAGGAATTGGATTTCATCATTTACATGGAAGTGAAAATATGCGGCGCTCTGATCAAGAAGAAAGAATAATTGGATTCAAACTAAGAGAGATCTTCACTCTTAATTTTGTTTGTAATTTTGAATCAAAACATCCTGAGTAGAACTTTTAAATAAAATTATCTAGTTTCACTGCCTATATTGTGCATAAATCAGGTGAATTCATATACGTTTCCCAAAATTCCAGAACTATCCGGTGCGTTCACCAACATTTTACAGGAGATTACATTATGATAAATATATATATATATATATATATATATATATATATATATATATATAGTATATATATATATATATATATATATATATATATATATATATATATATATATATATATATATATATATAACGAATGTTTTTAGAAATAACAGGCTTCTTTTAATATGAAAATTCTTATTTTCGTTGACGTTTCGTTGTATATCACAACTTTGTCAAAAGTAATGAATAATTGAATTTTATGAATTGCTATAGATTTCATAATGTCAAACTTATTCAACGAAACGTCAACTAAAATGAAGTTTTTCATATTAAAAGAAGCCTGTTATTGCTAAAAACATTCAAAATAATCTATCTTAAACAAGCAATAAGTCAATTTTAAATATATATATATATATATATATATATATATATATATATATATATATATATATATATATATATATATATATATATATATATATATATATATATATATATACATATATATATATATATATATATATATATATATATATATATATATATATATATATATATATATATATATATATATATATATATATATATATATATATATATAGTGGGTTAATCAATCTCTGTTTTCAAAGTTATAACAGACATAAAAAGTTATCACGAATTTTCCTATCGTAATTACGTATATATTAAATTCTGCAACTGCTGAGTATTTCACTCAAAGGTAAATATTCCTCGAATGAAATTTTAGAGTGCTGAGATAACATGCAAATTGGAGTTATTATCAACATCTACGATCCATTGTTCTCAGTTTCCACAATACAAATACCTGTTGCTGTGTTAAATAAAATACTAAGCACCAACTATTCAAACTGCGCCTCAATCATCACAATGAAATGAACCATCAGTCCATCTCCTATAGAGACAATCTTCCATATCTATCCATTTATAACTGCCACATTCCGGCATTGCCGTCATATCCTCATCATCCAGGAACTCTCACCATGGGCACCGGGACGCGTGGCGTCGATCCTAGTCGACAACGGCGATAGTCGTCCCTCTCCATCGTTCTTTGCCAGCCGCACACACTGTTGATTCAATCATTAAGCTCTGTTTGCCGAATTAATGGAGTATGGGTCTGGCGCCGCGACGGTCTGGCCGCGGCGACGCCGGCTGTGTACCCGGAACCGACGAATAAATGCGACGTAGAGGATGCCCGAGGAAAAATAAGGGTAAGACTAGAATTTGAAGTTTCACAAAGTACAATTCTTCACAATTTCAAGTATTGGAAGAGATCATACGTGCATATATAGTTTACCGGCATTCTTCGTAACGTAACGTAAATAATACCGTATTCTACGGCGGTAACGTAAAATAACAAAGATGAACTACTATCATCTTATATCAGATCTTCAAACTTCCTCAATACGTTGTTATATTTATTATGTCCTGTATTCAAGTTTTTAGGACTTCTAACCCATTGTCAAGAAATATAACAATTAAACAGAATAGTTTTACTCGTAACTTCAAACAATAGGTTAGGAACCTGAAAGATATTTCAAGTAACTATATATTTTTCGTGGAATCTAAGAAGCTGTTTAGATTATGTCACTACAATTGCGAATTATGTAGCACGAAGTGATTGCATTTTTCCTTAATTTTAATTTTGTCCTTCGACACGGTGTAGCAGAGCGAGGGGGATCGCGACGAGAAATGAGTGATTGGAATGTGGTCAGGTCATGTCATCGGAATGTGTTCTCGCCGAGTGGCTAATATCTTTTGCGTGCACGATGTGTCTCTTTCACCGATCTTTCTTTCTTTGAACATAGCAGTGTCGCATGAGCCTAAAGCAAACGCACATCGAATCTACAGCACTGTTATATCAATACAATTTTAATAATTCAAAGTTGAATAACTCAGAAGTGAAATAAATATATAATACATTAGTCAAATTTTATTGTGAAAATCATGGAAAGTGTTTAATAAAAAGTTGTTTATACATTACATACACTGATTTCAATTTAAAATGAATAATAAAAATATTATGAATGACTATGATAACTTATTTATTATTTATTGAAGAGATAATATTTACTTCTTTTATAATTAACTGTTCCGCGACACTGTCTCATTTTTCTTTTTCTTCGAAGAGCTCCATTTGGTGGTGAAACCTTCATACCTATGTGATCATTCACTCTATTGAAGACACTGGTAATTTTCATTGACTATAGATTTCAATGGATTCTAAATTATCTTGTTTTCAGCATTCTGAAGCTGAATGTAATATCTTTAAATTATCATGAAAAGAATGCCCTGAGTACAGAAAATGTTTGACAAACTTCGAGTTTTCTTTGTTTAGCCTGAAAGATTATAAATGTTCTTTGAATCTTGCCAAAACGTTTCTGCCTACTTGCCCAATTTAACAGATATTCCATTCATTATAACTCATTTTATATATTCCAGATTAGTGTAGTTTTATCTTGAATATTGAAAAATTCTCAAATTGATGAATAATGTGATAAATACCAACTGATTTTTCCCTATAATACTATGCACTGTCACAAAGTAACGCATGAATATGAAAGTCAAATATTATTTAGCAATCGAATGACATTATTAAGTCATCCAGCCGATCGGTGCCATAAACCCGATCGTGCATGCGATTCTTTAGATTAAATTCTGACTTCACTCGGTTCCCCAATTCGGTGAAATGTCAAAGTTACAAGATCAATTATAAGAGACGAATCTCATGAGAAGCTTTCGAACGCCGCTATATTCCATCATATTTAGACGTTTGGGAATACCAAAAAACTTCGTTCCCCAGAAAAATACGACAGCACGCAAGAAAGATTGATGTGCGATAATCCGAAAGAAGTGTTTGATTCGATTGTTCTAAATAATCCATTTACAGGGCATTGATTATAATCTGCTCAGATGTTTACGGATTTACGGATGACGGCATCGATTCAAATATATTGATTCATGAACTTGGTAGTGGAATAGCACACATCACGAAATGGTTGATCATATTTCATACTTTTTGAAATACACTCTTCGACTTTTATTGTCGAAAATTTGTATCCAAAATCTGCAACAAACTATTCGAACAACTGAAACAGAAAAACAAAATCTTCAATGAATAAAGAAAAGTTTTAACAATCAACAAGTTATTGAAATGTTGAGCATTAAATAATAGGTACCGAAAGAATTGAAATTTTAATATATAAATAGTTGCAAATAATAATAATTTTACACGGTGAGGGACATTTGTGGTAAAAAATAAACATATGATACAAAATTGATTCATACATTCTTGCCTACATTCGAATCATCGAAGTACTCTGCCACATTATAGTATGCATTTGTTAACATCAATGACTACTCTCTTCTTAAACAAATGAGCTTTCAGTAATTTTAAATTTGACGGTAAATGATTGAAGATTTTAATACTCTGATAATAGAGTGAGTGTTCAAATTTAGATGTTTTATGCTTAGAAATAAGTATCACATTACTCTTTTTTGTTGAATACTCATGATTATTATTCATTTCAATAAACCTATCTTCATTTTCTTCAAAATATAGTAAACATCTATGAGTATATAAACAAGGTAGGGTCAGTATGTAATTATTAATGTAGATATGTTCGTTGATGAATATTGAATATTAATCCAATATATAAATAAAAATCAAAAAGCAAAAATATAACTTCTTAGCGTCAGTAGGTGTATCAGAAACTGAAACACCCAAGTTCAAGGTGAATATTTCAAGTATATTTCTTTGATAACATGATAACTATCGCCGAGGATTCATTCATTATTATCATTGTCTATAATGATAAAAGGATAAGAGGGGAGGTTAAATATTCCACTAGGAATGCTTATGAAGGAATTGTACACTTTGAACATGTGAAATCAAACAATACTAAATCTAAAATGACAACTAAACAAATTAATCTAAAAAAGTCACTTAACAAATTATGACTAAGAGTATAACTCAAATTTTTTCACGGTAGACACAATAAATGAGTAAATGTGCGTGTGTGGTTACAATATTTGACACATAAGAGCTGTTCTATTGTTCTATGTCATTAGTTATATAAGTTATAAGGTTTGTAAGGTCCCAGTAACAACGTATTGGGCAGTGTACTACGTACAACCTTTGTTAACTTGTTATACTGCTGCGTTCCTTAAATTAATATAAGGTGCTACTTCTTTTGGTTGAAGACAATCAATGTGATAGTAAGCTGCACGTATAATAATAATAATAATAATAATAATTTTAATGCTTCATCAATAGACTTTTATATAGGCCACACTACATCAATAGTAATAATGACAGAAATGAATTAAGATATGTGAGCATCCCTCATACACACATTCCCTCTTCAAAAATCATTAAGTTCTTCAAAAATAATAATTTAAATATAGCATTTTCAAGTCACAGCAGATTGGATAGAATGATCTTTAATAACAAATTGTCCGAATCCGAGCCTATGAAGAAGTCTGGAATTTATAGATTGGACTGTGAAGAATGTAAGTCGTCATATGTTGGCCAGACCGGAAGATGTTTTGAAACTAGGCTAAAAGAACACGTAAAAAACGGACAATCTGCTTTTCGAGAACATCTAGAGTCGACAGGACATAAGATCTCAAGTTGTTAAACCTAAGATACTTCATTACTGTGAAAAAGGAATTAAAATGAACTACCTAGAAGCCATGGAAATAAATAAACTTCAAAAATCCGATAAATACTATCTTCTTAATGACCAGTTAGACCTAAACCACTTCCCGCTGTTAAATCTCTGATAATTTGGAAACCCCCACCTCTATGACAAAATTCAAGGTGGTCCGAACAGATATGCAAAATATTTATAGGTTGTCTTTGTAATATGTATTCATTCCTGATAATGCTGTAAAAGACGAAACTAGTCGAATAAAGAATTGTTCAGTCAGTGATTTTCAGACAAGTTTTTATTATTACCTCTAATTTAATAATAATTTTATTCGTACTTAGGCTACAATGAGCGTGTACATGTCATATAATATATAATAATAGTTAAAATTATAATAAAAAGATATAGTAACAATTCAATGTATAGACAGATACATTACACTCACAAAAAAAACTATGATCAGAATTCATCTATGTTGAATAGAAATCCTGAAGCGTATAAAATGCTCTACAAAATAAAAATAATTTTAGTTCTTTTTTGAACTTTTTTAGAGTACTGAGATTAGTAACATAAGCTGGTAATTTATTGAAAATGGCCACAGATACATACTTGGGACTCTTCTCATATAAGACACTTTTGTGCTTGGGAAAAAGCCACTTGTTTTCATTTCTAGTGCTATATGATACCCCCAGTTTAATGAAATAGTCAAAATTCTGCCTCACATACATAGCTGCTTTGAGGATAAATATAGAGGGCAGAGTCAGTATTTTATTTTCTATTAAATATTTCCTACAGGATTCAGTGGGATGGAGACGAAACAAAAGCCTTATTACACTCTTTTGCGCAATGAAAACTCTCCTCCAATCAGTCGAAATTCCCCATAATACCGAATTATAGAATAGATGTGTATGTATGATTGAATAATATACACCTATCAGATCACTTTGTGCAATACTACTCCTCAACTGGAGAAGAGCATAGAAGCCTCTACTCAGTTTTCTGCAGACATGGTACACATGAGAGTCCCATCTTAACTCAGAGTCAAGAAAACATCCCAAATATTGGATTTCATGGTTATTGGTATTCACCAACATATTACTAGGTAGCCTATTATTATGAAACTGTAGCTGCACCGTTTTACCCTCATTGAGAATCAATCGATTGCGCTGACACCATGCTTCTACATGGTCACATACTTTTTCGATTTTTACCTGAACTTCTGCAGTCGAGGATCCTCAGAGCACAACTGATATATCATCCGCATACATAAAAGCAACACCCTCCCGAATATATTCAGGCAGGTCGTCCATAAATAAAACAAACAAAAGTGGTCCAAGTATCGACCCTTGCGGGACACATAAAGCAGCCACACATTCCTCAGACATGCACCCATCAACTCGAACTCTTATACCTCTATCTTTCAAATAAGACATCAACCAAACGAATGTTATCATGTTAATAATAGTTGAACATAGTAAAATGCGTAATACGTTGTTTTTAGGGCCTTACAAACCTTATAACAAATTTAACATGGTCCTTCGAGATCGATGTTAGCCGGATGTTGATCCAAATATTAATCCTTTGCTGATACAAAATATACTAAAATTCGATATTAGATTAAAGATATTAGATATAGTACAGTAAAAGTGAACAATGATCAGTGGTGTGCGAAAAAATCGCAATTCGTGTGTGGTCTTCAAATGAATGAACCATGAGCCATTTGAAAAACCTTTCCGAATAGATACAGTTTTTTGGATAGAAGAAGTAATATAAGTAATTTTCAATTATTTTTTGCCCAGTCATAAACCGCAATCCCTCAAGTATACACAAACTGAACGTTATTCTTGGTAATATTAACATATTGCAACAAATATCCTGATTTAAAATAGCAAAAAGAATTCATATCGTGGTTAGAATCTGATAATTAACTAGTGATATGAATAAAATTTAAAAAAAGAAAAACTTTCATAGGAGTATATAGCATTATGACGACATATATAGTGCTTTTTCTGTTGTAAGCGGCCTGCTCAGTGGTTTGATAATCAGTATATTCACTTTATTCTATACTACTTCTTCATAATTTTCAATTAATATTCTCTTCATGAGGAACGTTCTTCGTGAAAATACCTTTGAAGAATTAATTCAATTATAAAGACAATTGAAATGAGCGCAATATTAGGGGAAGAAGCTCAATAAGGTTACAATATCGATACAAACGAACTTATATTCAAGGTCCATTGAAACCCACTGGCCAAAAAGCTAGTAAGTACTTTAGTTTTTTTTTTAAGAAATATATCAGAGAAAAATGCTGAATGCAATCGATTTAATTTCTGTTATTATAGACTCAAGATTTTTTTTAACATTAATTATGTGTTTCTGTAACATTTCTGCAATACATCCACACTATTTATCGTCTTTCCTAATAATTCAAACTCACCCTAAAATTGAATTTCAATCCATTTACTTTTCGGAAGATTATAAAAACAATAAATTACAATGGTATTCAACATAAGTATATTAAAACTAATACTGAATGTTTAGTCTTCTCTCGCAGATTGTCGTAATTCAAACCGATACAACATTGGTATTCAGCTGATACAGAAAAATATTTTATATTTCAGTCAGTTCAACTGGTACTATTGGGTACAATAGTAGTGGAATCAAATGGACCTTTTTGCAAGGTAGAATCCTAAATATTGTGAACTATAATGTAAATCAAAATAGTTAACGTGATTTGTTATTCTATTGAACTAATAGAAGATTTCATTGGATCGCTGACTTCTTCAGGGGTATATACAATATAACATAATAACAAATTTGACTGTATATACAGTTATAAACAAACAGATGATTTCAAACTTGAAATGGACTACCACTTAAGGTTGAAAGTGTGACATCGTTGCAAATGAGTGAAGCGTTATGCTGAATCCAAAGAAATAAGTTTATTATTGTGAAATCCCATAAAAATATTTTAATTTAATGTGTTCTCGTTTTTCGGGATTGAGTAGAACTTTAATTTGTGTATTTTGTTGAAAGAGTCTGCTTTTTAAGCAAATCTTTTCCGTTTTTACACCTGTGAATTAATTCAATTAAATAATTTGCCTTAAAATTTTTTCCTTCAACACACAGTTTCCAAAACTAAAATTTTTCCAAAATTTCATGCTTTAATGTTTCGTCGTAAGTGTAAATCGAATTTATTGTAAGTATAGTTCATTTTGATGAATTTGCACCCAACAGAAATTGAAAATTTCAATTATTTATTTCGATCAATTTTTTATTTTTATCGAAGGAAAAAATTGAAAATACATACTGAAATAAGGCTTTGATTTTGTTCAAGACACTATTGGTCATTTTTGAAAGTCATTTTTTTTAGAATTTGGAGTCAAAATGGAAGTAATTCTCCATATAATTCACGATTCAAAATAATAACACGAAAACGGTAACATTGTGTGTTTTTGTTTTATGTTCGCACCAAATAAATAACTGACAATTTTTGTTGATTTTTTATCTTCAATCCTTGTTATTTTTCACAGAACACATTCAAATATTTGTCTGTATGGGTAATTTTCAAAGAGAAATAGGTACATCATGCGATTGGCTTCAAATTTCAGAACAAAGCAAATTTAATTTTCACAATACACATTCTAATCAGTATAACGCCAATCTTCTCGGTCTTCACTTCCTTGCCAATTAATGAAGTAATCAGGGAGGAAGGCCGAGGGGTGGCAGAACTAATACAATTCGATCGCGTGAACTGCTGGCAAAGCCCCGACGGCAAACAACCATCAATCCACTATCTGTTGACACAATTTCAGGCTTAATTTAACAGTTCCGCCGCTAATGGTCACCGGAACTGGATCGGGCATCAGCAGGACGCGCCCCGTAGGTGCGGCACTGTCGTTCTTTCGATTCATGCATCCAAGGCTATGGAAATGGCAACAATATGTTGAAATAACGCAAACGTTTGTAATATTAGATATAAAAACTTCATCATATTTTGGATATATATATATATATATATATATATATATATATATATATATATATATATATATATATATATATATATATATATATATATATATGATTCAATAATAATAAAGTATGTAAAACACACTTGTCTTTCAATTTCCCAAATTATATTATGAAACGTACAACCGGTTTCGCTGTTTCAGAACAACAGCATCATCAGGTACAATATACTAAAAACAAAAAAGTTCAACACCACTGCAAACAATTACATATAAAGGTCAATACCTACATTTTAACAATAATGAGAAATAGTCAGAACAACAAAGTAGTAACTTATTCAAAAATTTTGTCGATTATAATAAAAACAGTTAAAGAGGATGATCTATACATTTGAGAGGAGCAATCAATATAATTTAAGGTTAATAAATCACAGAAAACTCATCTGAAATAAAATAACAATTGTAACATTAGCGACATCTATAATTAATTCTAAGAAGATAAGCTATCAAACAATGATACCTGTACGATTTTATGTAGTCAAAGAAAACGTTAATAAGTCTTTTATCATATTGAACTTGTGAATTGATGATATTATTCGGATATAATTTATTCAACCTACAAATTTCTAAAGGTTCCAAGCTATTAAGTATTTAAGGGTAATTTTTATATGGAGTGATTTGTAGTTATTGGAAAAATCTGTGTTGTGGCCAGTATCATTGATATGTTATATATATATATATATATATATATATATATATATATATATATATATATATATATATATATATATATATATATATATATATATATATAGTCAATATGGACGACAGTGAATGTAGTGTTACAAGCAAGCTCTGCAAATATTGCAAGAAAAGTATTGGAATTAACAATCCTAAAAACGCGAAGTGTGTGAATTGTGAAAGTTTATATCATGCTTCGTGTGCACTGAGGGTCAAATCCCTAATAATGGTTAATGAACAAGAGAATTCTGTTAAATGCTGTAGCTCAGAAAACACTAATGTATCTGTTGTTGATATGAAAGACTTACCTGAGGAAAGTTTGAGAATTGAAATTGCTTATCTGAAAATGCTTTTAATTGAGAAAGATGCTAGGATAAATGAACTCATCAAGATCAATCAGTTATTAGAAGAAAATAAAGCCCTTGTTAGTGGGGAAAATGAGAAATTTAAAAATTCTAAATTTACTAAGGTTGATAACAAGATTGCTGCACAGATGGTAGCTGAAAAAAAGCAGCCTCCAGTCTCAGATAATTCATATAAAAATATTGTTGTGGAAAAACATGATTTACCTGTGAGATTAACAAGGGCAAAAAACGCCGAAGCATTGATGAACAAACAGCTGAATCTCATGAATGAAATAATAAATGTTAATCACGACCAAACAGATGTTAATGCTGACAAACCGCCTACGACAAACAATATACAGGATGGTTTTACTGAAGTTAAACATAAGAGACAGAATAAGAGTATTTTGCATCGTACTTCTATGTCTGGGGTTAAAAATATAGAGACTCAAGGTTGCGCAACTGTTTCTGAAACAGACGTTTTCAGAGCTAAGCCGAGCAAAATGTGGCTCTATGTTGGGAAAGCAATGAATTCGGTTACTGAGTCCATTGTTAAAGAGTACATAATCAACAAATGTAATATTACTGATTCAAACGAAGTCGAGGTGTACAGTTTATCCTCACACGGAAAATCTCTTGCTTTTCAGGTAGGAATAGATGTCTCTCGATATGATAAAGTTAACTGTGCTGATTTTTGGCCAAAAGGCATAATAATAAGAAGATTTCACTTTGACTTCAAGAAAATGAAGAAAGAGTCTATTAAAAAGCAAAATTTTTTAGGAAAACCATCCCAAGGAGTTATTCAGGAACCAGTTTAACTGTTAAGAATGAAATAGTCCACAAAACTCACAATTTTAATGAATACTTGGCTTTGGATGGGTCTTCAACTATGAGTAAGGCACACAAGGGGCAAATTTGCTTGATCCATCAAAATGTTCAGTCTCTTAGCACTGCTATGAATAAGCTACTGATTCTAATCAATGAGCAAAATCCAGCAATAATGGCGATAACGGAGCATTGGAAGTCAGAAGATGAGTTGAATAAATACCTGATAAATGGTTATAGCTTACGATCAAGTTTCTGCAGGGAACATGGCAAGCATGGCGGAAGTGCTATTTTCTGTAGAGTTGATATAAATGGTATTGAAAGGCTTGACCTAAAGTCTTTTAGTATTACAAACGTTATTGAGTGCTCGGCTGTTCAGCTATTTTTTAAGTATTATAAATGTATAGTTATTTGTATTTATAGGCCCAATTCTCCTCAGTACAGTAGTGTATCTGTTTTTCTCACGAGACTCCGACTTATTCTTCAGGTGTGCTGTCGTGAGAATGCTAAATTGATAATTACAGGTGATTTCAATATTGATATTCTGAAGGGGGTTGGAGATGCGAGAGCCTTCTTATCTATTCTGGAGCAATTTAATATTATAATTACTAACAACACTCCAACTCGTCCAATATCTGGTGCTTGCTTGGATAATGTTCTTACTAACTGTATGGGTACCACTGTAGTATTGGAGTATCACATTTCTGATCACTCAGCTTTAAAATTTACAACCTGTGATCTGCCTGCTGACTCACCCAAACCAGTAATTACTCAGATAAGGAAAATTAACAAGAAATCCGTAGAAGGTTTTCTGCTTAAGATGTCAACAATCGATTGGAGTGATATTTTGTCCTGGAAGGAGGACATTAATCTATTGTGGAACTTATTTTTTTCTCGTTTCAAATATATTTTTGATGAGTGCTTCCCTAAAATACACATTAGGTCTAAAAGACAAAAATTGAATTTTAGTGTTTCTCCAGTCATAGTGTCTCTGAAAAGAAAGCTCGACATTCTTTTTGTTGCTTGTTCTGTTCAGCCTGAACTTAGGGAAGTATACAAATCTGTTAAAAATTGCTATGACAGAAAAATCTCTAACGAAAGGAAGAATCATTTGGGTGATTATATCTCGTGTTCTCCCAATAAATCGAAAGCGGTTTGGCGAGTGATAAACTCTATAACCAGGATCTCTGCTAAGTCGAAGAGTACTCCTATGATGTCAGGCGAACCCTGTGAATTGGTAAACATTTTCAATGACTACTTCATTGATGTTGTTTCCAGCAGTACCCAGCCTCATCCTAATAATTCTTTCAGCAATAGTATAAGGCCTCCCAGAGTAAAAGAATCATTTTTCTTTTTTCAAATTTCTAGAGAAGAAGTAATATCTGTTGTAAACTCACTCAAAAATAAGAACTCCTATGGTTATGATGAAATACCCTTAAACATCATTAGAGAATCCATTAATTTTATTGCTGACCCAATTGCCCACCTAATGTATCGCTCTTTTACAGAGGGTATATTTCCCGATTCGCTAAAAATAGCTATAGTCAAGCCACTTCATAAGAAGGGGAATGTAGAGGATTTGTGCAATTACAGACCTATAAGTCTCTTGACATCTTTCACAAAAATCTTTGAGAGAGTTCTTGCTAACAGAATGCTCAGTTTTTTCAGAAAATTTAAGGTGATTGCCAATTGCCAGCATGGATTCATACGAAATAGAGGAACCGAGACTGCAGTTTTTGAATTGATTAATGATATTCTCATTGCCCTTGATAAAGGTGAGTTAACGTTAGGTCTTTTTTCGACCTATCCAAGGCCTTTGATCTTATAGATCATAATCTACTGCTACAGTTTCTAGAAGCATCCGGTATAAGAGATAAACAGCTGGATCTATTTTCCAGTTACCTCAGTAACCGGAAACAGAGAGTGGTTTTGTTAAAGGATGGTATAACTTATGTATCACATGATAATGTCATCACGAAGGGAGTTCCACAGGGTAGTATCCTTGGACCCCTTCTGTTTGTAATTTTCATTAATTCTCTGCCCGGTAGCTGTTGTGGTATGGGATCTAAAGCAATTATGTACGCAGACGATACCAATTTTCTCATTAATTCTAAGAATATTAACTCCGTATTGTCCTCAGCAATGTCTGTAATAAAAGAACTTTCAAGTTGGTGTCTCCACAACAAACTGATGGTGAATTTTTCGAAAACAGAGAGTATTTTTTTTTGTTCTGATAGATCTAGACAGCTCTATCCTAAATATGTTGGTGATTCGGAAAACCAAATTCCGGTAAAGGATGATGTGAGTTTTCTGGGTATTAGTTTGGATAAACATCTGAAATGGGATATACATATTTTGAAACTTATAAAGAGGCTTAACTCAGTCTCTTACACCTTTTTTATGCTTAGGGAGCAGATTGATTTACATATCCTGAAGATTATTTACTATGCTAATTATCAGTCGATCTTATCGTATGGAATACAATTTTGGGGAGGTTCTATTCATCTGGGTAGTATATTTGTATCCCAGAAATGGACCTTGAGAACATTACTGCGACTTGATTATAGACAGTCTTGCCGTGGTCATTTCAGGAAGCACAAGATTTTCACGGTATATGGGCTCTATATTTGCAAATTACTTGTATTCTTTCACAAGAATCAGCATTACTTTGAGAAATATAAGAATACTAACAGAACCAGACAATTAATTCCATATTTTCTTCCAATGCATTCATCTTCTCTTCGCGAGAAAGGTACAGAGTACATGGCCATCAAGCTCTTTAATGGTTTGCCCAGACGTCTGCAGGATATTTCGGGTCATAAACGTTTTAAGAAGGAGGTTCAGTCACTCATAATGACGTGTGAACCGTACACGATTGAGGAGTTTAGGGCTTATTGCCTCAGATAAATTTTGTTTATATTTTACTTACTTTGACTTATTTCATTTTTATTTGTACAATCAATTGTGTAGATAATTTGTGAGATTAATAAATCTATTCTATTCTATTCTATTCTATATATATATATATATATCCAAATATTTCAAATAAATCACTTTTGACTCGACGGCTGTTAAGAATTTTTGACTAGTCGTCAAAACTCCACTATAATGGAGTTGCTGTGTTTTTATTAATATTTGATCTCATTGCATGACAATGTGTTGGAAACTTTATCATGTGCCGATGCTTATACACGCAGCAGCATGGTAGTCCAATGATCTCATATTAAGCACTTCTTCAATATAAAATAGATTTATCCGATATAACCAGTTGTTTGTAGTAATTACTTTTATTACATAATTTTGAAATACCTTCAGAGGGTGTAAAGCATTCTTGCAGTGGTCACTCCAGACAGCTAAATCATAACTCAGAATAGACTCTACTAGTGATTTACATAGAATAAATAAAAATGTACCTACGTGTAAAAGATTTTCTCAGTCATCGACAAAATCGTCGTTTTTCGAAATTTTTTACTTGTTGCAGATTTCATGGATGGAAAATGAATTTTAGACTTCAACAAGTGGGTACTGATCTAAAATTTTCTCCTGAAGAACAATAATGTATTGACAAAATCTTCCCGTCAATGGACAATGTTTTTTATTTTTGAAGTTGGGGTGATATTTTAATTGGCAGGACGGAAAAACCTCAGGTGATAAGTTTGTGGAAAACTCTCCGTGCATATTAAGACCGTAAAGCGATTAAAACAGGGAGCGTCGGCTATGATTCAAATTTACTCTTCTCCTCGACTTCTCTACTTAATTCACTCATCTTCATGAATATTCAGCCAGTCTCTGATACTTTCGCATTTGTTCTCTTCGACTACAACGTCAGATTCTGTCCGTAATCTTGATAGATTCGATTATGCGCAACTAATTCCTCAATTCCTTTTTTTTATATATAAAAGCAGTTTAATTCCTGTATTTTTGAAAAATTGCTGAACTGCGTGAAGAAAACTCTACTTTAATTATTTTTACGTAGTTTTTTTGGATCTACCAATCCTGAAATTTTTTTAATTATATAATATAATAATAATAATAAATTCTTTATTCTCAACAGGTATAACACCCAATTATAGAAAATAATAACAATATTGAATAGATAACTAAATAATAACTAAATAATTAGAAAAAAGATTTAACTAAATAATTAAAAAAAAAGATTTAACAAAGAGCTCAATCTAATCTAAAAAAAATAGTAACTTATAACTACATTTTAGCATTCAATGAAATATTACAAATAACTAAATCTAAATCATTTTAATCAATTTTCGTTGTTCACATAACTCCTGATAATAAAGTCTATGGAGTCAAAGTGAATGTCACAATTATTGGCAACTTTATTGAATGCAGACTCCATGAACCAAATGGGGGATTGCATTAGAGAGTTGGTCCTCGGAGTCTCTAGATGAAATAATTCTGTTTTACGAGAATTTTGCTTAGGAACACGAAATTTCAAAGCGGACAAGAGAGGAGGACAATCAATACTGTTGTGCAGTAATTTGTACAAAAATTTGAGTGATGAAGTTTCTCTCCTGTTCTGCAATGAGATAAAACTAAATCGACTCAATAATTTGTTATGATTCACTCCTCTCTGTGGATAAACTTTATCCTCCTTCCAAACTAAGAACTTCAAGAACTTTCTCTGAATAGCCTCAAGATGGCGTTGATGGCAAGTGTAAATGGGATGCCAGATCGTGCTGCCATACTCCAACTTGCTACAGATTAGGGTATCGAATAGTCCTATGAATGTTGAAGAATTATTGAAATATTTGCCATTACGTATAACGAATCCATACATTTTCGCAGCAGATGAAATAAGTTGGGTGATGTGTGGGACAAAGGAAAGCTTCTGGTCGAAGACTACACCAAGATCTCTCGCCTTATCTGAACGAGAGAGAACCTGAGCACCGACGCTATAATCACAATCAATTCAATCTCTTGTAAAAGAAACAACATTACATTTTGACACATTCAAACTCAAATAATTGTCCTCACACCAACTAGCAACATGGTCCAGCGCGAGCTGAAGTTGAACACAATTGTCCTGTCATCTAACTTCATGATATAGTTTCAAATCGTCTGCGAACACCAAATGTGGAGAATGAATATTATCCATCAGATCATTTACGAACAGAATAAATGAACAGTGGTCCAAGATTAGACCCTTGAGGTATTCCAGTGGTAGGTATGAACTCAGACGACTGTATACCCTCCAGCTGTACGAATTGACGACGGTCAACCAAGTAAGAATGAAACAGGTTGGTGAGAGTATCAGAGAATCCAAATTTGTTGCGTAATTTCTGTACCAACAGCGCATGACCAACTTTATCAAATGCTTTCTGAAAATCTGTGTAGATCACATCAACTTGACCGGTGGAGTCTAGTACTTCAGAAACGTACTGTGAAACCAGCATTAGATTGCTTGAACAAGATCTCATTGACATGAATCCATGTTGCTCAATCTGACGGCTGGATAAATAACATTATAGACCACAATTTCAAAAAGTTTGGAGAAATTTGATAAGATGGACATTGGCCTGTAGTTGTTTATAACAGAACGATCACCTTTTTTCAAGACAGGTACTATCTTGGCCGATTTCCATATTTTAGGAAAAGTAGCTTTGCTTATTATAAGATTAAAAATATGTGTTAATGGATCCGAAAGTGCATAAATACAATCTTTCGCAATAAAACTTAGTATTTTATCAGGACCAGACGTAAATTTATTAGAGAGTTTATTTGTGGCAATAATGATTTTATTCCGAGTTATTGAAATGATATTTATCGCGTCATTACAATCTGAATAGTCCACCTTACATAAATTTTCGTTCAAAGATGTATCATATACCGAACTAAAATATTCAGCAAAGGCGTTAGCTATGGCTTTTGGTTTATGATAAGTACGCTCGCCATGTCTCATCTCACCAGGAATTCTAAACATACCTTTTTTCTCGTTGATGTAAGACCAGAAAAAAGAGGGATCTTGTACAATGTACAATATTATTTTCTGCTGTTTGAATGAAATTTGTATACGCCAAGTCAATATCATTCTTAACGGTTTTTCTCAGATTTTTGTACCTTGCTAGATAAATTTTATCACCATTCTTCTTGAAGTTATTCAGATATTTTTCTTTTCTCAATATGTTGTGTATTGAATTCGAATTATACCAAGAAGGAAAACGTCTTTTCCTCTTGATTTTATAAGGTAAAGTTTGTAAGAATATATCATTTAATATTGAATAAAACTTGTCGCTATAAAATTATATCTTCTGAAATACCACTCTAATATTTATTTGACCTATGGTCAACAAAATTATAACAAACTTTGCAAAATAACGATCTTCTCAACAGGTTTTTACCTAATATTGTCGAATCAAATGCTTCAATCATTCAATTATATTTTCTTCTATTTATATTAGCGTAATTCAATAACAATAATTCGAGAGAATAGTTTCATTGCAACCAAATATTTTATATAAACCTGCTGGCTAACCCCTGAAGAAGAATCGCTCCCCTTCTAACTGACCTATCAGGGGTTGGTTACTTTTCCAACGGCGTAATTCAACCCAGTCACGGATTTTGCATTATCTAATGGACTGGACACCCGCGTAGAAAAGGTTGAAACGCGATGTCTCTGGGGATATTAAAGGCCAACCACCTTCTAGACTTTAGGGCATAAGGAATCAGTAAAATAGCTAGAGTGATTTATCATATTGATATTGGTTAGTGGCAATATGAGCTAGGAACAATGAATGCGACTAATACAAGTTAATACCTAATCCGTTCTTATTCATTCGTATGGTTACATCAGTTTACTTTGAAAAACCATGAAGATAAAATCAAATGAACTCACGCACAATACTTGATGGAACGTCCTCAAGTACATATAATTCAACACATTCGGTTAAATTCCACAGCTTTATTATATAAACAAACATATTTTCTTCTATCATAAAACATAGAAATAACAATTCATCACGTATGAATTGTACATCACGTACGAATCGACCAGAAAAACTTATCAAAAGTAATACGAAATGGCTATCTCAAGAACTGCTTATTTTAATTTGGCATCAATTCTCCGAATTTTTCCTATTCTATTTCTTCTAGTCAACCCTGTAATGGTAAAAACAAAACTAAAAGAATTTTTTTTGTAGCTTTCAAGATTTTTTTTATGTTGACGGTCACACACACACACACACACACACATGACAGCACGAGAATTGATATATTTACTCCTTGAAAAATTAAAATGAACTGTACCTATTTTACCAAGGAATATGCAACCTAGGAAATTGAAATTATGTCCCAAAATCTTTTCATTATTTGAAACCTGTTATTTTTGAATCATTGTTAATACCTACAAGTAAATTAAATTTCTATTAAATAAACTAGTTTCCTCTATTTAAACCTTTTTTACGACTATTTAAACATTTTTCAGAATTTTCTTTGTTAGAATAGTATTTTTAAAGCTGAAAATGAATAATAATAATTTTCTTCATGGGGCGTTCTAAACAATTTTAATTTGCTTCTAAATTCGCTTCCGTCCTTCACTCATTCAACAAATTTCAATAAAGAGCAAAAAAAAATTATTCGTTTTATTTTCCGTGCGTAAAGACCCGAATACCTTGTTCAGAGTTCATATATTGAGTTATTACCGAATGTAAAGCATAAAAACATGTCTATACGTATAATTAAACTTTAAGTCTGAAAACTAGAGCAGTAATTTATCAAGTTCAATTAGTGGTTCATTACGGGTTCATTGTCATACATAACATCATGATGTTGTGAAAATATTCCTACAATATTCGATAAATTACCAGCTCTTAGGCTTCTTCGCCTAACTGATGAGACCCCGAAAGGTCGAAAGCTAAAATGGGATCAATTACAACTGACTCAAAGGATAGTAGACCCTGTTGTACCCAGTTTGCAAGGACAACCAGTTTGCAAGGAGCAAACTGGATACAACAGGGTCTACTATTCTTTGAGTTAGTTGTAATTGATCCCATTTTAGCTTTCGACCTTTCGGGGTCTCATCAGTTAGGCGAAGAAGCCTAAGAGCTGGTAATTTATCGAATTTTGATATTTTAGTAGTTCAAGAAGTGATTCTTCAAATGAACAAAGTTTGTTCAAATTTCAAAACGACACAAAGTCTGTAACCGTGTCTGGAAAATCGAATTTTCACAAATCTGGAAGATTCTGACTTTTGTCTTTGACTTATGTCTTTGACTTTTGTCTTTCCAAACTTTCTGTGTATTCCTACAATCATAAAACACAGAAAAATTATAACACACAACCGGAAAATTTGCCCGCGAATTATTAAGACTGTTGAACTTTAGGTTACGATTGATTATTCCAATGAATATTGAATATGGAGTTCGCCAGGGCATGTCTGGAACCGACGCTGCACATGACAGCAAGCGGGACGTCGGTGGCAGAAGGTTGATGAGGCGTATCAGTATCGCACAAAAAGCTATAGCTTCAGACGTACTGAAAAAACCAACTTTATTACCAACTAATACGCCCTACAAGATTCGACCTGCCGAAGGTGCTGAGCAGGTACTATTACAGCCAGCTCTCACTGAGGCGGGATTAGGCAGAAAGCGCATGAAATGAAATCGTCTGTGAATGGAAATATATACGCATTTATTTTTGAGTGACGTATTTAGAAAAGAACACTACTGGCTACAGGCAAAATCTTCATGAAGATTTCTGCAGGACCTACCCAGAAATTAACGTGACAGAAGAGAGAGTGGCCGATGAGTACCGAGTTATTCTGAGGAACATAGTCGTGTCAGAAGCAAGGCTCAGCACCATAAAGAATAATTCATCAGGGCAACAAGCGAAGAATATACCGTCCCAATGAACGACCAACTCGAACTACCATCCGAATTGAGACATCCAGCAGCATTGGTTGAAGTACCTGAAGAAGACCAACAGAACGAACAGAGTTTTACATCGATGCTTCAGGGTAAAATGAGAAAATCAATGCTGGAGTTAACCTATACAGATCCCCTTAGCAGCCCAGTTGTGCCCAAGCTGAGTTATTCCTCTGCATTCCTCTCTGACTCCTCTATAACTAACTTACTATAGCATGCTATATTAACGTGGAAGACCTGAATGCAATCAACTGTAATATATCGACAAATGCCGTACCAATAAAGAAAGGAATATTTTAGGGAGACTCTCTGAGAACGATCAGAAAGAAGTTTAAAAACCAACACCCAAAAAGTGCAGTTGAAAGGACTACTTTATCAAGACATGAAGACATGGAGGATTGGAATATATTGGTAACTTGTTGGGCTAGCAAATAGAGAATCTATGTAACTATTTTCATAGGAAGTCTGCTGACTCACATTTGCACATATTGTGCAACAAGAACTGGCGTTAAAATAACATCTTCTACAGAATGAAGAAGTGCTTCACTTCAAATACACTCCGGAGCCAAATTGGTGAATGAGCAGTTTAGACTATACGGGGACCTAACTATCTTGACTGATCAAACATTTCCCCACAATAGGCCTCACCAGGTCCTGGTTGACAAAAGAGCGAGGGAAACTCCATTTATCAATTTTGCAATTCGAAATGCGAACACCCTAATACCGGTTAAATCTCTAAATATCGGGAACTTGAGGTGCGAGTGTAGACACAGTGTCACATGAACGTGGCCAGGACTGTTCCAATTATCTTGGGATCTACCGGTATAATACACAAAATCTCCTGAAAAAGATTAAAGAATTCGGTCTCGGTCTCTATAAGGAACTACAGAGGTGCTGTTTGCCACAGCAAGGACTGTCAGGAACTTTCTGGGACCTAACGTAAATCGAAGCCATGGAGGTCGCCGTCGTGAAGATCGCTGCCATGCGGATCGCTGCCATGGGCCTGATAACTTGGAAAAGGTCCCCATAGATTTTAATACCTCTGATATATGATATCTGAGATAAGTGAAAGTTCCTCTGTGAGGTACTGTGAAAGCTTGTGAGGGCTAGAATTCGAGGAAAATAATAATAATACATTCTTATTGAATGGCTTATCATTACAGTGTTTCCTTAAATATTAACAAACAAGTAGAAGCACATAGCACCAGTATACTATTCCTAAGAATGTTTTGCTTTCCCTTCTTTCTCTTTATTTAACAATAGGTAACTTTTTTATTTTGTATTCATTGTCCGGCTGGTGCAAATATTCAGAGTATTCCAAGTACGAAAATGATGCCTGAAACTTTACGGTATTATATTTTGATATATTTATCAGGAAATTGTCACGAATGTTTCGAAATGTAATTTATTTCTAAAAGCAGTTTTATCGCCCCGATATTTGGGGCAAGATGAACCTGAACTCCATTTTTAGAATTTTATTGGAATTATATATATGTATATATATATATATATATATATATATATATATATATATATACATATATATATATATATATATATATATATATATATATATATATATATATATGACTTATATGATCAAAACGTCTTGATTAAAACGTGACAGAATTAAGGAATTTATCAAAGTTAGTTTTGATTTGTTATCTAAGATGTATTTAAGCGGTGAAAGAGTTCTAAGTTTAAGATATGCTGTTTATGATTTTAGTTTTATATGTTTTCGAATGTCAATTGTTGCTCCAAACAGACCGAGATTTTTAACTGTAGGTAGTTGTTTTATGGTTTTATAATTTGTACGTTTAGAACTACATCGGATATAAGCGAGAATTCAATCAGAATTGAGGACGAACCAATGAAGATAAATTGTGTTTCGTCTACATTAAATTTCAGACCATGGTTGTTAGCATAAACATTTATTCGTTCAAGATCCTTATTCAATGATTCGTTTATGTTTGGATCAACAGGACAGAATCTGTGTATTTAATGTGTATCATCTGTTACAGTCCATAATTGCTTCAAGAGGCAAGCATGGAAAATCGAAGGTGTATATAAGGTACAATCTCGGACCTAGAATGGTGCCCTGTAGGATACCCCTTGTCTTATTGGCGAGATGTGAATATTTGATTTCATTTCTACAAAGAAACTCTACTCTTTGAGATCTCTTTAAAAGGAAGCTTTTGAACCAGTTTATGGTTGCAGCTTCGAAGTTAAGATAGCTCATTATGGCCAAAAATGACCCATGAACAATGCTATCAAATGCGTTGCTTTTTTCTAGTAAGAGTAGGCTGGTGATTAGCCCTTCATCCCGATTGTTAAAAATCGTGTCCGTAATATTCAACAAATAAATTAACCTCTATTCACCTACATTTAAAAATGTCAAAAAAATAACATCCTGACGATTCGAGCTTTTGACGAAACGACTATGTTTCGAAGCTTCTGGAAGAATCCATTTTTAGAAGATTTATGATAGATATCATTCTATCATTCCAACACGCAGGACTGTAAGAATATTGTCCTTCGATGTTTCCAGAATACATAGAGTCGGTGTGAGTTGCTTTCGTAACAATATATATTAGTAATTGCAGAACGCAATTATCTTAGTGGCTTTTCCCTTGTTCTTCAAGTAAATACTTACGAGAATACATAGTTTTCGTTCGCGAATTCAATACTCTCACTGAACGTAAGCCTACACAGAACTCCTTGAGGTACGTTCTTGGAATATACCTCCTAGGTCTTAGGCTTTATTCTGTGAGAACTCCTCTTCGGCTCCAGCATACAGCCGGACTTCGTTTCTGCTCATGCAGCAACTCGATCGTGCCGTGCTAGGGCAGCTATCTGTCAATGCCAGAACGTCCAGGCGTTCTTTGCAAATGGCGAAAGGTCACGTAATTTGTGAAACATATTTTATTACAAGTTGATTGAATTATGTGAGGGAGCAGTGAACCAATACCATTTAGGTATACGAAGAAAAATTTTTGAAATTAAAATCCTTATATCAAATCGTTATTCATATACCTGAAAAATTCACGATCATAAAAACATAATTCACAAAGAATTCAATAATTTCAAACATTTGTTGGGTGTTCTATTTTCGAGATACCACCGCATGACAATTTAAGGGCACAAATCGTTTCTCTATATACAGAATAAAATACATTCAAAGTTAAATGACAAATTCATATGAAAAGAAATATTTTTATAAACATATCACAAAGAGAGAACTAGAGATATTAAATGAAAATGTTTTTGATATAAATATGTCTAATGGTTTATTTGCATGTTTAGTTCATTTTGAACCACAGAATTTTCCCTTAATTTTAATTGAGTTTGCGTGGTAGAATTTCTTATAAAATCGATAAATCTCCATAGTACTTCTTTTGTATAAGATTATAATTATTTTAGGTTGAATTTATAACAAATATCTGTCGAATAGGCAATGGTTTATTTCACTTCTATTTTCTGCGCCGAATGTAAATTTTTCATATCATTTCTCATATGCCCCGATTCCTGGGAAGTTAAGCATGAAAATGCTCCAAGAGATTATAAATATTTCTGTTTAATTATACCCAGAAATAAGTTGGAAATTATATATCATTCTTAAGTAAATTGAGCGGTATATTATTAGTGAAAACATTGTCGGAAAGAATGCGAAATATTACACTTTATAGTATAAGAGGTGAGTAACATTTTTGAGCAGATATTTGAGGCACTGAAATTTTCTTAAATAAATTTTGTGTATTATCTAAACACATGCCGACGCCTGGTAAGAAACATGAAACGAGTAGTAACAATGAATAAATCCATTATGTTTATCATGAAATTAATGAATCCATAAAAAGTATAATTTATACTCATTATTCTAATGAACATAACTTCTTAATTCGTTATCACAATTTTCTTCTTCACCTTCGATGAATTCCTTATCTGAACTGATACACTCGCTATCTGCTCATTTGTTCATTTAACAATTGACAATTTTGACAAAAAATATCAGTATAAATCTTGAAAGTGTCAAATGACGTCTGGCTGGATATTAATCCCATCAAAATGGCCTGGCTTTTATATTTTCTATTTTCCTATACCTATATTCTATTCGAACATAACCAAATTTGAAACTGAAAGATTCTTTTCTTCTTAACTTGCAATTTCAAAAATATATGGCTTGACCAGTATCCACAACTAGGCGTCGGCATTGTGTTCGAATAACATAGAAAATGTATGTAACAAATTCTCAAGGTACCTCAATCACTTAGCTCTTTCAGTCAGACAACTTTTTGTTATGAGATAAGAATTTGCCTTCAGTGTAACGACGAGACAACTTTTCTTGAATATTCTACATCATTACTAATAAGATAGTAGAACTATCATGATGTAGAACACACTCTAGTGCGCCTCTAGAGGCGAAATTTAGAAGTTGTCTAACAACCACTCTTCGACAAATTGGTTGAGGCTTTCGCGGCCAGTCGTTGAACTAGTGTTGTCCTGGTTCGGGTCTAAGGGCCGTCGTCGGTTGGAATTTCTTCCTAACGTTTCGCTAGCACGAGTGGCGAGCTTCTTCAGAGGTCGTTCCATTTCTGATTCTGGAAGTAGACTGGCGAATTCTCGTACGCAGGTTGTATTTATATCTCGGCATAGGGGGCGTGGTTTGTTCAACTTCGGTTGCGGTGGGGAGGGGGGCTCGTTCTGCTCCGGTTGGCGTCTTGATATCCAATGGCATCACTCGTGTGTTCCTTATGATGTGATTCCAGATAGGATTGAGACTGAGGGTTTCTTCCTTTCTGTTGAAATTGTTTGAATGTTTTCGAATTTCAATGGCTTCTCTGACCAGCCTGTTTTGAAAGCCGTTGACTGATGCCAAGAGCGTACAACCCTCAAAATTTATCTCGTGGTCCCCTTCGCTCAGTGCGTGTTCCGCTACTGCAGATTTCTCAGTTTGTCCTAACCGGCAACTTGCCTTGTGTTCCTTGAGTCTCGTTCCCATTGATCTTTTGGTAGTTCCAATGTAGACTTTTCCGCAAGAACACGGTATGCGATAGACTCCTGCAGCCGAAAGTGGGTCCCTCTTGTCCTTCACTGATCCTATGATCTGATGGATCTTCTGTGTAGGTTTGAAGATGGTCCTGACATCGTGTCTTCTCAAAATCCTGCCGATCCTGTCTGTTACTCTTGGAATGTAAGGAAGGTATGCTTGTGAAATCGTCGATCGCTCCTCGATTTCTTCACGTGCAGGCGTTCTAACGCACATTGATCTCTCGATGTCCCTCCTACTGTAGCCATTTGCTTCGAACGCAGTTCTTAAGTGTTCCAGTTCTGATTGAAGGTTCTCTGGTTCACAAATCCTCCGAGCTCGTTCCGTCAAGGTTCTGATGACTCCATACTTCTGACTCTGGTGATGATTTGACAAGGCGTGCAAGTATCTGTCCGTATGCGTAGGTTTTCTGTACACCGTATGGCCTAACTTGTTTCCTCGTTTCCTCACTAGGACGTCCAGGAAAGGTAGCTGTTGATCCTTTTCTGTTTCCATGGTAAACTGGATACTGGGATGCTGGCTGTTGAGGTGTCGAAGAAAGTCATTTAACTTGTCCATACCGGCACTCCAAACCACGAAGGTGTCATCCACATATCTGAACCATGTAGTTGGTTTGTGCTTTGACGTTTCAATGGCTCTCTCTTCGAACTGTTCCATGAAAAGGTTGGCTATAACTGGGCTAAGTGGGCTTCCCATTGCAACTCCGTCGACCTGCTCGTAGAAATTTCCACCCCATACGAAGTAGCTTCCAGTGAGACAAATTTCAAAGAGCTTGCAAATGTCGGTCGGAAAGATCTTAGTAACCAGGTCCAGACATTCCCTCAGAGGTACCTTAGTGAAGAGTGAGACGACGTCGAAACTCACAAGAAGGTCGTCGGGTCCTAAGTTGATAGCTTGAATTTTCCTCACGAAATCAGCGGAGTCCTTAATATAACTGGCACCCTTTCCCACATGCGGTTGGAGCAGTACTGCCAAGTGTTTTGCTAAGTAGTAAGTTGGTGAACCAGGGGCACTAACTATCGGTCTCAGTGGAACATTTTCCTTGTGGATCTTCGGTAAACCATACAGCCTCGGTGGTACAGCCTCCGTCCTCACAATGCGTTTCTTGATATCCTCTGATAGTGACGATTCCTTGACAAGACGGTTTGTGATGCGAAGTTTGGTTTGAGTTGGGTCCTTCTTCAGGTGTCTGTAATTTGCTGGATCCAAGAGTTCCTTGATCTTCCGTTGGTAGTCTTCAGTCTTCAAGAGTACTGTAGCGTTTCCTTTGTCGGCGGGCAGTATGACGATATCCTCATCAGCATTCAAGTTCCGAAGAGCTAGTGCTTCATGTTTAGTTAGGTTACTTTTTGGAGGTTTCGCCTTTCTGAGGATGTTCGCTGTCTCAATCCTTATCACTTCCGCGTCCTCGTCTGGTAACGGTTTGATAGCCGCTTCCGTACTGGAGATAATGTCCTCAATTGGAATGTGGCGGGGCGTGATTGCAAAATTTCCTCCTTTGGCTAGTACCGATGCTTCGTCCTCCGTTAGCACCTTCTGCGTCAAATTTACCACGAGTCGTCCCTGATCAAGACTTGTTGTCCTAGGTGTTTGTTTGTTCTGGAACTTCTCGTATCAGAACCTTGACGGAACGAGCTCGGAGGATTTGTGAACCAGAGAACCTTCAATCAGAACTGGAACACTTAAGAACTGCGTTCGAAGCAAATGGCTACAGTAGGAGGGACATCGAGAGATCAATGTGCGTTAGAACGCCTGCACGTGAAGAAATCGAGGAGCGATCGACGATTTCACAAGCATACCTTCCTTACATTCCAAGAGTAACAGACAGGATCGGCAGGATTTTGAGAAGACACGATGTCAGGACCATCTTCAAACCTACACAGAAGATCCATCAGATCATAGGATCAGTGAAGGACAAGAGGGACCCACTTTCGGCTGCAGGAGTCTATCGCATACCGTGTTCTTGCGGAAAAGTCTACATTGGAACTACCAAAAGATCAATGGGAACGAGACTCAAGGAACACAAGGCAAGTTGCCGGTTAGGACAAACTGAGAAATCTGCAGTAGCGGAACACGCACTGAGCGAAGGGGACCACGAGATAAATTTTGAGGGTTGTACGCTCTTGGCATCAGTCAACGGCTTTCAAAACAGGCTGGTCAGAGAAGCCATTGAAATTCGAAAACATTCAAACAATTTCAACAGAAAGGAAGAAACCCTCAGTCTCAATCCTATCTGGAATCACATCATAAGGAACACACGAGTGATGCCATTGGATATCAAGACGCCAACCGGAGCAGAACGAGCCCCCTCCCCACCGCAACCGAAGTTGAACAAACCACGCCCCCTATGCCGAGATATAAATACAACCTGCGTACGAGAATTCGCCAGTCTACTTCCAGAATCAGAAATGGAACGACCTCTGAAGAAGCTCGCCACTCGTGCTAGCGAAACGTTAGGAAGAAATTCCAACCGACGACGGCCCTTAGACCCGAACCAGGACAACACTAGTTCAACGACTGGCCGCGAAAGCCTCAACCAATTTGTCAGACGCCTCTACGGGGAGGAGACATGGAAGGAGTATCAACGACTGGACAAAGGAAGAAAGAAGAAGGCTCACTTACTCGCCACTTTGACGTTTCTGTGCCGCTGCCGGGACACTAACATTGTACCAGGATTCCTCCGACAGAGACGAATTCTCCAGTCAGCGCAGGCAAACAGGATCTACGTTAGGACAGAGAAAGCCTTTCTGCGGGAACGGATTCACCACACGCGTAGGACTCTTGCGAAGATGGACGAGAATCTCTTTGGTCTACACTTGGCCCTAGGCAAAAAGATCAGACACGAAGATTGGGATAGATTGGACGCAATCTCACACTCCAACATGAGGAACGAACTTGACCGCATCAAAAAGCAGCAGATCAAGAAATACGAGAAGTTCCAGAACAAACAAACACCTAGGACAACAAGTCTTGATCAGGGACGACTCGTGGTAAATTTGACGCAGAAGGTGCTAACGGAGGACGAAGCATCGGTACTAGCCAAAGGAGGAAATTTTGCAATCACGCCCCGCCACATTCCAATTGAGGACATTATCTCCAGTACGGAAGCGGCTATCAAACCGTTACCAGACGAGGACGCGGAAGTGATAAGGATTGAGACAGCGAACATCCTCAGAAAGGCGAAACCTCCAAAAAGTAACCTAACTAAACATGAAGCACTAGCTCTTCGGAACTTGAATGCTGATGAGGATATCGTCATACTGCCCGCCGACAAAGGAAACGCTACAGTACTCTTGAAGACTGAAGACTACCAACGGAAGATCAAGGAACTCTTGGATCCAGCAAATTACAGACACCTGAAGAAGGACCCAACTCAAACCAAACTTCGCATCACAAACCGTCTTGTCAAGGAATCGTCACTATCAGAGGATATCAAGAAACGCATTGTGAGGACGGAGGCTGTACCACCGAGGCTGTATGGTTTACCGAAGATCCACAAGGAAAATGTTCCACTGAGACCGATAGTTAGTGCCCCTGGTTCACCAACTTACTACTTAGCAAAACACTTGGCAGTACTGCTCCAACCGCATGTGGGAAAGGGTGCCAGTTATATTAAGGACTCCGCTGATTTCGTGAGGAAAATTCAAGCTATCAACTTAGGACCCGACGACCTTCTTGTGAGTTTCGACGTCGTCTCACTCTTCACTAAGGTACCTCTGAGGGAATGTCTGGACCTGGTTACTAAGATCTTTCCGACCGACATTTGCAAGCTCTTTGAAATTTGTCTCACTGGAAGCTACTTCGTATGGGGTGGAAATTTCTACGAGCAGGTCGACGGAGTTGCAATGGGAAGCCCACTTAGCCCAGTTATAGCCAACCTTTTCATGGAACAGTTCGAAGAGAGAGCCATTGAAACGTCAAAGCACAAACCAACTACATGGTTCAGATATGTGGATGACACCTTCGTGGTTTGGAGTGCCGGTATGGACAAGTTAAATGACTTTCTTCGACACCTCAACAGCCAGCATCCCAGTATCCAGTTTACCATGGAAACAGAAAAGGATCAACAGCTACCTTTCCTGGACGTCCTAGTGAGGAAACGAGGAAACAAGTTAGGCCATACGGTGTACAGAAAACCTACGCATACGGACAGATACTTGCACGCCTTGTCAAATCATCACCAGAGTCAGAAGTATGGAGTCATCAGAACCTTGACGGAACGAGCTCGGAGGATTTGTGAACCAGAGAACCTTCAATCAGAACTGGAACACTTAAGAACTGCGTTCGAAGCAAATGGCTACAGTAGGAGGGACATCGAGAGATCAATGTGCGTTAGAACGCCTGCACGTGAAGAAATCGAGGAGCGATCGACGATTTCACAAGCATACCTTCCTTACATTCCAAGAGTAACAGACAGGATCGGCAGGATTTTGAGAAGACACGATGTCAGGACCATCTTCAAACCTACACAGAAGATCCATCAGATCATAGGATCAGTGAAGGACAAGAGGGACCCACTTTCGGCTGCAGGAGTCTATCGCATACCGTGTTCTTGCGGAAAAGTCTACATTGGAACTACCAAAAGATCAATGGGAACGAGACTCAAGGAACACAAGGCAAGTTGCCGGTTAGGACAAACTGAGAAATCTGCAGTAGCGGAACACGCACTGAGCGAAGGGGACCACGAGATAAATTTTGAGGGTTGTACGCTCTTGGCATCAGTCAACGGCTTTCAAAACAGGCTGGTCAGAGAAGCCATTGAAATTCGAAAACATTCAAACAATTTCAACAGAAAGGAAGAAACCCTCAGTCTCAATCCTATCTGGAATCACATCATAAGGAACACACGAGTGATGCCATTGGATATCAAGACGCCAACCGGAGCAGAACGAGCCCCCTCCCCACCGCAACCGAAGTTGAACAAACCACGCCCCCTATGCCGAGATATAAATACAACCTGCGTACGAGAATTCGCTACTTCCAGTCTGGAACGACCTCTGAAGAAGCTCGCCACTCGAATCAGAAATGGAACGACCTCTGAAAGATAAAGCTAATGCCGGTTTTTTAGGGAAAATCGTTCGCCGGTTTTGTAGCGAAACGTTTTAAAAAAAATTGGAAATATAGAAATTCCAGATGGATGAAAACCGACGACATATGGGTCCGATATTATTCCAGGAACCAATGCGTTTTGTCTATTGGATGAATCAATTCAGATTTTATATGAGTCTTTTGGTTTCTTTATGTACAGTTCATAAATTCAGTGTTCAGTGCCATTGATCGATATTTGATATAGATGATATTATACAAAATGTAAGTAGGTAACATATTTTAATATTATAAAAATATAAATTTTTATTCTTATTTTTTATACCTTTGTAGTCCTAAATGTCAGACGTGCGGAATTATTTCAAAAAAGTAGGAAAAGACAGAGCCAGTTGCGTTTATTGCAATAAAATGCGTACTTGCAAAGGATCAAGCACAAGCAGTCTACATAATCATTTGAAAACAGTGCACGATGAAATAACCAAAAAAAAATCATCTGCTGCCGGCCCGAGTTCACAAACAAGTACACAGTCCTGTATTAACTTTGTGAAAAGGACTAGTCTAGAAGAAATTGTATCAAAGCTTGCTGCTTTGGATGGACTATCTATTAATTGCATAACAAATAGCTCGTTCATACGAGAGTCATTGCAACAACGAAATTATTGCTTACCACAAAAGCAATAATTTCTTGAGGTTTGAATCTTATGCATAAATTTTATGAAACTATAAGAAATGAAAGTATAAATGAATCAAATTGTATGAAGAATAAAGGGCAAAAATTTTAATAACTACAGATGAATGGACTACGAAAGGAAATCGAAGATATATAAATATTAGTGTACGTCAACTTGAAAAAGGTTTTAATTTAGGATTTGCTTCGATATGAAGTACTTGCGATGCTAAAACTATGTTAAAATTGGTTTCTGAGACTACTAAAAATTATTAATCTTCTTTTATCAACCGATATAGTTGCATCAACAAATGATGGTGCTGCTGTTATGAAAAAAATTGGCCACATATCACCAGCGCTTAATCAACTGTGTTATTCACATGCCATACACTTAGCAGTTACTGATATATAATAAAAATGAAAGTCCATTGAAAACATTTAAATCCTACAAGTGAGGACTTTGAAATGACGAATCTGATTATGACTGTGAAGAATTAGATTCTCTTGACATAAACAATTATAAATTACCTGTTCCTGAATTATTGGATGATTATAAAAATATTATTTGTAAAGTAACGAAAATTTGCAAATATTTTAGAAAATCCCGTCAAAAATAGCATTCTTCAGAATGATATTCTGAAGAATGTGAAACGGAAATACAAGAAAGAATACAATCTTATTGTTGACTCTTTAACTCTGAATGACCTTAATGCTTCTCATATGTGGAATGAAGATGGAGAAGAATATTACAAAGTTGTAGAAATCCTTAAAGTTTTAGGTCCGATAAAATTAGCACCCGAAGCTTTAGGTAGACAAGACGCAAATTTATTAACAAGTGAAGGTAGATTTAAATTTTTGCTGGGTGAACTACAAAATTTGAAAACCGAAATTAGTCAGAAATTATTACACACTATAAAGGCACGGATTGAAGAAAGAAGAGATACATTATTAGTTACACTTATCCTTTATTTACAAAATTCTCAAACTGTTTTAACAAAATCTTCTAATAAATTCCTTCCATTAGCAACGAAAAGTGACATTATTAAGTTATCTGGACAAATACTATCAAGATTATGTAAAGATTACTCTACAGGGGAAGAATGCGATATTCAAAAACGTGATGAAAGCGATATTCAAGAGCCAGTCAATGTTTTATTGAAAAATGCTATGGAAGTGGTAATTAATGAATATTTAAAGGAACCGGAAGAAGTGAATTCCTCTACTCAAACTCTAAGAAAAGAGTTTTTGGCCCTGGAAGCCAGAAATAGAAGGACAAAAATTTTGAATTATTTTATCAGGCTTTAATAACGATTAAGCCATGTTCGGTTGCAAGTGAGAGGGTATTTTCTTTTTCGGCCAATTTTGTGAATAAGGACACGACTAAATAGCAAATCTATAGATGTCCTCTGTTCTCTGAAATCATATTTCATTAGGGAGGGAGTTTCACTCGGTTTTGTTCTTCCATAAGATCATCGTTGAAAATAAACCAGCATACCTTCATAGAAAAATAGTGTTTAGAACTCACGTGCATAATATTAATATAAGGACAAAGGGTTTAATTACTCCACCAATTCATAAGACATCTATCTTTGAGAGAAGCTTTACTTTCAATATAGCAAGAACATATAATGCCCTCCCTTTGTCTTTTAAATCATTGAATATCAAGCAATTTAGAGCTCGTATGTTTGAATACTGTTACTCTAGATATAATACATAATACTCAGAAAAAGAAACGTTTTTACCCTTTACTGTATTACTGTGGTTCTGTGGGAATGTGACTGGGCGATTTCATTATCTTCATAATCTGTGGATTTATACATTACTATTATTGTTTATTTTTTCTCTTTTCTCTGGCCTTTCTTTATTCTTTATTAATTACTCTTTAATTTTTTTTTCAATTCTTTAATTTTTATTTGAATTTATCTATATGTTTTTCATTTCATTCATAAAATTTAGCATGTAACGCCGAAATATATTTGAAAATCACGAAAACATGTACGGGTTAAATGGAGCAGGATGGAATAGCCTAGGTGATTCCATCACTGGATTTCGCCCTTTTCCACATGCATCTCATTTATCTCAATGTCACTTCAAATTAGAAATAATGTATAAGCTAGAAATGATGTGGAAATAAAGACATTATTATTATTATTATTATTATTATTATTAAACTAAAAATTAACAGAATATTGAAATTGCCCGGAATATAAAATACTCGGTCCTTTGCTTAATTGTCTAAAACTAAAATTGATTTTAATAAGTATGTATGCATAAACTTTATTTACTTTTGTCTTTCGGCTTTGATTATAATTTACATTATAAATAAATATCCATCTGTATCTACCCGTAATTACATTGTTTTTAAAAAAATAATATGGTTTTTATAAGAATATGAAAATATATTGTTTTTATTTATTCGAACCTTTGCTGAATAACTCGTTTCACTATTATAGAAATATTTACATCCTTTTATGTGAAAATTATGCATAAATATTTAATAATTGTTGTCAAAGTTATTTATTCCTGGAGAACTATTATTTCTTTGAACAGTAAATAGTTTCAGTCAAAAACTGCTTTTAATCACTCTAAATTTTCTGTTAAAATTTTTCCTTCGAACTTTATAAAAATTCGAAACCGGTTAAAACCGGATTTCTGAAAAAATTAGTACCTTTTCGAAAACCGGTTTTCTAAAATGTCGGTTTTTGTATAAACCCTAAATAAGATAGATCAAGATTACGTAGAAACTCTATCGTGTTTTTAATGAAAGCAGAAATACGGAAATTGTTGCGTTCCTTAATTTAGTACTTACAGAAATTCGTAAATAAATCTTCATTTGTTTCCTAAAGGTCATATTATGAAAAAAATGGGTGATTGCGTTAAGAAGAGGCACGTCGATTTCACCAACAACTAGAGTTTGTTCTCATAATTTTCAAGCTTCAAACTATTTTCCAAATAGTAGGTATAATGAATTATATTTTGATAATTTTATTTTACTTACATTATATTCAAATATATTTAATGAGTTATTCATTTTGTTTTGGCTAAGGCCGTATTCTCGACAAATAACAAGATTATGTTTATTATCCCAGATTCTAAAAGACAGAAATTGTTTCCTGCCGTATCCCCTCAGAATATTCTTAAAAGAAGCTCCGATAAAGAAGTACTATTAGCTCAAAAAATAAAATGAATTGCTCCAGAAAATATAGCTGATTACCACAGGAAAATATTTGTATCGAAGAAAGATCATGGACTGACTACTGATAATGAAAAAACTTACGTTGGGGATGGATTTGAAGACCAAAATGTAATGGATAACAACAGTCGAAATACTCAACAGTCATCATTATGTTAGGACTTCATCGACACAAATCAATTTAGTGGATTACAGAGATTATGAAGAAGATTGGAATATGGCTGACCTTTGTGACGAAGAACCTTCGGAAAAGTGTCCTCAAATAATTTTTTTCTTCGCCATGCTCCTTATTTTAATGATATTTCAAATATCCTCATGGTGGTCTTCATATTTGGGTTCACTAGTTATTCGCATGAATAAATGTATGTAGTTATGTAACATTATAAAAGCGTAGCAAGGCAAGATTATGAATCAGAAGTGTATTGTAAACGTGGTAATACATGTGTACATCTGTATTTATTTCTTGAAATTGATTTATTGCCTGTTTAAGATATTTTATTTTGAAAGTTTTTAGCAATAACAGGCATTTTTTGATATGAAAAAGTTTATTTTTGTTGACGTTTCGTTGTTATATTACAACTTTGCCAAAACTAACGAATAATTGATTATTATTCATTAGTTTTAAATAATTTTAAATAATTATCAATTATTTTATTGATAAAATATTTTAATTAATTTAAAATAATTATCAATTATTCATTAGTTTTGACAAAGTTGTAATATAACAACGAAACGTCAACAAAAATAAACTTTTTCATATCAAAAAAAGCCTGTTATTGCTAGAAACTTTCAAAATAAAATTTGTATGTATTTGTATTTTGTGACCAAATTACACTCATAATCAGGTCAATACTCATTGACCATTCTAGGAAAAACATTTTCACAATGTACGTTAACACGACCTGAACAATAATTTAAAATTAACACACTTGGCTTAAGTTTCAATAAATATAATTATAAAGTAATTATATAATTAATTATATACATCACTGCTTTCGACCGCTAAGCTACCGTATATTATAAATATAATATAATTATAAAGTAATTATTTAGTAATTAAAGTAATTATATAATTAATTATATTATGAATGTAAAATAATTATATTTAGTGAAACATATTAAGCCAAGTGTGTTAATTTTAATTGTGTAATTTTATGTTTTTAACATAATGTTTCACCAAGAGATAAGCGAAACCACCGTGTCATTTAACTAATAACTATTAAACTAAAAGGAATAACTATTAATTATTATAGTTAATAGCTAAACTAACGATGAATATCTATTTTTGTACAATAATAATTGACGAAACATTAACGACTTTAATCGGCTTATCTACTGTACGAAAGTACCCTGGACGTCGGATACGTGCATACAAATATTTCATTGTAGAAAAAAGCTTACCCTTTAAATTTTAGGCATAATAGTTTTGTACTTTTATAACAAACTCTTCAACAAAAATATTTGTTACACTTATAATAATAATTAATAATAATAATAATAATAATAATAATAATAATAATAATAATAATAATAATAATAATAATAATAATAATAATAATAATAATAATAATAATAATAATAATAATAATAATAATAATAATAATAATAATAATAATAATAATAATAATAATAATAATAATAACATTAACGACTTTAATCGGCTTATAAAGCTTACCCTTTAACTTTTAGGCATAATAGTTTTCGACTTTTATAACAAACTCTTCAAGAAAAATATTTGTTACACTTATAATGATAATTAATAATAATAATAAACTTTATTCAGTAATGGCGTTACTAAAGAAAATTCACAAATGATGATCTATAATAAAACACAGGTCTATATTGAGTGACTAGCTTAACAAGTCCACACAGGATGCTAAAAAGTCAGCCTTTCAAACGAGCTTGAATGACAGAAATTAACAATACTTCCTAAACAAAATCATATACACTACAATATGCAAATAACGAAATAGAATAATAAACTGAACAACAACTTTTATATTCTCGGAAAAATTCATGCACCGCAGCTCTACCTATGAACAGTATATGATATTTTATTCTGTTTTTGGTAGACCTTATTGAGTTCATATTTCTCAGGTAAATCTTATACATTTGTGGCTAGAAGTTATAAAATGTTATGTTCAAATAATCAAAATGTCGTTGTCTTTCTGAAAATTGGAATTCGAGAAGCTGAATCGATTCTATTGCGTGTGGAACAGGAATCAATCGTGCTCGAAACTATTGAGTGTGTTAGTAGGTGTACTAGAGGGAACTGTACCTACATGTAGAGTTGTCTAAAATCTAAAATTTCACTTTCTTGAAACAGTAAATTTAAGGAGTACTAGGTACTACTATTATTATAGGTATATAATCCTGTGTACTGTACTGTGTAATCTCTTCTGCACAGTTTCCAACTTTCGCAAATGATTTTTTATAGTGTCATCGCATGCGAAAATGCAGTATTGCAATCTACTTTGGATAAGGGCAAAGTAAATAACCCAGAGATAACGTCTGGTTAGAATTTTCCTGAAGTATTTGAATTTATGCAGGAATAACCTCAGTGTGCCAGTAATATCATTAATTTCCTCGTCCCACAGCAATTGGCAATCAAGCGTTAAACCGAAATATTTCAATTTATCCCGATCTGGTGGAGCGTTGGTAACGATTCAAAATGAATATTCAAATTTGAAAGCTTCAGAAATATTCATTCCTTGAGCAACTTCATATTTGTTTGAAGCTGGATTTTCAGGTGTAGCTGTAGTCCTGAATAATTATCGCCCAAGAATCAATATGGAGCAAAAAATGAGAGTAGCAGCGTCAAGCCTTATTCCCCTCGTTGAAAAACTGTGTGAATATCAGCAAGGTTTCCCATCACATTGATTTGACGGAGAAACTATTTCATTTGTTTCGCAAATATTTGTGAAACGTTAAGCCAAGAGTTTGATTTAAATTTTTATTCAATCACGTTTCACCACAACATAAGCAAGATTTCAATCTCAGTTATTTCCATTAATTATGAT
Organism: Henosepilachna vigintioctopunctata; assembly: GCA_030704895.1. Classification (NCBI taxonomy): domain Eukaryota; kingdom Metazoa; phylum Arthropoda; class Insecta; order Coleoptera; family Coccinellidae; genus Henosepilachna; species Henosepilachna vigintioctopunctata. The sequence goes on along the minus strand of JARQZJ010000115.1, from coordinate 233,255 downwards.
AGGGTGCTGTGAAAAAATACTACACTTATAAGTGCACCGCGGGCTGAAAAAGTTTGGGAACCTTTGCACCATAGGATAAATAGGAGCAAATATACACCGTAATGCGTCGAGAGTCTTTCGCTTATAATTAGCATAGAATTACGTCACAATTAGCGCAATATTTTGAGATTGAATTATGAATTCAAGTGGGATGAATGAAATTATCCAAGATGTCTGACATTGATGTTTATAGGAATATTGAAGTGTAACTTTGGCTGACTAGTAAAAAACCAAGCCCAATTTCGTTATAATCTATTATATACTGAACCAAAATACAAATCATCCTGAGCCGGTATCAATGTAGAGGAAGATTTGTAGACCTACAAGAAATTGAATAATAATAATATTTATTTTGAAGTATGCCCACATCTAATGCTAAACATAAAAAAATGGAGTCTACAAAAATAGAGCTAAAAATACTTCCCATTCTTAGCAAGCATGAAAACGAGAGCATGAATTCAAATACTCTAGTAGGGAGTTAGTTTTTAGGCACACTAATTTGACAAGCATTTCTTTCATTCTCTTCTGAGTGAATTAAAGTCAGTAGTAATTATCTTGATTTCATTCGGTAATTTATTATATACTTGTATAAACATATAAAAGGGATGTTTTTCGGTCAAAGTCAGTCTATGCTAAGGGTAATTAAAATCTAGAGCTTTTCTCTCATATTTATGGTCTGTCATATGAATGGCAAAACTGGTTTTACTTTTGAAGAAAAATATCAGGCAGTCATACAAATAAATACCATGAACTGTCAAGATACCATTTTTTGTTTCAATATTCCTCTACATGAATCAAGAGCTCCCAACGTAGATATTGCTCTCAAAAATTTTTTCTGTATGACAAATAATCTTTGCACCTCTGAACTAGCACCCAAACATATTATCCCATATCTTGAGACCGATTCAAAATTTGCATAATATACTATATTTAAACTTTCATCATTTAAATAATTTGACAATAAACAGATACCATAACAAATCTGACACAGCTTTCTCGATAGATAATCAACATGGTTAATCAAATATCTGATTAATAATAATAATAATAATCATAATAATCTTTATTTAAGGTTCTCGTAATACAATTATATAGGTAAAACTATAGTAACTATTCTAGTTTTGGGATCTATCTTGTCAATTATGTTGCCTAAACAAAGATAATACATTTTCTCACAAAGACCGTAGCCTGTGGTGAGATTATCATTAATCCACTTTTAGTGACGGTCAGTGTAAACCCCTAAAAATTTTGTTGACTCTTCAAGTTTAATGCTTAATCCCTCAATTTCAGCATTATACCTTTTATTTTTAAATGATCTGAGTGCTGAATGAAATTATTTCAGTTTTTTCATCATTAATGATTAATTTATTAGCAGTGAACCATGATTTCAATTGTCCGAAAGCCATATCGGCCCTAGTCTCTAGAAAATCAAACTCACTATATCCGAGAATGATATAAGTGCCAACTGCTAAACATGTAAACGAAATAACGCCTCTCTGTTAAGGAAAGATTTCCTAGTTCCTGTTTAATTTCGTCAATAATAATAATAATAATGATAATATATTTGTAAAATAATTGTTACATATATATCACAAACATAATAAAGTAAATTATTGCCCACTTTGGCGATGCCAGTCTGTGGGGCTACAAGGATTTATATAAACCAAAACAAAATCTTTTTAATGAAATATATTTCATTGTTAAGATTATCTGGGTAGTTCCAGAAGCTATAAAAGTCTCATAATAGCCGGACGGTATTTCATTGTCGTCTGCAACGTTGTGTTGACTCTTCCCAAATGTTTTGGGTGTATAAAACGTGTACGAAACTGTGTTTCGTGTTTTATATATTAATTTTTTATATATCTCTTCAAGTACTTTCATCTTTAACTTGAACTACGCCGTTCTGACGATAGGCAATAACCTTGAAACATATGTAAACGGCTGTTATATAAAAAAAAAAAAAATGTGTAGGTTTTCAACGTAAGTCTCTTCTTTTACTTAATCAAAATCTTTTTAACTGTAATTAAACTATACTGTATTTAATCGGCTTCCGTACTAATTTTCTATGAAAAAAAATAAATTCTATACCATAAAAATAAAATAAAAAACACCACAAATCAAGGATACCAGCAAACAGCAACTCAAACCCAAACAAATCCAAGGCGATTTTCTCTCTTGGTTGGTTTAGTAAATAATTCCTCATCTTTCTTTTAAAAACCATCAATGATGGAATTTCTGTTGGAAGAGAATTATACATTCTGTTTGAGTGATGCAAGAATGTTCTCTGCATCTTCGTCCTAAGAGAAAGGCATGTTTTGACCTTCTTGTTTGCTTTGGATCTTGTGTTATGATGATGATCAATCATCTCTAAGTCTTTTCTGTTCTTGAATGTATCTAAGACACCTCGATAGAAGTAAAACTGTCTCATATCTAATATTTTTGCGTCTCTGTATAGCTGGTCAGATGGAAACAGCCTAGGCTTGCGATAAATTATTTATAAGAATTTTCTTTGCAACACCTCTAGTTTGTTTGTGTAGCAACTGGCTGCTGCACCCCAAGATGAAATCCCATAAATCAGTCTGCATTCAACAAGAGCGTAGTAAGTTTAATTTCAGTTGATCAGAATCCAATATATTGCGTAAATACCTAAACGTATACAGTAGGGGGAGTCCGGGAGAGTTTACCCGCCTTCGACTAAAATGCTCATAAATCGCTTTATATATCCAAAAAACTGTTTTCTACAAATTGAACCTTAAGATGCATTATTAATTTTTATTTTTCCTTAGGAAAATTTTATAAATCATTCATCCTTTATGAGTAATTGACGATTTCTGCCGAAGTGAGATTTGGCTAATATCTCCCGCCTGGGTGGGAGAGTTGACCCCCCAAGAAGGGAGACTTTACCCGAGTTTTAAACTAGGCGAAAAAATAACAAATTATAATTAAATAAAGAAATTTAATCGAAGAAACATGACACATAATAAGTAGCAAATGAGATAACTTCCATAACTTTGTTTTCTCCACAGATGAAACACTACCAATTATCAATAACATCTGGTTCTTCATTCCATGGACTATCGGAGCTATCATCATACTTGGGTTTGTCTTCAGGTTCTGTCTCACTGTCACTGGACTGTAAAATCTTTTTACTGTTTTTTTCTTTGCTAGCGCAACAGCCGGTCACAAGACTACCACGTTCAGGTGAAGTAACTTGACCTACTTGACGCACATGCTTGCTCGCTACAACTTTAGGACACTCTTGGTCCGTCGTACACCCTGTTTCATCGCAATTGTACATAATATGAGCTTCAAATTGATATTTTCTCTAACTACCATGAGGTTTTCGAAGAAATCAGTAGGTAACATTTTTTCTGTTGAAGCTGGTGGATCTGTATAAAGTGGTTGCTTTTGGGGTTCTCAAACTCAGTTCAGGGTTTTTTTTCATAAATACTCTGAACAAATCTTTCCCTGCGTAGTTGTTAGAATTCCATGAATCTGGAACCTTTTTGGAATTAATAGTTGCATATTCATACGCCTGCTTCATAACCGCCTGTCTGGTTAGGCTCTAATTCATTTTACTGCAAGTTAGAACATATTCAGCTTTCTCATCCTCTGTCATAAATTACAAAGCTGTCTTAAACTGACTTCACTGTTCACTTATTGTTGACAATTCAGTCCTGTTTCTTAAATAATTTCGTAAAGTGTTTCGATCTATTCCATACTCCAAAACAGTAGCTCTAATAGACTTGCCATTTACAGCCATTGTCAATGTCATTTACAGCATTTCTTAATACTGACAGATCTAAATTGCTCCTGTTTTTTTTTATATTTGAAAGACATTGTGTGTATCTGAAATAAAACAAAAAAAATTGTTGGAAGAGAAACAGAGGGAGAGATTACCCTGGGTAAAGTCTCCTCCCGTCGCCATGGTAATGTCTCCCACCCCACGCCAAGTTGTCCGTTATTCAATTTAAAAAAAAACCTATAATCTTTAAGTGAAAACTGACTGTCCTAGAGGTTATAAGGATAATTACACTAAGTATATGTATTCATGACATGCTGGAATCTAAAAACAGTAAGCAGCAGCAATCAAATATCGAAAATTGAAAAAAATCACTTACCGGGCACAAAAACTTGTTTTCACTTGTAACTCCAAAACGAATTTTCCGATAGCAACATCGCCGCGTGAGCAAAGTTGGAGGCGCCTGTGAGTTGTAAGAAGTATGACAAAGTAGCAATATCTAGTTATACAGAGATTCTATGATCAGTGGCTATTGTCTCCCCCCTGCTAAACTCTCCCGGACTCCCCCTAAACTTATCAATATGGCGGCTACCCTTTCAACATGAGGATTCCATCTCAAGTGTTTATCGATGACAAGTCCTAAATATTTGATGTTTTCTCTCAATCAGATCTCGACTATATATCACCATCAATTGTCATACTTAATTTATAGTAAGAAGGTTTGTTGTCGGAATAGCAACTAAAATGTACAAAACAGGTTTTATCAAAATTGATAGTCAGTAATTTTTCATCAAAAGCATGAATTAAGTTTTTGAAATCATCCTGAATTTTTATTTTAAGATTATCCCAATTTTCATCTTCGTAAATAATGACAGTGTCGTCAGAGAAACTGGAGATTGTACACACTGTGTCTATTAGAAGTATATTATTCAAATAAATTATAAAGAGAATTGGACCAATTACCGTACCCTGTGGTACCCCAAAATTAATCATTCTTCGTTCGTTTATTGATGCATTTATTCCTACAGACTGTTTCCGATCTTTCAGATAACTTTCGATAAATTCTCCAGCTTTTCCTTGGATTTATTAGGGCCTTAAATACCCTTATTAGGGCATCTACCTTATTTTTATATTTCAAGTATTCCTCCTTGTAAATGGTATTAAGCGGGCTATTTTTATATCTCTTAAATTGTTTATCCCGTTTAGCAATTGATTTCATTAAACCTATCGTTATCTATTTTTTCCTCTTTTTTAGGGTGTGCTTAATTTTTATCCTCTGCGTGATCTTTTCTAAGCACTTTATGATGTTGTCCATGAGTCTACTAGTAATTGCATAAATTGCTGTTTATTCATAGAAGGGTTTCCAATCTATATTACACAAATCATAGTTCAGTTTCTCATAGTTTATTAATGTCTTGTATGAGACTGTGTTTGCTATGATATTACTGCCACCAGTTGGCAATTTTAAGACTGTTGAAAAATGGTCTGTAACATCTATTTCCACTGTATAAGATTTGCAATTATCTATATTGTTCGTCCTCAGAAAAATGTGGTCAAGACAAGACCCGCTTTCTTGTCAGGTGATTGTATTTATCATGAAATGAAATTGTATTCAGAAAGAATATTTAAATACTCATGTGTGAAATCATTTTCAGTATCTAGAATATCAATAGTAATATCCCCCATAATAAGATGATGGGTATAGTTGTGCGAAATATTATCGAGGTAATTTTCCAAATCATCTAAAAACACTTTTTCAGCGATTTCGTGAGACCTGTATACTGCTGTAATAACTATCGTTTCTTTACCTTGTCTGAGTTTTAACTTTAGAACCTTGCATCTTCCCACATTAATAATTTCAAACTCACAATTTAAGTCCTCCCTTAAATAAACAATAACACCACATGCTCTTTTTATATTTTTTCATTTTATAAGAGTTGAAAACCATCCAGCTGCAATAGATCGAAATTTCCTACAGCCCTTGTTTCTGTCAGAACAATACAAACGATAGGGTTATTAATTTGTGATAAATGCACCTTTAATACATCTATGTTTTTGATGTTGATGTTTTGATGAACACTCCTTATATTCTGATGTAAAATACCAAAATAGGAACTCCCGGAAGAGTGATATTCTCTCATACTACTCAGTTGTGTATTCCTCATAAGGTAAGGATTATAATCTCTTATAAATTGATTCATATTTAAAGTAAGAAAGAAATGAAGATTGAATATAAGTATGTAATAGTACTAACCAAAGTCAATCCTGTCCAACGTTTGTTGCAATACTTTTCTGTAAATCGCACATTTTTCATCATCTGCCTTATGATTTGAGTCGAGTGATTCTCCAAATTTCTCGTTGTATTTACACACTTGAAGTTTTCAGATTTGCACTCTATTGTTTTGTGTTGCTGTGAGCAACTCGCACACGACATCGTTTGACCACACTCCTTTGGCTTATGGTTGTACCCGGAGCATTTAAAACACCTTAAAACTTTATTATTGTCATACATAGGGCACCTATTGTACGCTATGTTCACACTTCCCATCATCATAAGCTTCCTGTATAAGGCACCGCTGCATTCCACTACCGCGTAATTAGAAACAATATTTTTAGATTCTTCAAATACTTTGATAACAGGTTCCTCTTCATCTTCCAAACTTTCATTTTGTGTTCTCAATCCAATACACATGTCTTCTGCACTAGTATCTTTACCTATGTTTGCTATTGTAACGCACGGCTTCCTGAGTTTTGTTTCCTTAGTACTGTGAGCCCATAGACCTTTTGACCCCTTTCTTCATATTCTCCATTGATCTAATTGTACTGCACCTAACCAAAACACTTCCATTTTTCATGTTTTTCTTCATTGATATTCCAATGCCAGATTTTTCCGGATTATTTTTTTTTTGTATCCCGTCATTTGTTACTTTGCTTTCTTGCTTCCTCTTTGGTTTTATAATTATGCAGGGTACGTTATTTAAATGCATGGATAGAAAGCTTTTGGCTTTTTCAGCATAAGATTCTGTATTTGCCTCGATTTCATGAGCATTTTCTACTAGCTTTGAAATTTGATTTTCCAACAATTGTATAATTTTTTTTTTACTTTCTATAATTTTCTGCTTATCCTCAATTATTTCTTGTAGTAGCCAATTATAGTTGCGAATTATACTTTAAGCAATCTGGACAAAAATATTTTAAGCTTCTTCTTTTTAATTCAAGAACTCTGACCTCTGATGCTGTAAAGTTGGCACATTTTTCACACCTTGGTGATTTGCATCCGTAGCAATGAAACAAAATTTTTTCAGCAGTGTAGTCATTGCATTAGGCGCACTCCATGCCGATCTGTTTATATTATTCTTATCAACAATCAATTATTCATCAACACACGTTTATAAATGCACATTATTTCCACAACATCTGTTGTGTTATCACTGATGGTTATATTTCTTTAATATTATTTCACTACTTCCGAGATATTTCTAAACTGGCTACAGAAATAGTGAATTAGTACTTTTATTTGCCTATTTTTCAATTATATTCTAGAGCTTATTAGCAGTGCACTGATATAACTTTTTCAATTTTTGATAGATTAATACTATCAAAAAGAGTCCATTAAAATTCACACGTCCTATCTCTAACGATTATCGCACTCGAATATCAATAAATACATTATTACAATTAGACTTTTTCCTGAATGTGTCTGCGAACCTCACCTCAACACTCTCCAACGTACATAAATCAATAATGAAAATAATGAACAAAACAGGGCCCTGAACACTTCCCTGTGGTATACCAAATTTGGATTCGGCATATTCAGAATTATAATTTCTTTCGTTGTTAGTGATGCAAACATGTTGTTGAAGACCTGACTGAATGAGTCAATCCTGTCTTTTGTATTACATCTCACACCTATTATTTCTACTTTTATTGAAATAAATTGTTTTCCTTGAGTTTTTTAATTATTACTTCAGTAAATTGATGTAGTGCTGACTGACACCAGTCAGTAGGTAGGTCACCCGACCTACCTTCCAAGTATCCATGTTGCGAACTATTGCAAAAACCTACATTCCTTCAAAAATAAGAGTAATCTATTACAAAAAGCATGTTCAAATATCTTTGAAAAACTTGATAAAAGACTTATTGGCCTATAACTATCCATTGAAGTGAATCCACAAATCTTCTTTCTTATATAAAGGTTTAATTAAAGGTAATTTTAACCTACTGGGAAATATACTTAAAGGAATTATTCATAATATGCGATAATACATGTTTAATGTCATCAGTGGTTAATTTTATTACACTGATTGGTACACTTTAATTGGTTATTTTTAATATTCGAAATTCAGTCAGTTGGTTAAAAATAAAACGACTGATGTACGATTCCTTATATAAGACAGGTACATCATCTAGTTCATCTAACATTTTAGGTATTTTTTCCAAAAGAAATTCATTATATTTTTCACAATCAGTTCACAACCTTCATTGAAAGAGTTTTGACCTTTATTTGTCCACATATGTATCACATAGTTTAATTTTTATTTTCCAAACATTGAATCTTATTATTATAGTAATTAGATCTAGCGTCCACTAATAACCTATCATATTCATGTTTTTCTTAATCATATAACAATTTGAAATTTTTATCCTGAATTTTCAACATTAATAAAATATCCAATCTTTTCTTACTATCTATAACTTCAGGCGTATCATAATAATTTCTATTTCTATAATTGACATGCCTCAATTTTAGCAAAATGGAAAATATTCATGAAACGGTCCCATTGTACATTCACATTAGTATCTAGTTGATTGAAGACTGACATCCAGTCCTGCTCTCTCATATTTTTCTTATATGCAATTTTAGCGTCCTCACTGTATATTCTACGATATGTAGAAAAATTTTTGGGGTTTGAATAACTTTTAATAATAATAATAATTTAATAATAATAATAAATAATAATTAATAAAAATAATAACTAATATAATAATAACTAATATAAATAATAATTAGTTTAATAATTTTTTAGCCTGTATGATCTCTCAGATCATACAGCCCTGAGAACAATAGCTTTGTCTACTAAAAAATTTACAAAAATATTATCTATACAGCTACTTGTATTACGAGTTATTTCAGTTGCTTCATTTATTGTGGGATGAAAGTGAAACAACTATAACAGTGACAGTGGCAGTGTAGAAACTCTGACCTTATGTTATTTGACTTACATATCTAATAAATTGATATTAAAGTATCTATCTCCAGCTATTACTCATATTCTCCACCCTGTTTATTTTTGTCTCTGCATACTGCAGAAGTTAAATCATAGCCTTTCATTCTAATTATAAGCTTACCCCGCGTTTTCCAATATTCAGTAATGCACAAATTATTACAGTCTTGATGACTGAAAAGCAGGTGTTGAAGAGGGTCGATGCTATTCCCCATCGATTGTACATTATGGTGTATTACACTAACGTTATCTTTAGATCTATTTTCTTGATTTATATACAGTTTAGTTAGTTTGTACACTCTCATCGCGAATCGATACTTCTTGATTTATTTTTTCGTAACCCCTACAAAAGTACCTGACATGCTGTTCTTTTTGTATGCTTGGGGATTGAACCTTTTGATCCCAACATTCTCCGGCCAAAATTCAGGCTTATATATTTTATCTTTTCTCGGAAAAGGTACCTTAACTAAATAACTTTTGAGGTTACCCCTTTTCCTTTCAAACTGTAATTCTTGAACTTCAATTGTCTCATTGTCTAAACCGCTCTTTGACCTTATATATTTTTCAGCAATATCCCCAGAAACATTAGTTTTGATACGATTGATGAAAAACCAAGCCTTTCTCTCTTTACCCTTGAAACTTATCTCAGTGTTTTTGAACGTCACCAATATTGGTAGCGCAGACCCTCTCCACCAACTTTTACGCACAGTCTGCCAAACGTTTTCACCATTAGTTTCAGATACTTCAGTCTTATTTTATGAATTGAGATTTTTCGAAATTATTTTTTCTTCATTGAAATTCGTGAGATTCACTATTTTAGTCATTTTATCTCTCTGCATTTTTTCCAATTAAGGTTTCTTGTTTTCCATCATTTCACTGGATTTTGTTTGTCCAGGATTCGAAATACGATACTGGTCATTATTTTTGTTAGGGTCATAGTCACTGACAATCCAACATGCATAATATCGCCTATTGTTGATTTCTTTCTATTGTATTACACCTGAGGTAGTTTGAACCTGATTCATCAGTTTTTTTAGCATGTTCATTCTTTGTTCAAGTTGTTGGATTTTCTTATCACGATAAGCGATTTCGTTCTCTAATGTAGAAATTTTGAATCTTAGCAAAGCATTATTTCCATTTGATTGATCAAATTTATCCTCTAATTCAGCGAGAATTTTGATTAATAACTCCTGCTGTTTAGTTTCACTGTTCACACAAATTTTATTTTCAACTACACTGATTTCATTGTCACCATTTTCAACTTGCAACAATCCACCAGACTCTTTTCTATTACCACAACAAACCATGGTAGTATCACTGATTATTTTCACACCTTCTACACGCATTGAACACGACGGGTGGTATTCACTATCACAACTTGAACATTTTAATGATCTTACTACCATTTTACAGCAATATTACTCACATTAAGGCACCTCGCTCACATCTTTCACACTTTCCGCCATTTTTATATATCTGAAATTTATTATATTTGAAAATAAGAAGCAGTCAATATTCCAACATGAATCCTCAAGACTTGTACTAAATTTTGTTATCTATGCCTTAAAAAATAAATGGAAGCACCTACTATAAATAACTAGTCTTTACTTTTCCTCTGGATGTGTAGGTTCCCACTAAACATTGTTAGTGACAAAGTTGTTAACTTGAGTAGATTCGGTTCGTGACCTTGTTGCGATATTCGATTTACGTCTTAATTTCAAGGAACATTTGAGAAGTGTAGTTTCCAGATCTTACCAGATGCTGGGTTTCATTATCTTCAACTCTACCGAATTCTCACCCAACGCTATCAGAATACTCTATTGTTGCCTTTGTAGGTCAATACTAGATTATGTCTCCAGCATTTGGTCTCCATAAGCTACGATATCGAGAGTCTTGAGGGAGTTCAACGTAAATGCCTGCGTTTTTTGGGTTAAAAATCTGGTTTCCAAGTCAGACGAAACTACGACTTCATGCGTGTCTATTTTAACTTGGATTCATTGGAAAACAGAAGACGTGTGTCCGATATGTGTCTCCTATTTAAAATACTGAATGGTTACGTTGATTGTGCGATGTGTTACTCAAAGTGGATTTTAATTTACCATACAGAATTACAAGGACACTCCTCTCTTTCGCTTGAGCACATGCAAAGCGAACTATATTTCGAATTTTTTTTTAAATTGCGTTCTGTGGCTAAGCAACCTGATATCCCACGACATTGACTTTTTCTCTGGTTCACCAAGATCATTTAAATTGATAGTACGTAGAGTAGTGAATTTGTATTTTAAATAAGATTTGTATTTGTATTTAAGTAAGATTGTATTTCGGCTACTTTGCCTCTATATGTAAAATTTATATGTTTTTAAGTTGGTTGTTACTTTATTGTGTGTTCTATATTTGTTAAAAGGGGGTTTCCCGACATATATATATATATATATATATATATATATATATATATATATATATATATATATATATATATATATATTCATATTATATGCTTAAATAAATAAAAATAAATAAATGAATAAATGCAACTTATAAACGAGCCTCGACGTACCTCAAGTACCTCGTATAGGAAGAATTGCAGACATACAAGAAATTGAATGTAAGTAGCAGTCCCTACTATGTCAGACATCTTGGATAATATCATTAATCCCAGTTGAATTAATAATTCAATCTTGCAACACTGCACTAATTATGACGTCATTCTACGCTAATTATAAGCGAAAGACTCTCGACGCGGTAATTCTTCCCATGTACGCAGTTCGACCTCTTTTTTAGTGTTTTTCGCCTTGATACTTCTGTCCGTGTCAGACAATTATTTCCTCCAAAACTCTTCTCAGAAATTTCATTTCCAATGCTTGCACTCTAGCATTACAAATAATTGACAAAAATATTAAAAATATATATTTTTGTCAATCATATCTAATTTTTTGAAAGCAATGAATTTCTTCCTTGTTGAGAAGGAACACAATATTTAAAATTAATATATTAGATCAATTACAATAACTTACAGCAAGTAAAATGATCAAAGATATTTACAGTCAAAATAGAGAAAAAACTCTTAGTTATAATTCATGTGTTTCATACTAGTGGAAGTAGTAAACGTACTTCATTGTAAATGTAGGTTTTGACATATTAGCTTGAAATGAATGAAATATTTTCTGAGAATATATCTTAAATGTAGCTACAAGATCGTTTTGTTTATCTATCAATTTCTCCAAATACAACATCTAATGTACCAATTATAGCTACAATATCAGCTAACATATGATTTTTTCCAATTTTCTGTAAGGCAGCCAAATGAGCAAAGCCAGGAGCCTTTATTTTACATCTATAAGGTTTAGAACTTCCATCAGATACTAAATAAACTGCAAACTCCCCTTTAGGAGCTTCAATTGCTGTATAAGTAGATCCTGGGGGCACCTGATATCCTTGAGTAAACAGTTTAAAGTGATGAATCAATGCCTCCATGGAAGTCTACAATATCAAATTTTTAATATCAATTAAAAAAATTAAATAAACGATATAACTTCATTATTCCTCCTAAGATATTACCTTCATTTCAGCTCTACTTGGAGGAGTCAACTTGGCATCATCAGTTTTTATCTCTCCAGGAGGCATTTTATTCAAACACTGTTCGATTATTCTGAGTGATTGCCTCATTTCTGCCATTCTACAAAGATATCTGTCATAACAATCACCTTTGCTTCCAATGGGAACATCGAAATCCATTTGATCATACACGTCATATGGTTGAGTTTTACGAAGATCCCATTTTATTCCAGAACCTCTGAGCATTACCCCACTGAAAATATCATATTTGATATCACTATACTTCAGGTAATAATTTATTAGATCAGGTACTAAAACTTAAAACCAACTGCTTTTATGTCAATGGTGCCCTAACTCAGCACCACTCTTAAACATAAAGCAACTCAGAATTATTTACAATATCAATTTTACAATATCCATTCAACTTATATGACTTTCAAATATGAATATACAAATTCTCAAGTTTTGGATTGAATTTAATGATGTGTTTTAAACTTCATATTTTCAATTACTCGCCTAAATCCAAAATTCAGAGCCTCTTCAGCAGTCACCACTCCGATGTCGACAGTTCTTTGTACCCAAATTCGATTATTAGTAACAACATCTTCAACTTCATCTAATCTTTCACCGAATCGAATGGCCCAATCATGAATGTCATCCATAATTCCTATAGGAAGATCCTACAATAAAAATTTATACATCTAGTTTCTCATTTTTCTAATATAAATGTAATCAAATTGTAAATATATTGATTCATAGACTGAGAAAATAGAACAAAAAACAAATATAATTAGTTCTCTAATGAATCTTACTAAGGATACTCCTCCTGGTCTAATGTAAGCTGCATGCATCCTAGCACCAGAAACTCTTTCATAGAATTCCATAAGCTTCTCTCTTTCCTCAAAAAGCCAAAATAGTGGAGTTATAGCACCGACATCCAAGATATGAGTAGCAACAGCCATTAAATGATTCAAAATCCTTGTAATTTCAGCAAATAGCACTGAAAATAATCATGTAATTCAAAATGAAAAATATAAATTCTTTGATGCTAGATGTGCATACTCCTCTTTAGATCCAAGATATGATTTATTGTGGAAATGCCCTTAATTATTCTCAGTTCTACTAATTTCATCAAATAGAACAGCAAATAATCATTCACAATGAAATAATATCAATTAATATCATTTTTCTATACTTGTATTTAATATTTATTACACTTTTTGAATAAAGAAACCTGAAATAGGTGCAATGGTAGAGATTTGCTAAACATTTTGCGTAGACATTGCACCTAAATAAAAATGTTACATATGCTAATTACCTGATAATGATGAACATTATATACCAATTTATGTTTATTTTATATGGATATTTGTGAGTCCATCTATTAATATTGGTTACTGGTTATAAACAGCTTAACTGCTATGCAAACTCATTATTTTATAAGTATTTGAAATATAAATGAATTTTCTTGTATATATACAGCCTTTCCAAAATTCCATCTATACCTAATGGATTCATACTAGACTGAGACTCTTAATCGAAGTATTGAAATATTTCAAATAAAACTCTCAGGGAGCTATCTACACAAATGTTGTCAACGAGAACGGACCCATCACTTTCGAGAGTGAATATTAAATGTGGCGTGTTTGGAAAAATTCATCGATCTTGTTTAATGATAATAGGATACAATTGTTTCATCATTATTATGAATCATCAGTTCATATTTAATCTATCAATTAAGAATCGATGACTTTCAAAATGCCCATAGGTCCTATACCAGAATTGTGCTCAGTGAAAATTCAAGGATATTCAGGGAGATTTTATACGTCTTTTCTCTGATAGAGGGAGCTCACGTGAATTTTCACTGAGAACAACTCCCCTCATTCTGGTATAGGACCTATGGGAGTTTTGAAAAACGTCGATTCTTGATTGATAGATTAAATATGGACTGATGATTCATAATAATGATGAAACAATTGTATCCTATTATCATTCAACAAGATTGATGATTTTTCAAAACTCTCTCAATATTCACTCTCAAAAGTGATATCGATACCATCAGATTGGCAAAGTATAGCCCTTTAAAGATATCTGATGTGTATTCAAAAGTTAAGGACTAAACACCCCTCCACTACATGAACAATGTGATTTATAAAATTCCTTGTACGGGTTCTCCTGGGGTATATATTGGACAGACCAAACAGTGCTTAAAAAATCGGATGACACAGCACAGGAGTGACATTTGTATAAAAAATTGTCTTGCGCTGACGCAGAGCATTGTGTGGATATGGGACATAGTTTTGATTTTGAGGAAGTTAAAATTTTGGAACATGAGAGCACTTATAAATGTAGATTATTCTTGTAAATGTTCCACATTCATAAGAATGTTAATTCTATTAATTTTAAGACAGACACATAAATGACGAGTAATATTTACTGTAATATTATGAAACGTCTGAGATGATGATGGTAGGTGCAGTACACCTGTTGTGTTGTTTTATCTTAGTTTTGCCAGTAGTTCTCGTTCGGCACGCTAGCCCTGAATTGTTATTGTTTGTTTTTTCCGCTTTACCGATGTGTCAAAAGTTTATATATTTTAACTATTGTGACTAGTTCTGTCTGGTGAGTTTTTCTGTTTTTTTTATTTCTGAATTATCTAAGATTTTAATTTTGTGCTTTTATGTTGGTAGAGCCTCCTGAGGATGTCTCCAAATAAGAGACGAAATATTGAGGATTAAATAGGTAAAAGGAACTGACTAATGTCATTGGCCCCTAACCTAATATACATAAATAATATATATATATATATATATATATATATATATATATATATATATATATATATATATATATATATATAAATATATCATATACATAATGAGAAAATTACATACCTCTAATGTACTTAGCTCTAATTGGAACATCTATATTCAGTAACTTTTCCACTGCTAAGCTATAGCATTGTTCATTGCACATCATTGATACATAATCTAAACGATCAAAGTAAGGGAGTGCTTGAGTATACGTCTTATACTCAATCAATTTCTCGGTGCCTCTGTGTAGTAGACCAATGTGTGGATCAGCCCTTTTAACAACCTAAACAAAAGCAAAATATCAAATTAAATCTCTTTGAGAATGCATGACCAAAGTATTTTCTAAAACGTTTAAAGAGATTCTACCTCTCCGTCCAATTCTAGAACCAGTCGAAGTACACCATGTGCTGCGGGATGTTGGGGCCCAAAGTTTATAACAACATTCTTAACTTCTTTTTCAGTTGGAGTCATACTGGCATTCCAATGAGGTAACACCCAATGTTTCGTTACCTCATCCGGATACAATACAGCCCCCTTGAACTGTTGTGCCCATTCTGCGTCTGGATACCACTTATCTCTCCTATTGCAGCTAAAATAATATTTCCAAGGTATTATCCAAATTTCGTTACATAACCTCTTAGTTCAATACGTCAATATTTATTATGGTATACCCTTATTACGTAAACATACCTTGTGGAAATGAAAGCCTTATTATTTTTAAGCAAGAAGGTGATCGTAGAGGTTGGCAGTTTTTTAAAAACCGAACCAAGCATTGCGTTAGCCATTTTCCGTAATCGGAAAATGTAATAGGAAAAGTGAAAAAATTGAAAATCTGTTCAGGAAACCACAGAACAAAAATTGTAGAAAGTGACAATTCATTGAATTTTATGATGACATGAGACACTTTTTGATTTTATGATTCAAACAGCCAAAATCTTTGTTTGCAAATAAATAACTATTTATTAATTCAAATAATTAATGAATAATACGAATTATGAATAATATTGATTATTCATTATAATTAATACAAATAATTCATTTAACAAATATCATATAGCGTATTCCGCTATTTATATACAGTTAATCCAAAATTGAAGTATTAACAACAGATTTATTGAAAAATGGAAAGTGCGACTTTATTTTCTTAAATTTATTGGCATTGACAACTTCCATTACCTCATAAATCAAAACCATATTCTGAATATAGTGATCCAATTACATTCTCCGGTATTGTCGTAGACATTGCAAAAATAAATGAAAAAAAGTACATGGTTTATTTCGGAAACCAATGTGTTTGAACTGCTTATCGAAACTTTTAAAATGACCTACAAATAAATTATAAAAAATTATATTTTCGCTTATTATATGCTATCATGAGAAATTATACACCTAATGATAATATGTAACGATATTTGCAAGGTTCACCAAAATAATGTGATTTTGAAATCGTTGATGCCGACAAACATAGAATACCTTATGTATTATGTTCTTTAGTTTGTGGTTAATTAGTATTATTGCTCTAAGAGCGGAAGTCAGACACCATAGCTCCGATTGGAACTACAGTTTAACGCCGATTCAGAACGGCCGAAGAACACAGTGAGAATCAAACCCTCGAGCATCAGTAAGTCGAGAGTGTATAGCTCACGACCGACTCTAAACTAAACTTAATTAACTTAAAGTCGGCCATGGCTCAACTAAACAAAATTTTAATTACATAGTTTTTACAGGTCGGTTAGCTTAATGTAATACATATTTCATTTCACATTAATAATATTCACTGATTTTAGTTACTTGAAAAAATAAAAGTTACTTATTTATATATTTGAGTATCTAACTTAAATCTATTATTACTCAAATATTACTAGTAGAAATAAGTATATACAGCTTGAATTTAGTGGTAATTAAATATTTACATTTCACTACTGATAATGCCAATATTATTTTCATTATGATATCAAATAGAGCAAATTAGTTCTGGAAAACCTGCTTTTGGATAAAAGCCGCATAGCGTCCATATACCATTTGGCCAATGAGCCTCTAAAAATCTACACCAATATATAGTATTGAACTATAAAATAAAAGGACATAAAAACATTCTTGACCGGTCTTGTCCTTGTCAATGGCTCTTTTATATAATATCTGCATCTTTATGTATTAGGCTTAAAGCTCGTGGGGACATGGCGTTTTACCATCTGATAACCAGATTAGACTTTTTTATACCATGTTGTTGATTTATTAACACGCCTTACCTATCGAAAAGTGATCATGGCTATTTTTAATTTAATTATTTTCAAACAATTTTTTTTCATCAACCACTAAGTCTATTTAGATAACTTCACGATATGATAAACCAATAAAAAATATCAGAAGAAAAATAATTTAATTGCCTAAATGAAACTATGGGCTTGCCAGAAAAAATAACTTCGTAGAATTTTCTTGCCATGTTTTGAAGTTTTTAAAGGTAGTTACTACTTTTCGACAATCTACTTTATCTCTCGCCCATATTTAATCGCTTCGGTTCTCAAACTTAAGGCATGGCAAGAATGCTTTGGGTTTTTTTTTTTTAATTCAGTGGACCTACAGTTTAACGCCGGTTCCGAACGGCCATTGGGCTTGTAATCGATGTACATTACCCAGCATTTTTCATTATTCAAACAGCAAAAGTTTCCAAAGTCGGGAGTTCTACCGACTAAGCTACGGAGACCGGCTAGGGTTTTTTGATGGCAAGGCTATACCGTTAATCTTTCTTCTGATAGCAATTTTTATTGGTTATCATATCATTATAGTTATCAAACTTGATCTCATGAAGGAGATTAAATAATATTAAAAAATAATTACATTAAACATAGCTATGAAAACTTTTCGATAGGGAAGCTACCATAGGTGTGATTATAAATCAATAGCATTTCATTAAAAAAGGTATAATCTGGTTATCAGATGGGTGAAGGTTGAGCTCCCACAGGCTCTAATACTAAATAGCCAAAAAAGCATATAATTTTAATTTTTTAATTTCAATACATAAAAACACCTTTCTCAGGTAACAGTGAAAATTAAATCGAATTGCAAAATATATATTAATTCCAACATTCAATTTTTTAAACAGTTTTCTTGAGTTCATAGTATTCACTACACAACCAGAAGTATTTCAAAATCATACAATGATTCTGAAATCTGATACACAGTCTAACTTTACTTACGTAAAGAGCTAGGAGTTAGTAGGTAGAGTTAGTCACAGCCTAACTCAAGTTACGTAAGTAGAGTTAGGCTGGTATTCGCTTCGGCGACACATATACTAAAATTGGAACGATACAGAGAAGATTAGCATGGCCCCTGCGCAAGGATGACACGCAAAATCGTGAAGCGTTCCACATTTTTTTCAGTCTGGGGATCTCCCGAGGGGATATATCACTACTATTTGCCGATTGAGATCAAACCATTGTTGCACCCCTGTCCATCTATATAAAATAAAAGTAATTAACTCTGACCATTGTGAATGCGGTGAAAGGGGAGACCTTATCATATTTTTCTAACTTGTGAACGTAATTTAACAGATTGTAATCGATTCTATTCCGATATATTAAAATTAAACTCAAATATACCTCTCTCCCTCAATCTTGATTATATCATATTTTCTAATGATTCTAGAGTACCACGAATTATATGTAATTTCTTAAGAGCCTCCAATAATATTAAGACTATAACTTGTATATCTTCATATATATGTATATGTGTATCTATAACTTCATTAATGTAATTAACCTAAAAAACTCTTCTCTTAGATATTTTTTTTCGGATATAGGTGTTGTGACGTTGTTTATGGGTACTACCTGTGTGTTCCCATCATTCCATATTATCACCTCTCTTTTTTAAAGTATAAATCGTCGCTATCCACTCAAATTTGTAAATATTCCATTTAGTATTGGAAACTCCGTTTTCAAGACCCGTTTAAGACGGACCTGGCGGACTAATTTGTTTTCTGTGTAGATCGATGGCCATAGTAGCCTGGCACATATAAAGGAAAGAAGAAGAAGAGTTAGGTTGTGGTTTATGTCTGTTACTGTGTTAGTATTGTTACGAATTATGGGTTTCGACGGATAAATTCCAATAACTTTTAACAAACAATAAATATCCTTTATTAACAACTGAAAATATAAATACAACAATGTCAATGTCACTTATGTATAACCCTTATTTGCAAAGAACTCTACTATGCCGACACGTGGTTGCTACTCTATGTTCTTCTCTGACGATCTCCAACCACAGCCTAACTCTACTTACAAGCCATGAACATAGACTTGGCAACACCGCATCTGCTCAATCCGGTAGACCGATCGATCTTCGAACATCGGTCTACTACATGTTAATAATTGCCTTTTCAGAGAAATTTTCAGCGAAACGGTACTTTGTATAAAAAAATAGTTTTAACAGAAATTGTAGATCATACAATTATCTATAGAAATCAATAATACACTTTTTTTCTAAGAAGAACTATGTCTAAGTTATAGCGATTCAAATGTTGTTTTTTTAGTATGTACACTAACAAGTTCACTTTATCAATTAGAATTGACAATATGCTATAAATTTCATTATTATTCATGCTCAGGTGAGAGTAAGTTTAATGCGTCAATTCCTTTAAACCTTTATTGAGATGTGTACAATAATTTGGACAATAGAATGATTCTGATATCATATTTGTAACGAGCAAGCAAATTTTCCAGTTGAGACTATCTAGTTAATTTCAGTTGTAAAATCCATTTTAAATCATTAAGAGACAGTTTATTTTCATTGATAAAAACATTTACATGAATATACTAAAATCTGATTAATAATTTGTATACAGTTTATTTGTTAACATTCAGTTACGTTGGATGGAAAAACTAGAGTGTAAAAAAATGCTGTTAGTTTCAAAAGTTTTTATATTCCACAATTTACATATTAAAATCTTTTTTTATAATTGGATGTTAAATCAACAAAATTACAAATTGAATCTGAGTTTTCAAAGGCTTCATTCAATTTCTCACAACGTTCCTTCAATGCTGGTTCATTCAGCTGGATATTCTCTTTAAGAGTGGACTGTTTTTGATAAGTAGGGGTGAATAAAGAAATATACTTGGCACTGCATTTAAATTGAGTTTAACTTGATCAATCTGGCCTTCTTGCTTTCTGTTGATCAAACAATGATGAGCAAACGGTGAATACCTTCTCTAGTAAGTGCTTCCTCTGGAAAATGTTTGGCACAAACTACAGAATATTTGTAGGGGTCCATGATGCCCTAGGAATATTTTTTAGTCATTGATTCGTTAGATTACCATCTTAAGGAAAACAAAATACAGAAACTGGTAGTTCGCCGGCCTCGAGGTAAGTTTTGTAGTTCGACTTGCATCCAGGCACACAGCAATGACTTGGCATGTTAATTTTTGTGCTAATATCAAGAACAAAACCTATAAGAGATTAGTTCTAAATAACTACTAAATCTAACAAAGGGTAAGTAACTCTACTAATCATAAAAAAGGAACAATTCTATCAAATAATGCTTTTGTTAATGTCTGAACTACTCAGTCAAAACAACAGTAATCGGTAGCTATTTACATACAAATTTCAAAGGTATTCCTTAGTCTGTTGCTGAAAAAAAACACAGTAGCACTTTCTACACACTATACATCACATAATAGCACAACAACTAAAACGCGGATTTTTGTTTTTACACAATTATGAGATGGTAAAAGTTAGGTATTATTCCTACCTCTCCAGGTATAACCAAAAAAAGCACAACTTAAAACACATCAGATATTCCTGTTTATATAAGACATTTGCGGGAAATTTCTTTTGCTTGTTCTTCACAACTTCAAACAATAGCACTTTTCACAACTTATTTTTGGATTTGAATGTTATTTCTCTCGTTAAATAGCGATTTATTCAGCAGCAATGACCAGAAACCATTACAACGCCATTACAGCATCTCTTTCTGTGGGTCTAGCTTGGATGTTGCCAGATTTCCTAGTTCATGGCTTGTAAGTAGAGTTAGGCTGTGCTCCAACTGGAATGCTTGCTATTCTTGTTCTTCTCTGACGATCTCAAACTGGAATGCCCGAGGCAGTTCGATGTCCTGAACATCGACACTGCATCACTAGATGAGCTCTGTGGTCGTGTCTACGACGGTTCTCAACAGTCTCATCATTTCTCCCAAACATCCATAAACCATTGGGGGCAAATCTGTAACACTGCCCCCCTCTTAGCTTTGATCGTCCCGATCAACGTCACAATTTTCTACTACGCTCCCTTCCTTGTATTTTTCCAACCTTTCCAAATGTACAACGTCCGGCTTCGATCTTATAGTGCGTTGGATTCTGTAAACCACATCATTGATTTGTTTCATAACCTTATAGGCTCCTTCCCAGGATTGTGTTAATTTCGGGATAAACCTTTCTTCCGTTGTGGGTTGTACCACCACACCAAGTCCCCTTTAAATCGAACTGAATTTGCTTTTAGATCGTATCTGGTTTTCATTCGATCAGTGCTTGCTTCAATCTTATCTCGAACTAGTTCATGTATCTGATTCAAATGCAGTCTCAGCTCATCTGCATATGTGCCTACTTCCAAACGTACTTCTTCGGGCTACCAACAATAGATCACATGGCAATCGTAATTCTCTTCCAAAGAGTACCTTCGCCGGAGTGTGACCTGTAGTGTCATGAACTGATCCTCGATAAGCCATCAGCAGTACTGGTAAATGTTTGTCCCAATCTTTTTGATGATCAGCTACTACCTTTGACAAATACTGTTCCATTGTACGATTAAATCTCTCTACCATTCCATCAGACTGTGGATGTAAAGGAGTTGTTCTTGTCTTTCGGATGTTCAGTATCTCCATAACTCTTGAAGACATCGCTTTCAAAATTTCGTCCTTGGTCTGAATGTAATTCCAATGGAACTCCGTATCGTGATATGAACTGGTCTACCAATGTACGTGCAATAGTCTGAGTTTCTTGATTCGGCAGGGCATAGGCTTCTGGCCACTTGCTGAAATAATCCATAGCAACCAGTATGTACTTGTTGCCATCGTTGGTGGTGGGAAAAGGCCCGGCAACATCGACAGCAATCCTCTCAAACGGTAATCCGACATTGTACTTCTCCATTTTCCCATGGGTTTTCTTCGGTGGTCCCTTTGTAGCTGCACATGTGGTACATTTCCTGCACCAGGCTTCTACGTCATCACGGCAATACACCCAGTAAAACTTTTGTCTGATTCTTGCAATGATTGACACCAAAATGTGCACTGGACGTTCCCCCATGCATTTCCTTGAGAAGTTCTTCTACCTTGTCCAACATGGTATACAAGTCTAAATTTGGTCCACAATTCCAACACACCGCCTAGGATCATTTTCAAGTCTAAAACAAATAAATTGGTTATGACACAAGTGCTTACTAGAATATGGAATACTTCTCCATATTCTACAATCCGAATCCTTGTCTTATTCCCATATACTGAACCATAACTTCTTGTCAAAACCTTTAATGCAGGAATAAGTCTTTCCTTTAAAGGACTCTCCATTATTTGCGAAATCTTCAATAATTCCCTTCCATTCACCGTTCAGAATGGGTCTTTTATCATACAGATCGAATACCTATGTACTTGATATTTTAGCTACTTCAGATTTCGGGGCTCTCACCGAAGCATCATGTCCTGTTACTGCTCTTCTCAGTTTCCGATGTCCCCTGAGTTGACTGTCCCTCAACCCTTTAACAGGTCTTTTACTCCGTTGTGCCCTCATTCCTTCTGGAGCCAACACATAGCCCAATCCATTGGACATTTCAATTTCCTTAAGGGATTTATTCTTTCTTTTTCTCCTACCTTTACTTTTACTTTGGTCCTTCATAGCTTCTTTATTAATTACTTTATTACACTGCGTGTTGGGACAATTGTCTGAGGAAACCTTGTAATCCTTCCGTTGCTGGGGATTAGTCAATTTTCTACTGTTATTAGACATTACTTCTACTACCTTATCTGTCACATCAGAATCTCCTTTTCTGGACCTTCCTCCTCTCGATTCTGTATGTCTATTTCCTGCCTGTCATCACTCAGCATATTTTGATCCAATCCCATCATTACATTGTCTACATTACCTGGAATCCTTTTACCTGTTTCATTAGAAATCACATCTCCTGGACACATGAGTTCATCGCTTACTGGACTCATTTCACATTCCAATTCAACCTGTAATTTCCCTTTGTCCTGTCCCAAATTTGCAACGAAATTTAGTAAATGTTGCCTATCTTCTAACCTTTCTTGTTGGCGTTTTTGTTCGTTCTCTATTCGTCGTTTTTCTTTTTCCAGCCGACGTTTTTCCTTTTCTAGTTTTTCCTGTTCCCACTGTTTATCCTTCTCCACTTTTTCCTGTTCCCACTGTTTATCCCTCTCCAGTTTTTCCTGTTTTCGTCGCTCTTCTAGCTCGGTGAATTTTTGCAAAAATTTTTCTAACATTGCTTCCATTTTTGTTGTATTTCTTATATTTCTAGTTATTGGAATCCCACTTCTGACACCAGTGTTACGAATTATGGGTTTCGACGGATAAATTCCAATAACTTTTAACAAACAATAAATATCCTTTATTAACAACTGAAAATATAAATACAACAATGTCAATGTCACTTATGTATAACCCTTATTTGCAAAGAACTCTACTATGCCGACACGTGGTTGCTACTCTATGTTCTTCTCTGACGATCTCCAACTGGAATGCTTGCTATTCTTGTTCTTCTCTGACGATCTCAAACTGGAATGCCAGAGGCAGTTCGATGTCCTGAACATCGACACTGCATCACTAGATGAGCTCTGTGGTCGTGTCTACGACGGTTCTCAACAGTCTCATCATTTCTCCCAAACATCCATAAACCATTGGGGGCAAATCTGTAACAGTATGAAAAACAGAATTTGTTTCTGTGTAACACGTCAGATGTGTTTATGCTCTTTATTTGATATACCTAACCTCAATTTTTAACCTCAATTTACTGAATAATAAATTATGCAAAAATGGCACAAATACTAATTCAAAAAATTTTAAATGATCAAATACGGACAGAACATCTCTTGTTATGGATTGACGGCGCAAATTACGAGGTGATTTACCACAACTGAAATATCACCATAACACTCTTTGGCAGCCACTTTACTAAATTTGTTTATTTATATGTTTTAGGACGAAAAGTATAAACATTTATTGGATGTATGCTCACAAAAAGATTTTGTGACATATTTTCTTAATATTTTACATGATCAACTGATATGGTGAGTTATAAGATTATCTAGTTTGATTAATAATTCCGATTATTTTCTAAACTACTATCATACTTCGTTTATATTTTTAGCGATCGCTGTGCAGAAACTTCACAAACAGAGAAATCCGCAGTAACTAACGAATTTCAAGAAAAACTGCAAAAAAAACATTTTTCTTATAATTCTGTTAATCAGGAACAATTGAAACTTCCAGAATCTGCATTTTTGAATGATTCTTCTCATCATTCAATCAACGTATCTTACACAAGCACACCAAAAGTAGATAAATCTTACTTTTATGATAGTTCACTTGATAATTTTTCACCAATACGTAAAACTAATTCAGCCAAAAGAGAATCTGAAAACTCTAAAAGTAATCTTTTATGTTTGGGTGATTTCATAGTTAATAATAAAAAAAATAATTCAAAAAAAAAAATTAATAAAAGCAATTGTGAATCTAAAAAAAAAACTCCAAAAAGAATAAATCCTACAAATTTAAATGACAATTTGGAAAGAAACAGTTTCAAAAAGAGGAAATAGTTTTAATTTTGAAAATAATATCAATAATGAATCTGTGCTAGATGAAGAAGTTAATCGTGACTTTTTGAAGAAAGAAATTGAAAAATTGAGTGTTAATAGGAATACCATAGGTGAAAATATTCTAGTACAAATGAAAGTGAAATCAGAAAACCAAACAAGAACAAATAGAAAAATAATTCCTAATCCAAAATTAGTTAGATTTAAAAAAGAATTAGAGAAAGTAATTCTTATCTATGAAACTCTATTGCTAAAGGGTTTAGTTTTCAGTTACATTGGTGAATTACACTTTGTGATATCTCTATTATTTAATGAACATTGTGAAAGTGATGAGACGGATTTTTGTGACTCAAAAGAAACGACTGTCACATTTCAAGAAATATTCAGGAACTATCATAATGTTATATTTTTTGCAAGTTGTATATTAGAAAGATCTATTTTTTATCTTAAATCATTTGATAAATCGACATTAAAATATCTGTGTGGAAATGAGCTTTTGAGAATATATTCACCCAATTTAATCAGTACTTTAGACAAAATTTCCGAAAAAAAGGAGGAAAGACTTTCAAAATTATATGAATCTGATTTCAAACAGAATATCTGCTTTGTTTTAGACACAGACAATCGTACCAATTTTCCTTCAGATATTTCCTTTCAAAGTTTTAAAAAACAGAGGGATATGTTTTATGAAATATTGAAAATTTGGGAAGATGGTCACATGATACCAGGTTGGAGTTTTGAATATAGTCTGGGGAGAAGGATTAGAGTGTTATTGGGTTATCACAAAGACACAGTAAATCTCATGAGATTATCTAGACTTTTTATGGATCAGTTATTGAGTACATGTGGAAGGAATGCTGTGGTAAATATATTTGCAAAGATTTGGATTCACAAATTTTCTGGTGTTTTAAGAACTATCATACATATTTTCATATCATATCATGTACTATCATACATGTTTTAACTATTGGTACTGAAAAAGTGATATATTCCTATAGAGGACAAGGATTTTAACATAATGATGCTTCTTGTTTCAGTTTTTATATTATATTCAAATAAAAGTTTTTCAGACATGCATCAGAGTATTCTATTTTTGTGATTGAGTTGTTAATTCTTTTCTGATGACATTGAAAGTTGATATCAGTATTATTAACTTTACTGTATGACCACTAGATCAAATAATTATCACTCCATGATGATCAATGGAACTATGAAATGATCACAGTGATTTACCATGATCCGCAAGAGTCTTTAGAAGAATATAAATTTTAATATCAATTTAATATGCTCCTTTTAAAAAGAAAAATTTTTAGAGTAAACTGTTTATTACTCTAGAACTGTATATGATGATCAATAACCATCAATATTGCTTATTTTATTATGAGTTGTATGCGTCTATTAAGATTTAGTAAAATTTGCTTTTTATTTAAAAACTACATTAGAAATTCCACAATCAAATTCATTATGATAAAACCTTCAGGTTTGAATTTCTGCATTTTGTTATACCCAAGTTTCTTTTTATATCATAGAATGCTGTGTATAGAAATATAATCGTTTAATTTATGTTTTCGTTAATTCAACACTAGGATTATTTCTAAACTCTGAATAAGTGCTAACTGACTTATAGAATATCTGTTTCAAATCTTTTTAGGAAGAAATATTCACAGAAACAAGTGGTAGCATTCTCACTTCTCTCCCAAATATCGATAAAGATAAATTTGACAGATTAAAAACTAGATTAGTTACCAAGCAATCTTCCAGTAGTGACACAGTTCCAGAGTTCACAGGATATCAAGAATTTTACAAAGAATTCATACTGTTTTCTTCAAATCCTAATTTTTTAAGGCATTTATGTGATACCTTTATATCTGAAATTATAGAGTTAAATGACACTACTTTTAATAATTTGGATACCGAATCTAATGGTGAGTATTATAATCTTCATATTTATGCCATTAATTTTTTGGCTCTTCTGTAATTTGCCTTGTTGTATGAAAAAATAAGTGATAAAATTCTACTTATAGAATATGAGACTGATTTAAATACTAAGAAAGCATTTGTCAATTGCTTGAAATCTTTGAGAATTTTGGCAAAATTCTTGGGTTTTACAGAATCATTGCCTTACAAAAACGAAACATCATCTGTTTCAAGTAACTTAATGGAACTTCAAATAAAAATAAGGAATAGAGTAAGTTGTTAATATTAGAATTCATAGATATTTAACAATATAATACTTTTTAGGTAAAACCAAACTTTGATGTAATGCCCATTTTGCAGAGTGCTATCATAAACGGAAACTTGGTTTTAAGTGTTCCATGGATTTGCAAATACTTATCCACGTTAGATACAGTTACTTTGAAAACAAAGTACTACATGAAGGTCATTGAAATGCTAATTTCTATATACCGAAATATAAGAAAAACGGAATTCTCACTTCCAGAATACAATATATATCTAATAAAATATAGTCTTGGTTGGCTTTTTGAACAAAACCACTTTCCAATAAGTATCTTTTTTGAAAAAATAAATTTCAAACATGATTTTTTTCCAGTAAATGGCAGATCAGCCAATCTAGATAATTTGGTAATTGTTGATCAAAATATTTTATATATTTTCTGTTTCTATCTTGACAAAATCAAGATTTTGTTAACAAGTAAAACTACAGTTCGGGACAGAATAACTGTAAGGCATATTACACCGTTGACTGCAGTAGAATCTCCCAAGGAGTTCTTCAGGAAGAAGATTGAGGTAAATATGTGAAATGTAAATATATATATATATATATATATATATATATATATATATATATATATATGTACTGTATGAGATATATGTAAGATGTGATGCCTGAAATATTGAAATCGATACCACTGAAAGTGCAAGAGAGCTTCTACAAAGAACTCGTCAATTGCATCACATTCATCAAAGTGAGGAAATGATTTCAATCTCGAAGCATCTTCTTAGGAATATATAGTTAGTCACGTTCAAATCTGTTTCTTCTTAACGATATATTTGTTGAGTAATCAAACTCTGCATGATATGAGATTGAGAATATTTACTCTCCTTTTTTGTACTATATATTTTGTATCTTATAATCTTCAGATGCAATTAGAAGAGGCATTTTTCAATGGTCACCCGTCTTCTATCAAAAAAACAGTTGATTTTGTTGCTGAGAGAATAGCTTCAACTTGTGTAAAATATTTATGTTATCACATAGTACCTGAATTCAAAAAGAGATTTACTAAGGAACTTCAGACCAAATTGAAAAGTTGGTCAAAGGAAGGAGAAGGCAATACTAAGGTAAATAATAAATACTTGAACAATTTTTGAATTTAAATGTAAAAACTAATTAATTCAATTTTGTCCAACATTAATGAATATTTGAACTGTCTTAGTTGACATTCAATAAAGACAATTAATTTATATATATATATATATATATATATATATATATATATATATATATATATATATATATATATACAATAATGTGACACAAGTCACAGAATCAACCACCCCGTTCAATGTCATAAGCGCGAATCCTATATATATATATATATATATATATATATATATATATATATATATATATATATATATATATATATATATATATATATATATATTTTTTTGTTTGTATATTTGTATTTAAATATAGTTAGAATTTCCTGGTGAAGGTTTGGACCATTTATTTGTATATTTATCCTAAGTGACTGTAAGATTAATAATTTCACCTACTGTGGGGTAAGCTAACAATTTCATACATAATAAATAAGTCAAAATGAGTACGGAAAGTCCGGGACCTTCGATGTCCCGGCTAATGCTTCAGTTATCTCCTTAAGCAAAAAAAACTACATATAATGTTATGAATGATAAGATCTCATTAGCAGATGTTGCAGAATTGCAGATTGAAATTTCAGAATTATACAAGCAAGCAAATATTGATCAAGATAGAGAATTGATCAATGAATTAAATATAATATCTCAAGTTTTGTCTAATAATAAATCTAATTCCAGTAGTACGGATTTTAAAAATAAATTTACTTATAATAATACTGATCAGGGACCATATTTTGTGTACATTGAGGGAAAAAATGGAAATATAGGAAATATTCATCCTCTCAAATTAGGAAAATATTTATTTGAGAATAATAAAGGAAATCTTAAAATTAAATCTATTAAAAGGAAAGGTAAAAATAGGGTGGGTGTTGAATTTGAGACTGCTAATGAAGCAAATTTATTTAGTAAAGAAGTTCAATTTTAAAATTGTGATATATATATTCCAGCAACTTATATTACTAGTATGGGGGTGATCTCAGACGTAGATCCGAGTTTTACAGAAGAAGAGATTACTAAGTTCGCGGAAGCGAATTCGGAAATTATCAAAGTAAGACGACTGAAAAAACGGAAAATCGATAATGATAATAAAGTAATTTATGTTGATTCTAATTCATGCGTATTAACATTCAGGAATAAAATAATTCCTCCATATGTAACTCTGTACCACAATGTGTTAGAAGTAGTACAATATGTCAGTCCCGTAATTCAATGCTTCAATTGTTTGTTGTATGGACACACAGCGAAATTATGTAGGGGTAAAAAAAGATGTGGTAAACAATTGTGGTGATGAACATGAGGAGGAAAATTGTATTAGGGAAACACCTCAATGCTTTTATTGTAAAAAAGATCATAAAGCTACAAATAGATTGTGTAATGAATTTGCAAACCAAAAGTTAATTAAAGAAATGATGGCGGTACATAAGTATACATATTATGAAGCTAGTCTTTTAATAAAAAAGAAAAATACAAATAACTCTCAGGTAATAACCAATGATAATTATAATTTTCCGCAACTACCGAAAACAGATATAAAAATAATTAATAATAATCTCCCTCCAACAATTACCCAACAGACATACGCACAACAAACAGCTAAACATATACACACAACTTCAACCCCTAATTTACACTCGATTAACACAAATAAAACAGAAAAACAGAAAACAGTTACTACGTTTGTCACTAAAAATCGGCCTCAGAAAAGTAAACCGGGTTTTAATAAAAATAAAATAGAAGAATGCTTAGTAGATTTCGTTCCGGAATATAAAAAAAATAAATTATCGGACTGGCACAGAAGAACAATAGAATTTCAAGAAAGCAACCCAAGTTTGGGTATAACCCAAATAAATAATACTATGGAAGAGGAGGAAACTCCCTTGCTAATACCTTCAGGTACACCTGTACAATCTCAAATTAATGATTTTAATCAAGAACATATGGATGAAATATATACAACAGCAATTATTCATAAAGTCCCCGAATAATAAATTAATTTTACACAATTATTTACAAATAAATTAAATTGTAAAATAAATAATAATTATGTATTTGAATATATAAATTGATATACTTTTGATCTGAATAAAAATAAACAAGTTACAGTTCACTTAATTCAAAAAAAAAAAAGGTACAAATTCAATGCCCCAAATAATAATAATATCAATATAAGTTCAAACAATAAGTCAGTTAAAATTCTGCAATGGAATATCAGGTCAATATTTACAAATTATTTAGATTTGATGGGTAAGTTGCAAAATAATGATCCAGATATTGTAGGCCTAGCTGAAACATTTCTAAAACCAAGTAAAAGAATACATATCTCTAACTATAATATTGTGAGAAATGACAGAGAAGATGGGCGGGGAGGGATTTTGCTATTAATAAAAAAACATATTAAATTTATTAACGTAAATATAGATTTACCTCATATTGCAAATAAATTTCAATATCAAATAATTAAGGTGAATAACCTCAATATAGTAAATTTGTACAATCCACCTGATGTCAAATTAGATATAAAGATGTTAAAAAAAATTGTAAGTCTAATCAAGGAACCTATGATTTTAATGGGGGATTTTAATTCTCAAAGTCATATGTGGGGGTCTTCATGGCGTAATTATAACGGACAAGTAATTGAAGAGTTTATTGATCAATGTAATCTCAATATCTTAAACACAGGCGCAATAACGAGATTTACTGGACCAGGTAGTGGTAAAAGCGTACCTGACTTAACTTTATGCTCTCCTAATTTGACAATAAATTGCAAATGGGAAGTGATTTTTGACCCAGCTCAAAGTGATCATTACCCTATCATTATAGAAGTAAATAATAAAGATTACATCATCAACAGAAATCTATATTTTACTACTAGAAAATATTTGACTGATAAAGCAAATTGGAATAAATATAACGAATCAATAGAGTCACTTAGTAGAGAAAAAGAAAATTTAACTCTGCAAGAATTTAATTCATTAATAATACAAAGTGCGGAAAATAACATAGAGATTAGGAAAAAAAAATAGTATATTCAGAGCAATTTGGTGGGATGACGAATTAACACATATGGTTCAGATGAGAAAAGTTGCCTTTGGGGAGTTTATACTCCCCAAACCCCTCTATGGAATCTTATGTAAGGGTTAAAGAAATCAGGGCCAGGACTAAATTATTAATGAAAGAAAAAAATTAAATCTTTCACAAAGTTTTGTGAGAATATTAACTTTTTACCTCTTAGCACAGCGTGGAAATCAATAAAAAAATTCAAAAACTGCAAAACAGCACCTAGCACAAACGATTTTCCTAATTCAGAAATTTTGAATGACCTAATGATTAATCTCACCCAGCCAATTAAAGATATCAATCAGATAGTTAAGATCAATTATAATCAATATCCTAGAGTTCAAAAAGCTAAACCTTTCAGTTGTTTAGAATTGGAATTCCTATTTAAATCATGTAAAGATTCGGCTCCAGGCTTAGATTCAATATCGTATATAATGTATAAAAATTTGAATTCCAGTAATAAAAATAAATTAATCGATATTTATAATGCGATATTATGTAATCCAAATAACCTGAAAGGGATAAATCAAATTCTAATCCTTCCTTTTTCAAAACCAAACAGACCTTTAAATCATATCAATAATATTCGTCCGATAGCCCTAGCACCTTGTAGTATAAAAATATTAGAAACGCTCATAAAAAATAGAATAGAGGGTATTATTGAAAAAGCTCTACACCATAACAAGTTAATGTTTGGATTTAGGAGGATGAAATCTGTGAATGACAGTCTGACTTATCTAACATCATATATTTATTACGCTTTCTCACAAAATAAATACACAATAGTAGTTTTTCTAGACATTAACGGAGCTTACAATGACGTCAACCTAGAAATTCTGGTAAATGATTTGAGGAGTATAAACATTACTAGTGATATTATTTCTATTATAGAAAACCTTTTAAAATATAGAGAAATGTTCATTCATTCGACAGAAGAAAATAAAAATCTAGGACCCTTTAGGAGCACCAAAGGGCTCTTACAGGGATCTCCACTAAGTCCGATATTATTTAATTTATATATGAAAGATTTAATAAAATGTGCGTCAGATGGTGTAAAAATTGGGCAATATGCGGATGATACCTATATAATGTGCTCTAGCAGTGATCTAGGTTTTATATATGAAAAAATTTCTGAAACTTTAGATAAAGTACATAATTGGCTGAAATCGAGAAATTTGAATCTATCTTCTGAAAAATCCTCTGCTGTATTATTCAGTAAAAAAATTAATCATATTAACTTACCTTATATAAGTGTAAATAATAAAAATATTCCATGGTCTAATCAGGTAAAATATTTAGGAGTTATCTTAGAACCTAATTTAAAATGGAAAGCGCAGATAGAACATACAACCGGCAAAGCTAAAAAAGGAATAGATTTAATTAGATGCTTATGTAAAACTTGGTGGGGCTCACAACCTAAAAATTTACTTGTACTATATAAAACTCTAGTAAGGTCTCACCTAGATTATGGTGCTCTAGTATATGGACAGTGTACTAAAACAAATCTTAATAAATTAAACACAACACAGTATCAAGCACTTCGAGTCGTTATGGGCTTTATGCGATCAACACCTATTAATGTATTGTTAGCGGAAAGTGGTGAAGTCAATATGTTGAAGAGGAGAAAATTATTAGCTGTAAAATATTTGTCTAAAAATTATCAAATTTCAGATAATATTATTATTAATCAAATATCGATCTTGAATAAATGCCAAAATTTTTGGATAAATAAAAACAAACCAGCCTACTTAGAAGCTTTTTCATTACTTCAAAATCACAAAAAGAATATATATCATGATAGGCAAATACCCTTCTACTCCTTGAATTATGAAGAACATGTTACTCCATGTACTGTATACATTTCCGACTTACAAAAATCGGATATTGGTGTTGATACAAAGTTTCTTGAATTTTCGGAAAATAAATATAAGGGATATCACAGGATATTTACGGACGCGTCGGTTAAAGAATCATTAGCTGATACAAGTGTAGGAATAGGAATCCATTCACCAACACCCCTATATAATATTTCATATAAATTACCAAATTATTGGAGTATTTACTTAGCAGAAATGTTAGCGATAGGAAAGGCATTACAATATATTGAGAAAAGAAAATTGGACAAATCGGTTATATTTTCGGATTCGTTAAGTGCATTGATTAAATTAAAAAATTGGAAACTTGACTCGTCAATAGACATAATTACAATAACAGTAAAAAAAATATGGACCAAATTACTGAACAAGGGGTATAAAATAGTGGGAGTATGGATTCCTAGTCACAAAGGTATTATAGGAAATGAAACAGCGGACAGATTAGCTAATGAAGGAAGAAGTAATGGGAAATTTTTAAATTATAGAGCTGGACCGAAACAAATATATAATCAAATAGTACAGAAATTAAATAGAGAATGGGAAACAGAATTAATTCAGTGGGGTAGAGTCAAAGGAAAAATGTATACATATATGAGAAACAGAGATAAAGTTGATAAAATAAGTAAACCGTATGTAATGTTAGAATCAAATATGTCAAGAAAGCATATAAGTACAATAATGAGAATCAGATCAGGGCATTGTCTCACTCCAGAACATTTGTTTCGTATTAATATACTTCCAACCCCGTATTGTGAATGTGGTGAATTAGGAACAATTCAACATATTTTTTTCAGTGTACACGGAATATTGTTAGGTGCAGTAATTTATATAAACGATTAGAGGAATATGAATTTTATAAACCTATAAATATATATGAAGTTATTTTTACACGGAAATTAGAGATAATTGAAATACTAATAAATTTTTTAGATCAATCCAAGATTAAGCTATAAATTGATAAATAAATTTCTGTTTTCTTTTTTTATATTATTTCATTTGTATCTTATTTGTTGTGTAAATACTAACCAATGGTTCTGATATTACGTGTTTGTACAATGACATTCCCATCCCTCCTTTAGGGGATTACAGGGTGGGCGTTATGGGGTATAACAGTTAAAAGATTCACACTACAATCATCTGGGTACATCAATAATTGAAGCCCAAGTCTCCTCTCTAGAGGAGAGTAAGAGAAGAAGAAGAAAGGCTTCTTTGAAATGAAAGCTGCTAGTTGGCTCTTCTTCCCGAATTCTAGTCCATTTAAAAGGCAATCTTCTTTGAAACGAATATTTTTGATATTTTTCAGGGCATAAAATAATGAAATAAATTATTCTGGATACCTGCATGTCAACTTTTGTTAGGAAAGTGGCTTTTGTTTGTTTGTCTGGCCAAACTGAGCGGTAATCGTTTATCCGTTGACACTTTAGAATTAACATTAATAATAATAATAAATAGAATCACCTAATTATAATGTATTCTGCAATGACAAATCTTTTGTTAAACAATAAAGATGAAAATATATTAGTGTCCACTAACTATTGGTTTATGGCAGCCATTGTTCAAATTTGGATTCAGTAACGCATTAAAACTCTTTAATGTAATAATTTCAAGGGACTATAACGTTGGAAATGTTGAGTTCTCTAATTATGATTTTGTTTCTATTGTTCAGTGTATATAGGATTTTTTTGCTGTGTTGAATTTGTATCGAAACAATTTAACTAAAAATATATTTGGTGGTACGTAGTTTTTTCTCGGAACGGTAGTCTCCAAGTTGTGGCTGCTCCTGATGTTCTTTCTATAATTGACAAACACCACACTGCTCTATGTTTTCAGGTATTCATTGATTATCATTAATCATTATAGTTATGACTTTCTAACTTATAATTATAAAAGTGACACGGAGGTTTCGCTTATCTCTTGGTGAATTATGTTAAAAACAATAAATTAAAATTAACACACTTGGCTTAAGCTTCACTAAATATATTGAAAACGTTTTTGTATGTTTCGGGTCCACCCGAAACATATGTAGAGTTTTTAATATATTTAGTGAAACTTAAGCGAAGTGTGTTATATAAAGCTGATATTATTTACTATGCTAACTAGCTAAACACATTTATAACTGTTATTGATTAGAAGTCACTTTTAGTATCTGGCTTGTGTGTTGATCATTTTCTATCCACTTATGTAATTCATCACGCACCTCCTCATAATTATGTCTTGAACTCCTCTAGAGACTTAAACCTTCGTTGTCTAAGTTTTAGCGTTCAGGAGATTTTGCAGACTCAACTCCTTAGACATATACAAAGGACTTGGTCCTTACAAGATTCCTTCTTTTCTCTTCAAGAAATGTAGTTATCTTTGGCTCGCCTTTGCAAATTATTTTCAATAGGTTGATTTTGTCTGGATGCTTCCCTTCATTTAGAGAAACCAGCTATATAAAGCCTATTCTCAAATCTGGTTTGAAGGCCAATATATCCAATTATAGCCCAAAAAGCATTCGCAGCGCTTTACCAAATCTATTGTACCATGTGTTTAATTGGGATTGCAGTCCCAAGTGAAACACTGAAAACACATATATACAGCCGTGAAACATTCAACTATGTATATATATATATATATATATATATATATATATATATATATATATATATATATATATATGTATATATATATATATATATATATATATATATATATATATATATATATATATATATATTTCTTGAAATTGATTTATTGCCTGTTTGAGGTATTTATTTTGAAAGTTTTTAGCATTAACAGGCTTTTTAATATGAAAAAGTTTATTTTTGTTGACGTTTCGTTGTTATATTACAACTTTGTCAAAACTAATAAATTTTGTCAAAACATTAGTTTTGACAAAGTTGTAATATAACAACGAAACGTCAACAAAAATAAACTTTTTCATATTAAAAAAGCCTGTTAATGCTAAAAACTTTCAAAATATATATATATATATATATATATATATATATATATATATTTGATTTGCTAAAAACTTTCAAAATAAAATATATATATATATATATATATATATATATATATATATATATATATATATATATATATATATACATTTTTTTAAATTCTTGAATGTGTTTAATTCACTGATTAGGTGACATGCAATTTTAATACACCTCAATCAACTATTCAAAACTCTTATGCAGAATATAACTGAACCGATTTTAAAGAATTATGAATTAGAATTTTGCTATTATTCATGTTATAATTTTTTTGCAGACTGATGTTAGAGCTCAGTGTGAGCAGTTAGCTGAGGAGAATTTAAGAATGTTAGTCAAGCTGTGTAATGATGAAGTTGATAAAATTATAGAAAGTAATTTGAAAAATGCTATTCATTCCATGGTACCCATGGATTTTCTTCCACAAATGGAACATATTTGTATATGTGCTTCTAAAAGAATATGTTTGGAAAAAGTGAAACAATGGACTTCTTCACACATTATAACAAGTAAATTAACATATATAATTTTCAAACATCTCATTGTTTGCGAAAATCACTAAATGTGTGCCACATCTCAAAAATGTTATATATATATATATATATATATATATATATATATATATATATATATATATATATATATATATATATATATATATATATATATATATATATATATATATATATATATATAGAATAGAATAAGCTTTATTTTCATAAATAAAGAGAAAAATAAAATACATTTCACCTTAATAAGAAAAACGCCAAAGAAAACAAATATGTGCCACTATGTGCGTAGCTTACAAAAAATGAAAAATTCGTTCAAGGAATACGGTTCACAACTTAATATTAATTTATATATTTTTTTCTTGATTACACTATATCAAGTGGGAGTCCACATGAATACCTAAAAATTTTATGTTATCTTTCAACTTAATGGATGATTCTCTAGATTTAATTGCAGTAGGAATATCGATATTTGACCGACTATGAGTAAATACTATGCACTCAGTCTTACTTTCACTAAGCCATTTGAGTGACACCACTCATCGAAAGTATTCAGAGCAAGGGTGCACCGCTGAGATAAATTTCCAACATCACCGCAGGAAAATACGAAATTAGTGTCGTCAGCATACATTATTGGTTCAAAAAGCTCGCCAAGTCTACCAGAGAACATCTCAGGTACATCGTTAATATATAACAGAAATAAAAGGAGACCCAATATACTTCCCTGTGGGACTCCAGCTGTAATTTTACGCAAAAGAGATTCGAAATTGTCACCAACATTAAGTGCAACTCTTTGATATCTGTCACATAAATAACTATGCAGCAATTTTGAACTTACACCACCCCTAATACCATATAATTCCAGCTTCTTCAAGAGCCGCCTGTGTCTAACGCTATCGAAAGCTTTGCTGAGATCAGCCAGCAGGGTCGCAGGAACTTCACCCTTCTTTAAAGCTGAAACCACCCTAGTAATCAGTTCAAATATAGCTGTTTCAGTGCTCCTGCACTTTGTGAAACCATGCTGATGCTTGCAAACCACATTGAACTTTTTTAAGAAACTTTTAAGAA
Source organism: Henosepilachna vigintioctopunctata (assembly GCA_030704895.1). Taxonomy (NCBI): domain Eukaryota; kingdom Metazoa; phylum Arthropoda; class Insecta; order Coleoptera; family Coccinellidae; genus Henosepilachna; species Henosepilachna vigintioctopunctata. Next base: position 195,248 of record JARQZJ010000115.1, on the reverse strand, counting down.
GTGCCAATACCTTCTCGAAAACTTGGAAAATGCTGACAATACGCTGATGCGGCGATAGTTAGCTAAATCATTTATGTCACCTTTCTTATATAACGATTTCACAATAGCAATTTTTAAATTATCAGGGAAAACTCCCTTCCTGAATGAAGTATTTATCATAAAAGTAAGAGGCTCAAGAAAAAAATTGATGGATTTCTTTATGATAGACATTGAGATACCATCGTGCCCAACAATATGACTGTTTTTTAATTTATGGACAATTTTCATGGCTTCTTCTCAGGTTACATCGAAATAATAAAACGAATGAGAAATCCTTCGACTAGTTCCTACATTTGCTTTAACCAGAATCTCTTCATCCATTAAAGCAGGAACTGAACTCAAGAAAAATTAATTGAAATTCTGAGCCAGTGTGGACAGATGATCGCACCTCGGAAGAGTAGTTGAAGATTTTTTCTGATTCAAGGTTAAAACAAGGTCAAGAGTTAACAATATCAGATTCCAGTATCGTGTTTTCAAAAAATGTCTGTTTGACTTTATGGATGGTTTTGTCGTACGTATTCTTTGCCTTTTTGTAAGCATTCAAAAACTCTGGGTGGAACCTAGATAGTATATAACACTGATCAAGAACAGATTTTTGATGCTTCAACTCAGGAGTTTCCTCAAAATATTTGCTCAAAACACACATTAAAAAGAGATTTATACCGATTCAAAAAATGTATATATATATATATATATATATATATATATATATATATATTTATTTATTTGTGAACATCAATGTCAAATTCAAGAAAATTAAATTCATAGATAAACTATCTCAACAAATAATTTCCACTTTCAAAAAGTTTCCACATTTAAAATGCGAAGTACAATACTCTAAGTAATTCTGATCTTTTCTCCAAAATTAAAGATAAAACACCCCTATTATACAACAGTAACGTCATTTACGAACTTCCATGCAAATAATGTCACAAATGTATGTGGGACAGACATCTCAGTGGCTTAGACAACGATTAATACAACATAAGAGTGACTGTCGGCTTGGAAAAAATACTGTGCAGTGGTAGAACATCATCAACAGACTGATCACTGCTTTGACTATTCTAGGGTGGACGTATTGGAACGTGAGACCAATTATAGAAGCAGATGGTTCCTCGAAATTTATTACATCATAAACAAAAAAGATAACATTGTGAATTACAAATCGGATACGGGACAAATGAGTAACATTTATTGTAATATTCTTCAAAAGATTTATAACATAGCTTTCTGTAGGTGTGGGTATATCTAAGATTTTTTCTGTAAGTTTATGTAGTATTGATTTCATCGTTGATATTGTGAACTTTTTATTGCTTGTTGTTCTTTGTTGTGGAACTGCAAAACCATCTGTTCCTTCATTTTCGTCATATGATATATATTTTACATTAGTCTTATTCAGACCGTGCTGACCAAACAAGCACCCCAACATATTCTATTCATTTTATATGGGTGAATAACTTTATGTTTTGTAAGTACAATTTATTATTATTGTTTAATAATCTTTTAACTTGTCCATCTTTTGATGTTATTTTGGGTTCTCCTGCTGAAGTCAATAAAGATTGACGAAATATAGAGAATATAAAACGAATTAGTTATTTGTCACAGTCTGCATATATATATATATATACCATTCAATAGTTTTGACAAAATAGCAATTTGCAACCAAACTTCAACGGAAATAAAGACCTTTTGTAAAGGGATTTCCCTTATAACTTAGTTAGGCTTCGGTATAAGTCTGCTGTACAACTCAGAGTATAGGTATTTTCAATTTGCGTTAAAAAGTATTTGTTCCTTTGATTCTTTCTTTATTTTCGCGTTCATTGTCCTACTATTCTTTGATGGTCCTAATTCATTTTTATGTGATATCGTTATATGGCCTTGTTTTATCAGAGAAGCTTCAAATTTATACAGTAATGTGTACGTTGAATCTAAAAATAGTTTAAAGCAACAAAATTTTTGTCATTTAGCATTTAGCCTCAATTAGTAGAGTAAGATATGTCAATGAATAACCAGCATCAGAACATATCAACATTTTCTAGACATTCTTGAGATGAGGTAACACCAAGAAGCATGTTGACAAAGTAATTGTAAATTACAGTGCAACATTTAAACACAAATGTATTTCATTATATTACAAATACTTAATTTCTGTTGCTCAAACCGATTTTTCCGTAGATATTCTAACAAAAGATATTGGTAGTGAAATCGCAAAATGGAGCAATGAAGATCCTAAGGTTAAATCAAAGCCAATGTTTGTATTACCTGCTGGTGGTAGTAATAATTCACATAGTGAAAACACAGAAACAGCTGCTCATATTTTAGACAAACTTAGGGTAAGATGGAAATAAATTTTCTTGGTAGTAAATTTTCTGAAAACCTGCAAATCTCAATACAAATTTTGTTAGAAAATAATGTCTGGTGAGTAACAGATATAACAATAATTTACTATGCATTATTTACCAATCATGCCACACAAAAATTGCAAAGTTCAGGATTCCTATAATACACTGTTGTGAAGTAATAGCAATTTTGATGGAATAATATGTTTTGTTGCATTTTCAGGATTTATCATTGACAATGCTGTCTACTTCTGTTGAATTGAAAGAAAATACATTGATTGAATTTCTGAATGATACTTACACAACATTGACCATGAGAAATGATGTTAATGAAGCAATACATTTCATGATTTGCCAACAAATTCTAGATTTCATGTTTTTAATAGGTAAGGTTGCCATGATGATGCAAATGATCGTTTGTAAAAATCAATATTTTTTAGTTACATTTCGACCTAGTGTAATTGAAAAATCCAGAACCACTTTTTCAATATATGGAAATTACGATTGTATAACTGTAAGGAATTATTCTCAAATGTTCTTTGTCAGCGAAATATAATGTTACTTGCACAAGGTGGAAACAATTCTGAATCTTGGTCTACGATTGCAACACTTTGTGTTTCACTACTCAAAGAAGGGCTCATGAGTTGTGATAATTTTGAATCACAATGTACAGGATTCTTTAAAGCAGATTTAGATGAGAACACTTTGGCAAATGTGTCAATGTTTTTAAAAGTTTTTGTAGAAAAATACAAAAAAGACTGCAATTCTTCAAAGTTCACTTATCTTCTTGAATTTTTATCAGATTATTGTAGTGATTTGTGAATACATAAATTCATTAATAATCAACCATGTATGGTTGATGTAATACTTAGTGACATATGTTTTAACTTTTGTATTTTATTCTGTAAGTAATTCATTTTATATAAAATTAGAAAAAAATATTTCTTATTTTTCTCAAAATACTATTCATATATATATATATATATATATATATATATATATATATATATATATATATATATATATATATATATATATAATTACGACGACCATATACGGTCGTCGTAATTACATTCACTCTGAAACGATTGCAAATGTTATGAAATGTCGTCTAAAGTTGAAAACTCAATTTTTGTTGTGGTCGTCATATTGTTGATCTGATGTATTTTTCGTATATTCTTAATTCACAGTAAATACGTGGCTGGCCGGGTGGCGTTTTGAGAAGCCGTATAGTTCCTTTCAGTTCACCGACTTTATGACGACCGTTTTATTCGATATTAGACGCGGCATTTGGCAACATGTTAAATTCCAGGAAGATGTGAACTGTATAGGCGGAATGTTTTATTAGCATCTAACTTCAACGATATGTGTTCGTTGCGTGAAACAAAGAGGCAGTAATTCATCATTTTTCAAAATTCATTGTTTCGGATCTCTTGGTCTCAGAAATATAATTATTGAAGTTATTCTTTATATTCGAATTTATCGAATATATTTTTAGTGATGTTTTATGAATTTGATGTTTCATTTTGATTCATTTCTGTCTCAAAAATATATTTTATATATTTATTTTCTTCATTGCATATATTTGGAATTTTTAACAATTGGAGTCATCAATTATTTTCAAATATTAGTCTATTTTGGCTCCTTTTGATCTCAGGAATACATACATTCATTCTATTTATTCTCTGTAAAAATATATTTATGACTTAGCATTTCATATATTTTTAGTGATTTCTTTATAAAGCCTGTTCTATTATTTAGATTCTGTCAAATAATAAATACATTCTTCAATTAATTTTTTATATTTATACGGATTATGCACATATCCAGATACTTTTTTTGATAATATTGTTTCCTTTTGAAAATTTCGTTACATTTTTACGATTTTGCCCATACAATAGATAAACGAAAAAGTTCTCACAAATACAATCAACTACACGTTTTCTTCAGGAATTATTGCTTATCCAAATATAAGTTTTCATGCACCATATTATACTTATCGTGAATGCCATTTCTCATGATGAACTTTTCAATTAATTTCGAAGTGAGTACCTACTGGTAGACTTGAGCTAGCAAAATTGTCCTTACTATAGCGAAATTAAGAGGAAATTTATAACCCAAATCAAATCATAATTGTGGAAAATAATTTCTTTATGGTTTTTCGGCAGGTACTCCGGAACAAGTGTGTTGTTTCCGAGACCTATGAATACAAATGTCGCATAGGATACAAACAGAAATGTTTCGGTCGTGCAAATTCATATCACAATAATTATGAAATAATATAATCTAATATTTAAGGACAAATTGTTCCAACAAGTTAAGAAACATTATTTTTCGGGTTAATTATTTCTTCTGATATTCAGAATAGAAAACTTCTTTGAAATGAGAATGAGGATGGTATATAAAATTGACCCAATTAAGTCTCAATAAATTTCTTTCTCTCTAATTTTCACAGAAGATATCTTTCATAATATCTGAAGGAAAGTAATTCCGTTTCGACGCTCACCAAACTAATTAATAGGCAATATTTTCCATCTAAATATCTAATAATAATATGACACTGAAAATTTCCAAAATCGTCTCAATAGTATTTTCCAAGGTTTTTTCGTAAAACTTCAACGACTCAAATACATTGGTCACTACGAATCAATAAATTATCGACTCGGCTACTTCAGGTTCATCTTCATTATAAAAAGTTTCAGCCAAAACCAGACGTATGCCGAGTTGTATGCAACATGATTTCTATGCCCAAGATAACGGGTTCAATTCCCGGAGAAGTCCTTGAAAATGTTGACTCCCAAGTGACTCTGCCACAGTCATTTGGAAGAGTGATGTTAGCATTCTGCAAAATTAATGTGATAAAAGAATATAAACTAGAATTCTGAACGAGCAAAAAAAGCTGACGGAAATCTTCAGAAGGTGGTTGTTTATGGACAAGAAAAGCAATAATAAGAGTATCAGTATTATAAGTAAAATCAGAAAACCTTTTTACTAAGAACACAAAATCGATGTCACGATTCTCTCGGAAACACAAATGAAGATGACGAAAAACTACAAACTAAGAAACTACACATTCTACATAACGAAAAGTACTAAAGGAAGAGGAAGACAAATCGTGATCGAAGTTCAGAGTAGAACAGAACTGACAATGCTGAAATTACAACAGAAACTCAATACGAAATATAAGGAATTAAAAAAAAACATATTAAATTGCTTGCATTCACATGTATACACGTATAATAAAAACGAAACAATTTTCGGGAACTTTTACGAAGAAAGGTCCTCAAGAAAGCAGCATTGCACGTTGCTGGAAGAACACGGACTGAAATTGCAGAACAACAATTTACATTACGATGAATCTAGCAAATTTTATAGAAAATAACGATAGCCTCCGCAGCACAAACTCAAGACTCACCGATATATCGGATATAGCCCTGATGAAGAATATGAAGAGAAAATACGAAATAGAACCAACATAAGATAAAAAACCTGACAAAACTGAAGTGTCAAAAGAAATAAAACAAATTAATAAAAAGAAATAAAAACACAGCAACGAACGTGCTGAAAATAATAAATACACTGCATTAAAACGCAGTAATTGTCAGGATTTGCAAGGAATTAATTGAAACACCGGAAACGCCAATACGAAATAGGTTGTCATAACCAATTCTATACTGAAAAACAGTATCGAATGTCCGAAGGAAACTCAAAAAATCAACTCCACAGCAGAAAGAAAAAAACTCAGAATTGGATAATACTGGATGTACTAGAAGGAATACAAGAAAACAAGGTATCCTGAAGACAAGAGGAAACCAAATAATGAAATACGTGAAGGAAGGGACACCAAAATAAAAGGAAAGGAAAGGAAGTACTTATGTACAACGGATAAAGAGTCTTTGCTAGAGCAGATGGACAAAGCACTTGTAGGAAGATCGAAGGATAGGAATGTCCACTAATAATATACTATAAGACACTTACTATGTCTTTTTCGCCAGAAAGAAACAAAAAGGCAGATATGTTAAAAGAAAACTTAAAATCCAAAATTAGAAATGCAAAATTCGAATTCAATACAACAAGGCTTGTTCACCTACCTTTTTTTGTGAAATTTTTCAATAGTCTCCGAAAATTACGAGAATGGTGTCATTCGATTCGTATTGTTACCTAGAAAGTTTAGGGTGGGGGCCGAAAATGCGCTGAAAAAAATTACAAAAGTTATAAACAATAAAGTGAGAAAAAACGTAGGGGTTTTTTTCGATTTTTTTCAATATCTCAGGAAATATTCTAAATTTTCAAAATTGCAAAAAAATTTCAAAAAGATGAAGAAATTCTCTAAAAAAAAGCTGCAAATCCCGAAACTGTAGCTCTAATATTTAAATTTTTACAGAACCACGAAAATAGAGCAAAAAGCGGAAACTCTGGTTCCGCGCACGTTGCGTCACTCTGACACAACAAGGAATAAAATTATTTAAATATATCAAATAATAATATAAAGGAACAATAAAATTCATGGAGTATTGAGATACATAAATAAACAATAAATAATCAGCGGTCAAAAAAAATTTGTCTCAATTTTGACATAAATTATGCTTTTGTTAATTAACTCTTTTTTCTGAGCTGACAGTTAATATTAGAGCCCAGATAATTATTAAACTAATACCCTAGAATTTTTTTTACTTAGTAAAGTCATTCTTAGTAGTATACAAAAGAGATGACAATAATGAAAAATTTTTATTTTCCACTTTTTTATTAACAATTGAAAGTTACAAGTTACAAAATGAAAAATAGTGGATAAGAAATTTTTTTTAAATCTTCATCATTTTGAAGCCGCATCGTTAAAAGCTACTTAAAATATATTTTGTTTTACTGTTATTGTTTAAATAATTATTATTAATAAATGAAAAAAACTTTTTTATTCACTATTTTTTATTTTATAATTTTTATTTGTTAATAAAAAGGTGGAAAATCAAAATTGTTTCATTATTGTAACAACGGTAATCTATTTTTTATACTATCTAAGGATGGCTTTACTAAGTAAAAAAAATTCAAGAGTATTATGTTAAAATTGAGAAATTTTTTTGACGCTGATTATTGTTTATTCATGTATCCCAACACTCCATGAATTTTATTATTCCTTAATATCAATATTCAATATATTTAAATAATTTTTTCAGTTGTGTCAGAATAACGTGCACGGAAGCCAGAGTTCCCGCATTCGGCTCTATTTTCGAGGCTCATAAATATAAGAGCTACAGTTTCGGGATTCGGAACTTTTTTTTTGGCAAATTTCTTCAACTTTTCGAAACGTTTTTGCAATTTTGAATATTTCCTGAGGTATTGAAAAAAAACCGAACCCCTGCTCCTTTTTTTTTACTTTATTGTTGAAAACTCTTGTAATTTTTTGCAGCGCATTTTTGGACCTTGCCTTAAACTTTCTAGGTAACAATACGAATCGAATGACACCATATTCGTAATATTCGGACTCTATCAAAAAATTTTACAAAAAAGGCGAAATGTGAACCAGACTAAACCATGGTCCGGATAGGAAAAAGAAGAGAACAGTCGCAGTTCGATAATGAAATAGAGCTAAAACTTCCAGGAAGATAGAAAAACATAGTAATACGCTGAAAATACGAAAAGCCTCAAGAAGATATGGAATAACCAATCGAGCACTAAAGAACCTACCAAAGGAAACAATGAAGGCGATAGCAAATCTGGACTATTGAATGATTTAATTTGAAGCACTGCCCGAGAGTATGGAAAAAATCAGAAACAATTAAGATGAAACAAGGCTGAAATATCCAGATATGAATAAAGCAGTTATAGATCAAACAATATACAAGCGGAAAAAAACAAGATAATAAAAAGCATGCAGAAGAGTGAAGCTTCATTTCACGACACCAATTTTGATTCAGAAATCAACACGCTACAGAAAATAACAAGGAGAAGATATTACTGAAGAAAAAAACATAGAGACATAGAGAAAGAATTCGATAGAGTAAGGCACCAAGGATTAATATACACAAAAGAGCAGAATTCCAAAAAAATTGTGAAGTTAATAGTACTTGCTTGAACGAGAGGACAAAGAGAGCTAGAGTCGTAGACCTGACTGTTGCCTGCAGAGCAGGAAAGAGAAGAGGAGCAGCAGGGATCTTTCAAGAATCAGGTCTTGACTCCTGTTGTTAAATATCTCAACGGGGGACAAATCAAAGAGGAAAGATTTCAAAATATCTCAGTTTGTGAAGACACAGCGATCTAAAAGCCGGATTCGGCGAGACATGCAAAAGTCACTACAGAATGATTGAATAAATATAAAAGAATATTACAGGAGACTAAGATCAAGAATGGACCTTGAGAAAACAGTGACAGTTCTATTCGACGAAAAAAGAAGAAGAATCGAGAAGGGCATAGAAAGTATAAAAATAGCAGTACGAGACATATCAGGAATACTTAAATTAAAATAGGCAAATGGAAGACAACTCAAATATAGCGAAACAAGTACATGCTGTTTCATATCCAACAGAGAACGGAGAAAACTAGATGTTGAGGCAAAATACTGAAATCGTGAAGGTCGAAGGAGAAATATGGCACACGGCAGAAAACCCGAAGAAGCACGGACTACGAGGAACAATCAACCGGATAACCAGCAATTCGAATCCCTCAAATGAAAAAATGCTGAACGAGTTGCAAATTGCGAGAATTAAAGACAAAATAAACAGACAAACCAAGAAGTTTATAGAATAAACTTCTTATAAATATAATTCTGTGAAACCTATAATTCAAATCAAAAATATTTTTGAACGAAATATCAATCAATTTTATTGAACAAAATTGTTAATTTTCTCATTAGCTCCAATTTCATACGCTATGTCCTCAAAGAAATATGCATTTTGCACCGCAAATTGTGAAACTGATAACAGGATTTTTATTCTACTGAGCAATTTCTGGGTGTTGGAGTACCTATATATTTTCGAACAGCTTGTTAGTATTTCAACCAGAAGTTTTTACGGTAAAGAATTTGTAATTGATTTCATTTATATTTGAGCATGAAATCGTGAATTTACTGTAAAATCATCCAATTCTTTTTTCAAATACAGAGTTCTTAATTAAAATTAATATATTTGCAAAATGGGCCATACAAAATTTGTACGAAATGCGTATGCCGAAGTAGGTATCAATCTCAAATGCACTATTTAGTGTCAAAGTTCAAAAGTCCAAGTCAAAGTTACTCAGAACAGAGTTAACTATATATGACGTATTTATAGATTTGAATTGAGGGAAGTTTTCGAAAACATGTCAACAACGCTGGCCGCTGTAATGTTCTCCTGAAAAATAATTCTAAACTATACGGCTGTTGTAATGATGTGAATCTGTATTTAAACGTATAGTGCGGTCTTCATAAATACTGGTTTTATAAGGTCTTCACAATGTTGTTGGGATGAAAAAATCTAATAAAAAACAGTCATCAACTGAGGTCGGATTTCAGTATAATAATCAAAGGGAAATGATACTTGCGAAAATATACACGTGTATACTCACTAGTTCTACCGACTCTCACAATTCACGTCAATGAAAGGTCGTCGTAATCCCAGGTAGCAGACTGACGGTAATATGACGTCATATATTGGTTTCAACTTGTCGGAAAAGACGTCGACAGAGACGTCTCACTGACCATGCCGTGACGTCGAAATGTCACAGCCTCAAGACGTCATTTTGAGCCGTACAAAAGACGTCATTAAACTACGTTAAAAAGACGTAACTAAGTAGAGAAAAATAGACGTCGTAAAGACGTTCTTCAGAGCCTATATTGTAAGGGGTTCCATAATTCAAATAAAACATTTAAAAAATTTATCATTAAACATTTATTTGAAAAATTATATTTTAAAGATTAGTTTTATTTCATTTGAAACAAATTATTAATTATAAATGTAGCTTTTAAACCAAATATGTTATGACTCACCTATTATAACAAACAAAATTTTTCATTGTCATTTGAATAACTTTAAAAAATACAAACTTTTTCTTCAGTTCCAATATTAAGATCAGGTAGAATACTCAGAGATGTCCTTTTGTTCTCTAATTTATATCAGTAATAGAATCACTCCGACTTAAAAAACTGAATTTTTTTTAATATAACCTAACACTGTCTTAATATACAAATAACATTTAGGTATATAATGATGTGAGAAGTTTTACCTGTTGTTGTATATTCATTATTCACTCGTGATGACACTGGATTATTGCCTGTTGAAGTACTTGCTGTTCTTATTGCATGTTCAATATTATTTATTCTCGAAGAACGTGAAACTATGCCTCTAAAAATTATAGCACATCTTGAAAAAATATTGTTAATAATTTGTATCTTCGAAATAAAATCTTAAGGCAACATGTATCTATTTTATGGTAATTGTTTCGAATATCCGCGACATCGATAACTATAAGGTTGGGTTAGGTTAGGTTTAGTTTATTTTGAATTCTTGAAATGACGCGAATATTCTAAGTATTTCTCCTTATTTTGCATTACATGTATGTAATTAACTTACCTTTTTTCGTTTAAAGTAGAATTTATTCAAGATTTGATTCTTGAATAATTTTGATTCGACTCTTATGCATAAAGATGTAGCACTATTCGAAGTGGTATTTCGTTGACATCTGGTTTCTATTACTATGCACATTACATCTGTTTTTTCCGCAGAGTTTATTGCATTCATATACTAGGTCAATTTCTTGGAAGATCGATGCCACAATTCGAGTCCCAGACCATTTCGATGTACACCCGAATTCTTAACAGATATTTCAAAACATATTATAACACAAACACAACTCGTCCATCTCAATACGTTGAATGCAAAACAACGCAGACGAAGAACATAAATATGAGTCCACAGAAAAATTGGCAACTTATAACCTTAACTATAATACAATTTTCGTGTTAACAATTGACGCATGGATGAATATTATTGTTCAAATGTGTGAAAGCTACTAATATCTAAGTGAAAAGAATATTTTTCGTTTCTTAAAAAATTAACGGTCATAAATTGACGAAAATAGTACATTGCGCTGACGTCATCTGCTGTCATCCTATGAACGTCAGTCATCTGACGTTAAAAAGACGTCATTCAGCGGTCAAATAACGTCACTGACCAATATTGAACGAAAACTGACCCTAATAAGACGTCATTTTGAGTCAGCTTGCTACCTGGGATGCTATCGGGATGTATATATATATATATATATATATATATATATATATATATATATATATATATATATATATATATATATATATGTACATATATATATATATATATATATATATATATATATATATATATATATATATAGGAATCAGTAGAAAACACCTTTCAGATCACACACACCAAGCATCGAAATTTCACATATCTTCTATACCCGTAGGTATCTACTAAATTGCAATGTCTATTTGACAAATATCATCATACGATGTTTTCAAATGTCAATAGGTTGCGTTAGTAGTACGCTTGCGTTTATTCATAGAAAATTTAAATAATAGTTTATTTATAAATGGAATTGTGGAGTATTGATTACTCTACGGTCTTCCACTTGGAGTCACAAGCAGATGCTTGGGGGTTGAAATCGTTGCCTCACTTCGATGGACGTGGTGCGACTGACGAGTTCCTTGCAGAACGAAACATATATGTCTCGCACTTCCACCAGGTGTGGCATCGATTTCAATATTTCTCTAACATTTATCCCTTGAAGGATGATGGGGAGATCACATCGTACACGTTCACATATCTAGCTCTACTATAACATTCTCTTGATTAATTTGAATTTTTCAAATGAATGTTCTAGTGTTCAGTGTTCATTTTCTTAAATTTCATTCAGTGCCATAAGCACAAAAATTTCTCTCAGGTTGCTGTTGCTCTACCAACTAAGCTACCGAGGTCTACACTTCGCGATGCAATTCCAACTATATCTAATTACTCTTTTGTTCGCAATCTGGCTTCATATCCCAGTCGAGGTTGAAACTTTTGTGGTGTAATTTCGATTTCAAATTCACATATAAATATTTTTCATATACAATATGTCCGTACGTGCATGGTTAGCGCGAATAATTTAACTTTAATATATATATATATATATATATATATATATATATATATATATATATATATATATATATATATATATATATATATATATATATATATATATATATATATATATATATATATATATATATATATATATATATATATATATATATATATATATATATATATATATATATATATATATGTAATATGTAAGATGATACGGAAGCAAACAACACACAATTTGATTTATCTAAAAATAGAAAAGTTTAATATTATTATAAAATTAAACGACCAAATAAATTGAGATAAAATATTTACACATTATGAATCATTATCTACTAACCTAAAAATAGAAAATCGAAAATTAAAGGTTTTTACTTCCAATTTTTACTCTATTACTTGTCTTAGTTAAACTAACAATTATATTCGAATTAATTCTTTTCCTTATTAGAAGCAGAAATAATTCACTTCACAGCAGACTTAAATTCTCTTATCTCGAGTGTACTGTCATTGTCATTTTACGTTTGCCGCGCCAGACTCGTACACATAGGCGGAGTACACAACTCATATCCAGGGTCGCGCACACGACATAGCATACAAAGCTTACATCTCCCCCCCTCAAAAGTGCAAATTGGTTGTGGTTAATTTGAGTGATTGAAGTGGGAAATAAGCTTTGTCACATGGTACAATCCCAAGAACTTTTTATTCTTCCCAGTGTTGATTCTACATAGTGAATCTGATACCATTTCTTCGATCTCAAAAGGACCAATTCTAATTTCATCCATTTTTGATCTGTTTAACTTATTACAGTCCATTATGTAAATCATATCACCTTTTTGAAACTTGTAATCTATTATATTTTTGTCAAAAATGGCCTTGTTCAATTCATGTGATTTTTTTGATCTGAGAAATGCTGTATGTCTGTCTTTTTCCAGTTCTCCGGGTTCCATTTGTTTTTTTTTTAGGTCCTTTGGTAGTACATCGGTTGGTTCTCCACTTAACAAGTATAGAGGCGAATAACCTGTCACTGTGTGGTTTGTAGAGTTGTAGGCTTTCACACAATCCATTGCCACAGTTGTCCAAGCTGTTCTTTTTTCCTTGCTATTCAAGACACATCTAATCCTATTTACCAGCGTCTGGTTCAACCTCTCAATATGACCATTTGAAAAAGGAGCATCCAAGGCTGTAAAAATTAAATTAACAGAGTGGTCCTGCAAATATTTTTTGAATTCTTTTGAATTCAGTGCTGGATATTGATCGGAGAGTAATATCTCAACTTCATTGTCCTTGATCACTTGATCTACCAGTTTTATAAAGTCCTTAGTCAGTTGTGTTTTCGAGCATGAAATGTAAGCATAACGTGTGAAATGATCCATTAACAAGTGTAGATACTTTTTTGAAGACCTGTTGCCACCAAATCCTCCTACTGTATCTATGGACATGATTTGGAAAGGTTTTTCTGCCGGTCCTAATTGTGACATGAGTCCATAATTTCTATTCAATCGTGATTTGTTTCTTATACAAACTTCACATTGACTGCAAATCAACTTTATATTATTCAGTAGGTTTGGTGCTGTGTAGAATGGTCTTATTTTTGACTCGACTTGATTTATTCCTACATGACAGAAATGCTTGTGCACCTTTTTTATTAATATCTTACTGTAGCCTTTGGATAAAACGATTTTTTTTTCTTGTTGTTCCGTTTGTAATATATACCCTTTTCTCCTATAAAACTATTTTTGTCCTGTATGTTTGGATTTTTGTTCTGGTCCTCCAATATTTCCTCAATCTTTACAATATTCACTGTTTTCAAGTTATCTTCTTCGTTTTCGTGGCTTTCATACACAGGATTTCTGCTTAAGCAGTCTGCTTCTGTATTGTTTCTCCCTGGTTTTTATTTTATCACAAAGTTGTATTGTGAAAGGTAATGAATCATGTCTCCCAGTTCATCATCTGTTCTGTTTTTTATATTTAAATTTTCTAGTGGCTTGTGATCCGTGTAAATTGTGAATGAGCTTCCTATTAGCCAGTGTTGCCAAAATTTCAAACTTTCTTTTATTGCTAAGCATTCTAAAAATATGGCTTTTTTCTTTTTTTGGGAATCATTCAACTTTTTTGAAAAGAACGCCACTGGTTTCATTTCTCCGCATTTCTGCGTTTGTTTTAGTATTGCACCAATTCCTTTGATACTTGCATCCGTGTATATAAAAGTTGGTGCCTCTCGGTCGAAAATAGCCAGAATTGGGGCAGAGCATAAATGGTTTTTTATTGTTTGGAAAGCATTTTCACAATCATCTGACCAATCGAAACTGATGTTTTTTCTAAGTAAATTGTGTATTGGATCAAGAATTATTGTAGCATTAGGAATATATTTATTATAAAAATTTACTTTTCCTAGAAATTGTCTTATTTGTTTCTTGTTTTGTGGTGCTGCAAATCCTGCTATAGATCTGAGGTTATCTTTCAAAGGAGTGATTGTATTATTTTTCACTATATGTCCCAAGAATCTTACAGACTGTGCTGCAAATTTACATTTTGTTAATTTCAGACGGAATCCTTCTTCAGCAATTGCATCCAGCAGTTGCGATAAATGTTCCATATGTTCATTGAAAGTTTTCGAAAACACCATAATATCATCAATGTAGTTCATTACAAAATTTGACAGGTTATGTTTTCTTATTATATTAGTCAGGATTCTTTGGAAAATTGCCGGAGATGTTTTAAGTCCAAAAGGAAGGCAAGTCCAATGAAAATGACCTTCTTGTGTAACAAAACCTGTCTTTTCTCTGTCACTAATATTCAATGGTACAGACCAAAAAGCAGAATTAATGTCAAGAGTAGTGAAATACTTACAGTTTATGGTTTTTACCATTAGATCTTCTATTAGAGGAAACGGTTGTGGCTGTGGGATGATAATCTTATTAAGATCTCTAAAGTCGATACATAATCTTGACTTTTTTCCTTCATCACGTTTGAATGCCAATGTTACTGGAGCTGCGAATGGGCTATAAGATTCTTCGATTAATTCATTCTTTAGCAATTGTCCAATTTGCTTCTCGATTTCTTCTTTATCATCTAAGGAACATCTATATGGTCTTTTTGAGCAATATTTATCTACTTGTAGGTCTATAAATGCTTCATAGTTTTTCACTCGGCCTACATCGTATTTATCTTTGGCAAATATGTGTTTATAATCATTTAGCAATTCACTAATTTTCATTTTTTGATCATGTTCCAAGTAAGTGGTATCTATATCAAATTTATTCACATCTATGCCCTCATTGAAATTTATTTCATAATTGAATATTTCTGACTCAATCTCTCTTGTCTCAATTTCTTGATTATTAAATTTTTTTTTTTCATTGGGACTGATATATTTATTTTCACCTGGGTTGGCATTTTCCTGAAGTTGGATGTTTAAATTCCCATCATGGGTCAATCCAAACCGCTTTATTGTATCCAGTCCCAAAATCAAATCATGAGTGAAGTTTTTATCATTGCAAATAAATGCATTTATTTCCTTTTCAATAGTCAGTATTTTCCCATTTAATCTTATTAAACCTGTTGTTTTTCCCCCACCACCAATTGTGTTGAATTTATTTTCAAAGTAATTTTCCTTTGAATTTGTGACTTTTATTAATTTGGAATTTATTAAGGTTATATTTGAGCCAGGGTCATAAATACCTGTGCATTTCAGTTTGTCATTCAGTATAACCTCAACTTCTATTAGTGGGGGAATATCTAGTTTTTTGTATCCTGAAATTGATCAATCTCCAACATCAAGTTTTTGCAGTGTTTTACATTGTCATTACTGTTCTCGTCTTGTCTGAACCAGCACAAATCTTCAGAGTGAAATCTGTTTTTCTTTCCCATCTTGTAACATATTTGACAAGGTGTTTTTTTTTTTAAATTCCACTTCTGATTTAGAGGAGCTTTTCTTCTCAGCAAAATGTTTATGTACATTTTTATTGTGATTTTCATACATACGTAGGGCACTAAACAGAAGAATCGGGTCTGTCACCTCTTGTCTATCCAGTTTACTTGTAATGTAAGTTGGCAATCCTGCGACAATTAAGTCAGTGAGAGTTCTGGTATCTATATCACTATTATATTCTAGTAACAATCGCTGCTTTTTCAATGCATATTCCAACAGAGAACCATTTAAATGTTTGAAACTCAGTGCATAGATTACACAGGACCAACTTCTATCTGCAAACGTGTTTAGAAAACTCACTTGCCATATTTTCCACAGCGAGTTTAAACTGTGTTAAATTAACATAGACTCATACCAGTCACTTTCTGAGTCATTCAAAAATAATCTCAATGCACTAATTTTCTCTGTATCACCATTTAAATCAAATCTTGTACATTCACTTTCAAAACTTTGCAACCATTGTTTTGCATTAGTTATCTTGTTATCAAACTTCTTTAAAACAAATTTTTCATTTATTTTGCTCAAATTGTTATGTTTTTCTTTGTTGACACTGGATTTATCACTTAATTTCTCTAAAATTTCCAATAATTTTCCATCTGTAATGGATTGGCTTGTGACTTGAGTAATTTCTTGCAATAAATAATCATTAAATGTCATATTTCCAACATCATCTTCGTACAGTGCTAAAACATCACTTGGCACAGACATCCACACCTTTCGATTTTGACCTCTTCTCTGTAATGATTTTTTTATTTTCAAAAATTCTGGTAACTTTAACAATTGAAGGTGGTGTTTTGCTGCTTGAAAACATGGCGGTATGAGATATGTTATTCCATTCTCTTCTGTTATTGATTTTATAATTATGATATTATTCTTCGGATCTTCATCTGCTGCCAGCTCAACATCAAATTGTAATCGTGACATGATCTACTATCATCCAATCAAACTCTGATAATTTTCGATTTGTAATATGTAAGATGATACGGAAGCAAACAACACACAATTTGATTTATCTAAAAATAGAAAAGTTTAATATTATTATAAAATTAAACGACCAAATAAATTGAGATAAAATATTTACACATTATGAATCATTATCTACTAACCTAAAAATAGAAAATCGAAAATTAAAGGTTTTTACTTCCAATTTTTACTCTATTACTTGTCTTAGTTAAACTAACAATTATATTCGAATTAATTCTTTTCCTTATTAAAAGCAGAAATAATTCACTTCACAGCAGACTTAAATTCTCTTATCTGGAGTGTACTGTTATTGTCATTTTACGTTTGCCGCGCCAGACTCGTACACATAGGCGGAGTACACAACTCATATCCAGGGTCGCGCACACGACATAGCATACAAAGCTTACATATATATATATATATATATATATATATATATATATATATATAGTATAGTTTTCAGAGTCGTATTTAATGATATAGTAAGCGAGGTTAGGGTGTTTTCGACTCAATTGAGCAATTATTGTTTGTACTCTTTTTTCTCAGTCTGACTGAGAAAAAAGAGTACAAACAATAATTGCTCAATTGAGTCGAAAACACCCTAACCTCGCTTATATATATATATATATATATATATATATATATATATATATATATATATATATATATATATATAGTAAGCATATATAAGTATATATATATATATATATATATATATATATATATATATATATATATATATATATATATATATATATATATATATATATAAAACTAAACAGTTACCACGAAAAGCTAAAATTTACAATAGAATGTGAAAGCGAAAGTCAGATAAATTTCCTTGACATGACAATTTTTCACAACCATAACAATCTAGAAACAAAATGGTATACAAAATCCACGTGGTCGGGACGTTACCTCAATTTTAATTCACAACATCACATTTCACAAAAAAAGGCAGTTATAATTGGTTTAGCAGACCGGGCAATAAAGCTCAGCGATCCAAGCTATCTACATGAGGCAATTAATAAGGCTAAACAAGTTTTATATCGAAACTCATACCCTAAAAAACTGGTTAATGCAATTTTCAAACAAAGATGTAAAAAACACCTAACACATCAAATAAACAACGAAACTAATGAAATTAAGAATACAACTGATAACCAATTTCTACCTTTGCCATATATTCCAAATCTATCGGAAAACCTAGATAAATTTTTCAAAAAATACAACATAACATTATGTCATAAAGGACATAATTTGCTACAATGTGTCTTTAGTAAACTTAAGAGCATCATACCAGACAACAAAAAGACACACACTGTATATCAGATACCTTGTCAAGACTGCTCAGGAGTGTATATTGGACAAACAAGCCAACACCTACAAAATAGGCTAAATGGACACAAATATGATCACAGGAACACCACCGCATTAAAAAAACACGAACAGGTATTGAACCATAAATTCGACTTCACCAGAACAAAAATCCTAAAATCTGAATACAACAAGAGAAAACGAGAATATCATGAAATGATGTATATAAAAAAAAACCCGGATGCCATTAATGACAAGGTAGATATAAAAGGTCTTAGTAAAATCTACAATAACATTCTGTGCGCGTAGTGACACCGAGGAAACCGAGGTAATTAAGACGGAAATTAGTCTTTGTCTGAACGTGAACAACGCATCGCGTGTAAATTAAGATAAATATATATAGAAATAAAACAAATTTGAAAACCTTTCTTCATTTGAATATTGGTTCATAATATAATAATAAATATTGTGTTTGTTTGTGTGGTGAGTTTTGGATCGTGTAATGTTGTTTACATGCCTGTCATTTTCTCTTTTTTTAGTTGATGACAATATATTGATGAAATTTTATTTGAAAAAGGCCTAAGAAAAGGACCGAAACGTTATGTGATATAGATGTTTAATAAATATTTTTGAGAACCAGAAAACCCAATCATTTCTTTCTGAAAATATAAATAAAATGGTTCAAGATATCAATGAATATGAATATATATATATATATATATATATATATATATATATATATATATATATATATATATATATATATATATATATATATATATAATTCGTTTAGTTTTCTTGTGCTTTGCTTAATAACATAAGTGTGAAGGTTTCTTGGGAATGAGCACAGTGTAAACTTGATGGAGTAATTATTTATTCGACATATGTTTCGGCTCTAGGCCTTTTTCAAGAATATTATAGGTTTATTGTTGGTTGGAAATTGACAATTTTCAACCAACAATAAACCTATAATATTCTTGAAAAAGGCCTAGAGCCGAAACATATGTCGAATAAATAATTACTCCATCAAGTTTACACTGTGCTCATTCCCAAGAAACCTTCACACTTATATATATATATATATATATATATATATATATATATATATATATATATATATATATATATATATATATATATATTTTAAATTGATTTATTGCCTGTTTAAGATAGTTTATTTTCAATGTTTTTAGCAATAACAGGCTTATTTTAATATGAAAAACTTTATTTTCGTTGACGTTTCGTTGTATATCACAACTTTGTCAAAACTAATAATTAATTATTTGATAATAATAATTAATTGATTAGTTTTGACAAAGTTATGAAATACAACGAAAAGTCAACGAGAATAAAGTTTTTCATATTAAAAAAGAAGCCTGTTATTGCTAAAAACATCCAGAATATATATATATATATATATATATATATATATATATATATATATATATATATATATATATATATATATATATATATATATATATATATATATATATATATATATATATATATACTATTTTGAAAGTTTTTAGCAATAACAGGCTTTTTTGATATGAAAAAGTTTATTATTTATTATATATATATATATATATATATATATATATATATATATATATATATATATATATATATATATATATATATATATATATATATATATCGATATGGATAAACGCAAGCAAATCTCAAGCCATTTTTTTCGGTAGTGATGGGATCTGTAATAGTTTACGAGAAACTGTCAGGATTTCTATTAAATCGGAAGATATACCAATTGTGTTATCTGTTCGCAATCTAGGACATAAAATAGAGAATTCTTTTCGATTTCGGACTCATATATCTGACTGTACCCAGAAAGTTATATGCAGTTTGCGCTAGCTGTACCCACATAGAGGTTGTTTTTCAGAGGAACCTAAAATTTCACTCTGCAACGCCTTAGTTTTATCGGCTTTTACTTACTGTTCGCAGGTATGTTTTCCATGTTTGGATCGAAGTTCACTACACAGAATACAGAAAGTTCAAAATAGTTTTTTGCGTTTTATTTATGGGTTGAGAAAATTCGATGGAGTAGGTCACAAATTGAGGGATGCGAGATGGCTGAATATGCACAATAGTTTCAAATTGGCTGCTTTGGTTTTATATCACAATATAGTGAGAACTAGACAGCCACCATATCTCTATAGGAAAATTAGATTCAGGACTGATGTGCATACTTTGAATACAAGAAACAAGGGATTCATATCACCTCCTCCACATTGGTTGGCCATCTTTGAGAGATCTTTTTCATATTCTGTCTACAAATTTTATAATCAGTGTATTTCTCATCCTTCCAAGTTTTGACTACGTCTGTATTTAAAAGAAAAATTTGGGAGTATCTTTTTCAAAATCGATAACATTATCTTACATACTACGATAACTGTATCTCCATTTGTATTTTGTTATACTTTTGAATTTCTCTCACATAATAAGAAAACTGTACCTCAATTTTTCAATTGTTATACTTTTGAAGATCAATAACACTATTTTACACACTGGGACAATTGTACCTCAATTTGAAATTCGTTTTTTTTTGTACAGCAATCTGTAAACTGTTATCTGCTTATGAATGGTTGTATTTAGTTTCTTATAACTGAACTTTTTATATTTAATTCGGTTATGCATTTGATTTTTTCAGTTTTTTTATTTTTGGATATATAAATTGTTTTTGAAAATTTTTTTATCATCGTTTGAGCGTCAGAACAGAAGTATCGTTGCATACCATCTGAACTCCGCCCTGATATTATGTTTACGTTGTTTCATGATGCTTTGAGAGTTGATGAATTTGTCCTATTTTTAATACATTTTTGCTGTTATGATATGTTGATAAGCAATTGATGGCTCTCTTAGTTTTACTTGATTTAACAAAAGCATTCGATACGTTGAACCATCGCCTTCTTGCAGCAAAGTATTGTTTCTTTGGCTTTGATGGAGTGACTTGCGGTTTCATTACATCTTATCTTCGTGGTCGTAAGCAAAGAGTAGTTGTAGGTGGTCAGGAATCAGCGGATAATGACATTGTTTCTGATATGCCACAGGGTTCTGTACTCGGTGCCCTACTTTTTCTTCTATATGTTTCAGATCTACAAGAGTGTGTTACAGATTGCCAGATTCATTCGTTTACAGACGATACACAATTGCTCTTCACATTCAAACAAGATGGGTATGCTGCAGCTGAACAGTGTGTGAATGAAGATTTGAGTTGATTAGTCGAGTATTGTTCGTTACATAATATCAGGTTGAACCCTCTGAAAGGTAAGTTGATGATTTTTGGCAGCAGAAAACATCGAGGGAATATAAAGAAAAATATCAAAATCGAACTGCACCACCAGGAGTTACATTTTGACAATAATCTTAAAATCTTGGGTCTGTACTTTGATGAGGATTTGAGATTTAATATGCACTTGCAACATATAAGTAAGCAATGTTCCTCGGCTCTCCGATTGTTAAGAGTGAATAGGAGTATTCTGCATTACAGTTTGAAAAGGTTATTATGATTAACAGCTGGTATACAGTTGATCACTTCGAGCTCAAGAATAAACGTGTTCTGCATATATCGAACACCAGGCACGGATACTCGAGTTTTCTTCGAATCTCTCGAGGGTGTATTGATAAAATACCTTGGGAAATGCTTTGTGGTGGGTGACTTTAACTTGAATTTCCTCAATAAATCCAATAATGTGAGTGAGTTGTCGAACTTGATGGCGGCATACGGGTATTCACAGTGTGTAATATATGTTGTGGTCTGCCAAAATAGTAGAGGCCACTTCTGTTGTATATCTATGTTCTACTTGTAACTAAGGACATTGTTGCTCTGTGGTGAGGCATCCTAGTTCTGGCTTCTGGTAAGCACGGTTAGATGCTTGTCATGCTAATTTGTCATTAAACTGTATATAGTTAAAACTCTTGTTTCATTATAATATAAACTCTTGCTGAAACAACAAAACAAAACACAGTGTTTTCATGAATTTTCTCGTTTCAATGCTGGTGGTGGTACTCTCATAGATAATGTTTTTATGAATTGGCAATCACCTCTCCAAACCGCAACTATAGATCACAATTTGTCTGATCATCGAGCTCAAATCTTAACTGTTAATATTGATGCGTTTCCAAATACTGTGCCTGTCTCCATTGGGGGGATGCGAAGGAGGAGGTTTTCACCGGAAAATATAAACCATTTTCGACATCTGATGTCTCGAGAAAACTGGAAGGACATATATGATGAAGAGACCGTGAAAGGCAAATTTTGTGTTTTCTTCGAAACATTTAGGAGTATTTTTGATATTGCATTTCCATATGAGTTGTGTAAAAAACGAAAAAATAATATTGCTAATCCATGGATAACAATGGAGATTTTGGAAAGAGGAAAATTTCTCAGATAATTGAATAAATCAAGTAAATCGGACAACAATGTTAAAATTGAAAAAAGAACATTCGTCAAATATCAGGGCGACAAAAAAACGATATTACAGTAATCTGATTACTAATGCTGACAACAAATCGAACGCCATTTGGAATGCAATTAATTCGAATACAACGAAGAACCGCAGAGAATCACTCCCAGATGTTATTCACAGTGCAGATAAGAATTCAACATATCACACTTCATTGGAAAAAAGTTACGGTTTCAATAATTATTTCAAGGAATCTATAAAGACGTTAGTAGGTGATTTGTGTACTGTATCAAACTTATCAGGGATTACTCGACAAAGAAATTCCATGTTCTTATCTCCATCAGTTACACCAGCTGAAATTCACGAGATAATTTATGATGTGTCGAAGAAAAGTTCTGCCAGTTATGATGACATTCCGTGTAAGATCTTGCAACATGTGGTTGAGTTTGTTGTCGACCCGCTGACTCGCTTAGTTAACGAATCTTTCTCACATGGTTTCTTTCCTAGTGAACTTAAAACTGCACTCATAATCCCGATACATAAAAAAGATCCAGTCAACTGTGTTGAGAATTATAGACCAGTGGCATTGCTTTCGGTTTTTTCAAAGGTAATGGAGAGAGCATTTATGTCTCGACTTACATCTTTCATTGACAAGTTTCTTTTACTTTCTCATAAGCAGTACGGCTTTCTCAGGCATAAATCCACGCAGGACGCCATCTTGTCACAATATCAGACTATATTAGATGCCTTTGATAACGGGAGACGCTGCGTTGGAATATATTTTGATCTGAGTCGTGCTTTTGATACTCTTGATATAAGCATATTACTCAAAAAACTGAATTTTATGGAATCAGGGACACTCCTCTGGATTGGTTGAGATCGTATCTCACTGGAAGGTCTCAGATTGTACGTATCTTGGAGGGGGGTAGCAAGGTTTTGTCGGACCAAGTTTTTCTGGAGACCGGTGTGCCACAGGGTAGTACATTGGGGCCTATCCTGTTCATTCTGTTTGTTAATGATCTCATCTGCCGACTTGATCGGGACGGAGTGGCAGCGAGCCTCTTTGCTGACGACACATCTGTTTTGATTAGTGCAGGCAATGCTGTTGAATTAGCGGAGAAGGCAAACCAAAGCGTGGTACGTATGACGAGGTACTGTAGCGAAAATGGGCTAGTACTGAATTCTAAAAAGACGTTTAGTTTATTCTACTCTCCCTCAGGAAATGTTCCGGATTTTAGTCCTCTCATTTGGTCACATAACCGACGTAGTGTAAGTCAGTCGAACCATGGCAGGTTTCTGGGTGTGTCGTTCGATAGCCATCTAACATGGAGGGAACACATTTCAGGCGTTTGTTGCTCATTAGCCTCAAGGAATTTCGCTATGCGACAGCTTCGCACATTTGTTGACTACAAGGTTCTGAAAATGTATTACTTTTCTTCCATAAACAGTATTTTGGAATATGGTATAGTTTGTTGGGGAAACAGCACTGATATGGGAAAGGCTTTTGTAATGCAAAAGAAAATTATACGTACGATGCACAATAGACCAATGAATTCATCTTGTCGCCTTTTATTCAAAAATAGTTTTTTAACTTTACCATCATTGTACATCTATCACTGTGCATGGCACGTCAAAAGAAATATAAATTCGTTTCCTCGATGTAATGATATAAATCTGTACGCATCGCGATCTGGCCATGACATATATGTGCCGTATACAAAAATGACTCAGGTGCAGAGGGCGCCCCATATTAATTCTATAAAAATCTACAATCACTTGCCCACAAAAATAAAAAATATAGAATGCGCCAGACCTTTCAAAGCTGCTGTGAAACGAATGCTTCTCTCAAATCTATTTTATTCAGTTCGGGAATATCTTGCTGCATCACTTCAAGATATTTAAGTGGACGTGCTTGTTTAAATCTTGTCCATTTTATCTTAGTATTGGTAGTATTGTATAGACAATTCATTGACATATTTTCCCATACAATTGTACTACATTATCAGTGGAAATAAAAGTTTTTATTTATTTATTCATTTATTTAAAGCTTAGTTATGTCCAAAATGCTATATGGAATTACAATATATTATCCATGCCTTACTTATGCAGATTCGAAACGACTTCAGATATTGCAGAATGCTTGTAGTAGATTTGTCATTAATTTGAGAAAGTATGATCATATTTCTCATACTGTCGCCTCGCTTAGATGGCTCAATGTGGGAAATTTATTCGAATATTCCCATCTCTGCCTTGTACATAAAATTATGTCAGCATCTAGTCCTTCATATCTCCATGAAAAGCATATTTCCAGAGATTCAGTACATTGTATGTCTGTTCGTCACAACTCACTATTAACTATGCCTGTTCATCGGTGTGCATTATTTAATCGATCATTCACTTATAACGCGGTGAAGTTTTACAATAATCTGAATAATGAACTCAGGAATGTGCAGTCTTTATCCTCATTTAGAAAGGGTTTGAAGGCGTTGTTGTTGGAGGAACAGATGAAGTGATATATAATTGCCCTGATGTGATACATTGTTTCCTCTAATTTTTCATTTTTTGCTAGAGCCACTTTATGCTAGTGCCACTTGATTTTTTGAGTTTTCTGTTTTTTTGTATATTCCTTTTTTGTAAATTTTTTATCACATACTTAATGGGTGTAATCTTATTTTAATTCCACATACATTTTTACATATAGTTCATTTTTATATAGTACCTATTATAGTTTAATTTTATATTATGTTCAAATTTTTTATAACATGGATGTAATCTTGTTTTGATGCCACAGACATTTTTTTCCGCTTTTTATGATATAGTTTATTTTTATATACTATTTATTTTTATATGATATATTTATTTTCCATGTATAATATTGTATTGGCTGCTCCATTTTGTAAGGGGTTAGGTGTAAGAGTAGCTGATGCTAAATGTCGCCCCATTGATAAGTTGTATGAAAATACGATTTGAATAAAGGCATATTATTATTCATATTAGTGAACACTGAGACTCTTAATCGAAATATTTCAAGTAAAACTCTCAGGGAGCTGTCTACACAAATGTTGTCAACGAGAACGAACCCATCACTTTCGAGAGTGAATATTAAGAACGTTTCGAAAAATTCATAGATCTTGTTGAATGATAATAGGATACAAGTGTTTAATCATTATTATGAATCATCAGTCCATATTTAATCTATATTAATATCTGAATCGATGACTTTCAAAACGTCTATAAGTCCAGAATGAAACAATTGTATCCTATTATCATTCATCAAAATCGATGAATTTTTCGAAACGCACTTAATATTCACTCTCGAAAGTGATGGGTTCGTTCTCGTTAACGAACATTTGTGTAGACAGCTCCCTGAGAAATTTATTTGAAATATTTCGATTAAGAGTCTCAGTATTATTTACTAGTATGAATGTGATTTGTGAATCTTGAAACTATATATACATTTATATATATATATATATATATATATATATATATATATATATATATATATATATATTTTTCAGTGTTTAATTGGGATTGCAGTCTAGGACAGGAAAATCAGTTACCTCTTTAGTATTTTCCAAGCTTTCGAAAATGTTTATTTTCTTCTTCAGGGCTAAAATAGTACAAAAATTAACAGTTTATATAGCAAGGCACTATAAAAAGTTTTTCTTACAATTACTGTGAAGTTAGTCCGAAAGTACATTAGTTTTTTGAATTTTGAAAATATCTACAAGTGTTCCCAAATGCATTGGGTTGGAATGTTACTGCATTCTACGTGCTGGATAGTTGAAGGAAGCCACGACAATGACCGTATTTCTCAATTTGGCTTTTCAAGTAGAGTGTTCCCAGATGTTTTTAAGGGCGTTTCTTAAAATGCATAACGTTGGCCGAAGTTTTATGACTAACGAAAAGAGAATGAATTTGTTTTTTTAAATATTCAGAATGGATTTTTCGGTGAATAGGATATCCGAATATGAGCCATTAATCAGAAGAACCTATGAGATTTATATATATATTGCTTAAATTATCTGTATCAGATTTTTTGTTAATACAATTTCCTGTCTTTTTAATATGAACCATTTCTAGGAAAAAGCGTTTGTTGTAATTGTTTGCGTGATCTAAAATTTTTGTGGCTATATGTGGCTATTATGTGGCTAGATCACGCAAACAATTACAACAAACGCCTTTTCCTAGAAATGGTTCATATTAAAAAGACAGGAAATTGTATCAACAAAAAATCTGATACAGATAATTTAAGCAATATATATATAAATCTCATAGGTTCTTCTGATTAATGGCTCATATTCGGATATCCTATTCACCGAAAAATCCATTCTGAATATTTAAAAAAACAAATTCATTCTCTTTTCGTTAGTCATAAAACTTCGGCCAACGTTATGCATTTTAAGAAACGCCCTTAAAAACATCTGGGAACACTCTACTTGAAAAGCCAAATTGAGAAATACGGTCATTGTCGTGGCTTCCTTCAACTATCCAGCACGTAGAATGCAGTAACATTCCAACCCAATGCATTTGGGAACACTTGTAGATATTTTCAAAATTCAAAAAACTAATGTACTTTCGGACTAACTTCACAGTAATTGTAAGAAAAAACTTTTTATAGTGCCTTGCTATATAAACTGTTAATTTTTGTACTATTTTAGCCCTGAAGAAGAAAATAAACATTTTCGAAAGCTTGGAAAATACTAAAGAGGTAACTGATTTTCCTGTCCTAGACTGCAATCCCAATTAAACACTGAAAATACATATCTACAGTCGTTAAACATTCAACTATATATATATATATATATATATATATATATATATATATATATATATATATAATATATATATATATATATATATATATATATATATATATATATATATATATATAAACTATATATATATATATATATATATATATATATATATATATATATATATATATATATATATATATATATTCAAAGATTCACAGGTAATTCAATACTAGTAAATACTGAGACTTTTAATCGAAATATCGAAATATTTCAAATAAAACTCTCAGGGAGCTGTCTACACAAATGTTGTCAACGAGAACGAACCCATCACTTTCGAGAGTGAATATTAAGAGCGTTTCGAAAAATTCATCGATCTTGTTGAATGATAATAGGATACAATTGTTTCATCATTATTATGAATCATCAGTCCATATTTAATATATCAATCAAGAATCGATGACTTTCAAAACGAACATAGGTCCCATACCAAATTAAGAGAAGTTCTAGAGAGTGAAATACTCACGTAGGCTCCCTTTATCGGCGAAAGGACGTATAAACACTCCCTAGCGTTCAAGATTCCTACTCATGACAACAAGAGTGCGAGTGGAAGGCTTTGTAGATATTTCATTCGAACACAACAGTAAATTGTCTGAAATGTGTACGAATGATCCCATGCCTAATCGCTCCAGATCACGCCCAGGCGGGCAAAAGTGTAGCTAGTTCAAAGATTCACAGGTAATTCAATACTAGTAAATACTGAGACTTTTAATCGAAATATCGAAATATTTCAAATAAAACTCTCAGGGAGCTGTCTACACAAATGTTGTCAACGAGAACGAACCCATCACTTTCGAGAGTGAATATTAAGAGCGTTTCGAAAAATTCATCGATCTTGTTGAATGATAATAGGATACAATTGTTTCATCATTATTATGAATCATCAGTCCATATTTAATCTATCAATCAAGAATCGATGACTTTCAAAACGAACATAGGTCCCATACCAAATTAAGAGAAGTTCTAGAGAGTGAGATACTCACGTAGGCTCCCTCTATCGGCGAAAGGACGTATAAACACTCCCTAGCGTTCAAGATTCCTACTCATGACAACAAGAGTGCGAGTGGAACGCTGTGGAGAGAAGGAGTGGATTAAATATGGACTGATGATTCATAATAATGATGAAACAATTGTATCCTATTATCATTCAACAAGATCGATGAATTTTTCGAAACGCTCTTAATATTCACTCTCGAAAGTGATGGGTTCGTTCTCGTTGACAACATTTGTGTAGACAGCTCCCTGAGAGTTTTATTTGAAATATTTCGATATTTCGATTAAAAGTCTCAGTATTTACTAGTATTGAATTACCTGTGAATCTTTGAACTAGCTACACTTTTGCCCGCCTGGGCGTGATCTGGAGCGATTAGGCATGGGATCATTCGTACACATTTCAGACAATTTTCTATTGTGTTCGAATGAAATATCTACAAAGCCTTCCACTCGCACTCTTGTTGTCATGAGTAGGAATCTTGAACGCTAGGGAGTGTTTATACGTCCTTTCGCCGATAGAGGGAGCCTACGTGAGTATTTCACTCTCTAGAACTTCTCTTAATTTGGTATGGGACCTATGTTCGTTTTGAAAGTCATCGATTCTTGATTGATAGATTAAATATAGACTGATGATTCATAATAATGATGAAACAATTGTATCCTATTATCATTCAACAAGATCGATGAATTTTTCGAAACGCTCTTAATATTCACTCTCGAAAGTGATGGGTTCGTTCTCGTTGACAACATTTGTGTAGACAGCTCCCTGAGAGTTTTATTTGAAATATTTCGATATTTCTATTAAAAGTCTCAGTATTTACTAGTATTGAATTACCTGTGAATCTTTGAACTAGCTACACTTTTGCCCGCCTGGGCGTGATCTGGAGCGATTAGGCATGGGATCATTCGTACACATTTCAGACAATTTTCTGTTGTGTTCGAATGAAATATCTACAAAGCCTTCCACTCGCACTCTTGTTGTCATGAGTAGGAATCTTGAACGCTAGGGAGTGTTTATACGTCCTTTCGCCGATAGAGGGAGCCTACGTGAGTATTTCACTCTCTAGAACTTCTCTTAATTTGGTATGGGACCTATGTTCGTTTTGAAAGTCATCGATTCTTGATTGATAGATTAAATATGGACTGATGATTCATAATAATGATGAAACAATTGTATCCTATTATCATTCAACAAGATCGATGAATTTTTCGAAACGCTCTTAATATTCACTCTCGAAAGTGATGGGTTCGTTCTCGTTGACAACATTTGTGTAGACAGCTCCCTGAGAGTTTTATTTGAAATATTTCGATATTTCTATTAAAAGTCTCAGTATTTACTAGTATTGAATTACCTGTGAATCTTTGAACTAGCTACACTTTTGCCCGCCTGGGCGTGATCTGGAGCGATTAGGCATGGGATCATTCGTACACATTTCAGACAATTTTCTGTTGTGTTCGAATGAAATATCTACAAAGCCTTCCACTCGCACTCTTGTTGTCATGAGTAGGAATCTTGAACGCTAGGGAGTGTTTATACGTCCTTTCGCCGATAGAGGGAGCCTACGTGAGTATTTCACTCTCTAGAACTTCTCTTAATTTGGTATGGGACCTATGTTCGTTTTGAAAGTCATCGATTCTTGATTGATAGATTAAATATGGACTGATGATTCATAATAATGATGAAACAATTGTATCCTATTATCATTCAACAAGATCGATGAATTTTTCGAAACGCTCTTAATATTCACTCTCGAAAGTGATGGGTTCGTTCTCGCTGACAACATTTGTGTAGACAGCTCCCTGAGAGTTTTATTTGAAATATTTCGATATTTCGATTAAAAGTCTCAGTATTTACTATATATAAATATATATATATATATATATATATATATATATATATATATATATATATATATATATATATATATAATTGTTGTGTGTTTATTTTACGAGTGTTATTTGTGAGGTTTATTAAGTTGTTGTAAATCGAATTAAGATGTTTAATGTCTGTTCTTTCATTTACTGTGTTTTCTAAATGTTTACGAATGTGTAACATTTCTAAAATTTCTCTACTTTTTTTGTCCCTTTCAGTAAAAAAATAAAAAATAAAACTGTAACTCAGAGAAAAACTCATACAATTTATAATATTCCGTGTAACAATTGCAATAAAAGCTATATCGGACAAACAGCACAAAACCTCGAAGAAAGAATCAAAACGCATAAATACGCGAAAACTCAAATCACAGCCTTACATAAACATAAAATAACAGAAAAACACGATTTTGATTACAAAAATACGAAGATTTTGGCAACTGAAAGGGACAAAAAAAGTAGAGAAATTTTGGAAATGTTACACATTCGTAAAAATTTAGAAAACACAGTAAATGAAAGAAGAGACATTAAACATCTTAATTCGATTCACAACAACTTAATAAACCTCACAAATAACACTCGTAAAATAAACACACAACAATCACCAAACATCACATCTCAACACTCATTTTTTCCAGATCTACCTTCAGTTTCACACAAATAAACCAACAATATACATATTCTGGATAAGTATATAAAAAACTATATGTAATTATAAAATGTAAATAAGAATCACCTGGCTTACCTTGAGTTGTTCAGAGGTTTCCTCATGGTGAAGAAGACTAAAACTTCCGAAGCGAATGCTAAGCCAGAAATTTTCCTCTGATAATGAAAATCAATAAGTGAAGATACAAAAAAACTAATTTGATTTTTATAAAAAATGAGTTTGACATTTGATATCTATAGTAACTCATAAATTCAATTATTCATTAGTTTTGACAAAGTTGTAATATTACAACGAAACGTCAACAAAAATAAACTTTTTCATATCAAAAAAAGCCTGTTATTGCTAAAAACTTTCTATATATATGTATATATATATATATATATATATATATATATATATATATATATATATATATATATATATATATATATATATATATATATATATATATATATATATATTCTTTGGGTACTCGGCAGTAGGGGCGAAATTCAGAACACACATCTTCAATCTATCATCTATATTTCAGACACTAATGAGGTCCTTCATCAGGATGCTAAAAATTAGATATAAAAATACAATTCAACAGAACTGCAGTGGAACATGTTCCTTTGCACTTACATTTGATCTGTGGTAAAGACCAAAAATTCTACTGCCGAGACCCAAAGAAGAAAATTTAAATAATAAGGCGATATGGTAACTTTTCTTGTAATATATATATATATATATATATATATATATATATATATATATATATATATATATATATATAAGGAAATGAAATTTTTTGTGCTTATGGCACTGAATGAAATATTTAAGAAAATGAACACTAAAACATTCATTCGAAAAATTCAAATTAATCAAGAGAATGTTATAGTAGAGCTAGATATGCGAATGTGCACGATGTTATGTCTCCATTATCTTTCAAGGGATAAATGTTAGAGAAATAATGAAATCGATGCCACACCTGATGGAAATGCGAGACATATATGTTTCGTTCTGCGAGGAATTCGTCAGTCGCACCACGTCCATCGAAGTGAGGCAACGATTTCAACCCCCAAGCATCTTCTTGTGACTCCAAGTGGAAGACCGTAGAGTTCTGAATACTCCACAATTCCATCTATGGGAATCAGTAGAAAACATCTCTCAGATTATAGACACACCAAGCATCGAAATTTCATATATCTCCTATACCCGTAGGTATCTACTAAATTGCAATGTCTATTTGACAAATATCATCAATATAAAATAAAAAATAAACGATAAAATATAATATAAAATAAGGAATAAACGCGAGCGTACTACTAACGCAACCTATTGACATTTAGAAACATCGTTCGATGAATATCCATAGATGGAATTGTGGAGTATTCATAACTCTACGGTCTTCCACTTGAAGTCACAAGAAGATGCTTGGGGGTTGAAATCGTTGCCTCACTTCGATGGACGTGGTGCGACTGACGAGTTCCTTGCAGAACGAAACATATATGTCTCGCATTTCCATCAGGTGTGGCATCGATTTCAATATTTCTCTAACATTTATCCCTTGAAGGATAATGGAGACATCACATCGTACACATTCGCATATCTAGCTCTACTATAACATTCTCTTGATTAATTTGAATTTTTCGAATGAATGTTCTAGTGTTCATTTTCTTATATATATATATATATATATATATATATATATATATATATATATATATATATATATATATATATATATATATATATATATATATATATATATATATATATATATATATATATATATATATATATATATATATATATATATATATATATATATATAATATATGAATAATGTTCAACTCGGGGGAAAATTTCAATCAAAAGTAAACACTGTTGGCATATCCCGCTGTTAGTAGCAGCCGTTGACAAGTGTTTCGAGCGTATTGGCTCTCCTCAGAACGGCGTAGCCAAGTTCAAGTTGTACGAACCTGTAGATGGAAAAACAAGAAAGAAACAGACACTCCACTGAAGGAAGTCGACCCAACCCGGAGAGTAAAAACGCAGTAGCCTAAAATGTGTCGACTTCCTTACCGAACACCGGCTATATTAACTAAATATCATCATAAATGTAATAAATGGTTAGAATGTGGACTAAACTTCTTTGATAATTATATTTCTTATAATATTTGAATTTACGAAAATTCAAATATGATATATTTGAATATTTCAGTATATTCAGTGAAAATTTCCAGCTTTTATGATGTGACGTTTGAAATGGTTTGAATATCAATAATTATCTTTTAAAGAATAATATATATATATATATATATATATATATATATATATATATATATATATATATATATATATATATATATATATATATATATATATATATATATATATATATATATATATATATATATATATATATATATATATATATATATATATATATATATATATATATATATATAAAAATAGAATAAAAAAGATCGCTCAGAAGACTCGACTAAGTAAAATGAAAAGGGCATACGGTATAACACACAATATCTATAATAAAAAATGCATGTCTATACATACAAAGATCAGACACTACAACACAGTAATCAAACCACAAGCGTTATATGCAAGCGAGACACTTACAATTCTTACAAAAAGTGATATGGAAAACATCCTTAAAGAAGAACGCAAAATTATTAGGAAAATACTCAGCCCAAAACGCACTGAAGAAGGATACAGGTTATATTCGAGAAAGACCACACAGCAGATGTCCAACATAGCGGCACATATAAGAAAAAGAAGGCGAAAATTTTACGGACATATCAGTAGACTCCCACCGACACGAATCGCTAACAGGATCCCCAAATATATAAAAGGGGTCAAATCTACAACACCATGGATCACACAAGTAGAAATTGATATACAAAAGGCATGAATAGTTCAAACCGATGTTCAAGACGGAAACACGTACAGAAATAAGATACACCAGTGGAACGTGATGCCAGAGAATGACGTCCTAAAAAAACCAGGGACTAGGTGGACCGAAGAAAGAAAGAAAATTCATAGGCAGAAAATGAGAGAAGTGTGGAAGAACAGAAAGAACACTACTAGATGAATCAGGATGCTTTGCGTGATCCAACGGGGTCTATACGCACATAATAATAATAATAATAATAATAATATATATATATATATATATATATATATATATATATATATATATATATATATATATATATATATATATATATATATATATATATATATATATATATATATATATATATATATATAAGATTCTTTAAAAGATAATTATTGATATTCAAACCATTTCAAACGTCACATCATAAAAGCTGGAAATTTTCACTGAATATACTGAAATATTCAAATATATCATATTTGAATTTTCGTATATTTAAATATTATAACAAATATAATTATCAAAGTTTAGTCCACATTCTAACCATTTATTACATTTATGATGATGTATGAAAGACATTACATTGAATGACAATCACTTATGATAGATGAGAAACCTCAGATTTGACTGAATGCAAAAAAAATGGAAATTTCACCAAAAACCTCCGAGACAACTGCGGGATCCTTCTCTAAGACCGGCACTACGAGAAGTGAAGAAATAGAAATTACAAACGTAATCGAAAATGAGCTAGGAATTGTTGATCAAGATAATCGTGATCATCAAAGTATATTAGATGAAAAAGTTATCAGTTATCACGATCAAGTATTAGAATATTTGAAGCACCAGGAACATTATGGAGAACAAGATATTATTAGTATTCATGATATTGTTTCTGAAGAACAAGAAGATTACATTGATATCGAAGAAACGGCAAAAATGATATTGACAGAACTATTAACTGATGTTAACAACATAACTGCATTCAAAGAAGCCTATGATAAAGAAAAAGGGCTCAATAACCAGTATGAATTATTCGATATGTCAACGAAGGTCCAAGGCTTTCACATAAGTAAGTAAACTACTATACAGTAAGAGAAACAATGAATTAATATTTGTTAATTAAATATTTTGATATTTTAATAGTTCAATAACAGACAGCAAATAAAATATTACAATAATAAAGAAAAGGGATTTATGGTTATATAACTTATTAAAATAATATTTGTTTATATCTCACTCAACAAAATATAATTATAATTTGAATACATATATACAAGTTATAAAAAGGGCTGAAGCAATGGATAATTGAGTATGTTCTAAAATATACTTCAGCAATAATAATAAATTATTGAAGCTTATATTATCACACAATTATTCCTATGTTGAGAATGTTTTTAACAATATGAATTGTTAAGAATATCTGGAATGCTTTCTGTCTGCAAAACTGTTTCTTTATCTCAATCTGAAAATTAAAAATATTATTTAGTTTTTTTATTCAGATGACATAGTTATGGAAAAAATGGCTTTTAGAGAGGCATTCATCATCAGCAAAGTTGATGACAATGGCAATGCAGAACCAGTAGGTGGGTTATGTCTAGATATTCAGAGTGCTCTAGGCTCTAAAAAGGATACCCCAAAGAAACAACCGGATTTTACCAAAGCCTTGTTAAAAGCATGCTCTGATATTAAAAGTGAGTTACTATTTACGGGTATTAAAGACGGACATCTGTTTGTATAGATTTCACACAAGAAGCATTTATTTCATCTGATCATTATACTCCTCGTAAGAAAGTAATTATTTTATCACTCAACAAATACTATTACAGAGATCATATGAGCTACTTTTTTTCATGATTTTATGTCTTACACAGCTGAAATTAAAAGTATTAGGATACAGATGACCGTTTTTGAAACTGAAACTGTCAGTTTGCCGTCTTTGATCCCAGGCAGATGAATAGAAAACGAAACTCACGTTATGAACCTGCACTTGTAACAGCCGTTGACACGTGTTTCAAGCTATTGGCTCTCTTAAGAAAGACGCAGTTCAAGTTTAAGATGTTCGAACTTGAAAATTAAACAACACACAAAATTCAGAGAAGAAAGAATCGACCCCTTTGTGGCTTCTGAGGCACTTGTTACAAGTGCAGGTTTATACCGTGAGTTGTACCTGCTTAAAACTTTTTGAAAAAAAAATATATATATATATATATATATATATATTGCCTTTCAATTTTTTGTAGTTCCAATTCATTTATTCTTACCATTAAAATGCAGAAATATTGAAATTTTTTTTATTGTTGATACTGCAGAAAATTGTAGCTTCTTTGAAAAATCTGAATCATTAAAAGTTTGGTTCTAAAAAGTCCTTGATCTATTATTATTTTTTTTGACACAAATTATGCGTTGTCATATTGAGGATATCTTCTTACGACAAAACCAACTGATATGCGATTTTTACTTTTTGAAACTATGTTCAAACTGCAAAAAACTATGTTAAACAAGGAAATTTTGATAATTATTAATTGAACTGGTATCTGATTAATAAAAATAATCAGCTCTATTTCCAATTACAAATCAAGAACACTTTATTCAATTATTTTATATTTTAGTTTATGACATTCGAATGGAACTTCTGTCACCCATAGGACACAATTTCCAATCAAATTTCCATTCGAATTACTATTCACATGACCTCAATATTTTTTTATTTCTTTGATATATGTATTGGGTTCCAACTTTACGAGATATTTAGCAAATTCATTTTATATTTTTCAATTGATTGTATAGTTATATAAATAAATACTTAAATAAAATGATTTACATTCAAGGATTTTGAGAGATTGCATTTCATTAGCGTGTCATTATGTTTGTTAATTAATAATCGAGTAGAAAAAAATAAAAATTAGAACTTCATCCCCTGTTTCATTTTAAATGCTACTTTTCATATACAACTTTTTTATATTCAAATGAACTTTTGAAATGAGGCAAAAGCTCTTAAATTTCAAGAATCTACAATTTTACTATTTATCATTAATTAACCTCAATTACAATTAACTCACATTTACAATGTGAGTATATATATATATAAAAATTTCCGAAAACAAATAGCAAAGGGGAGCTCGCTATATAAGCGTGTACGATGTGATGTATCCATCTTACTTCAAGGGACGACGTTAGAGAATGAAAGACAGTTTCATTCAACAAGAAACTCATCACTTGTGCCACGTCCATCGAAGTTTGGCAACTACTTCAAACAGCTATGACTTAGAATCAATAGATCATATGCATAAGTATCAATAGAAAAGATCTTTCAGATGAAAGAAACGCCAAACACCGAATATTAATACGTTCATACCCGTAGATATCTACCAGCTGTAGCGTCTATGTATATTTTTACAGAAAAACCACTGAAGGAAATCAGTGAAGATATAAGAAAAGATCTCGAAGAATATACGAAGTTTATAGAAGAAGAAATGAAAAGAGAATACAGAAAATTTTTGGTACATCTCTCTTGCCAATTTGATGTGGATGGAAACAATGCAGGTTCAAGAATTACTGCTTGGGTAGACAGAAATTTGCACACACTCGAAGAGAAAAGAACTGAGTAAGAAATATAACTTATAAAAATTTTAGCCCATTTTCAAATAACGTCTAGAATTTATAGGCTTCACCAAATATGCACTTGTATGTACATCGTATGTCATATTTTATGATTCAGATATATCGAAGTGGAAGAAAATGGTCGAAAACATATAAACGAGAAAAACGTATACACATCTATGGGTAAAAAACATTACGACGTCATCTCGACCTCAGAAAACAAAAGGCAAAAGTTCTGTTACAGTTTCACTAAAGCTCAGGATTTTGTTGGAGAAGCAGCTAATTTTATACTAATGAGATATCTGGCATTGGTTGGTTTCACTGGAACCTTTGAACTATCAGCTGTTCATATAACGGGTGCTCTTTGTAGAAACATATACGTAAGTATTCGTGGATATTGTTTTATCCAAATTCGATGAACAGAAATAAACTCTGTTACAGATATACATGCTAAATTATTTTTCAATGAAAATTGTTAAATAGGGTAATTTTATAATTGAGAATTGTTTAATTTAAATCACAAGGTAATTTTGTTATTGAAAATTGTTACATAGCAGGGTAAGTTCAAAATAGTTAAATAAAATTACAACCATATTTTCTTCTCAGTATAAGGAAGAATAATCACTTATATTTTAATAAAATTAATAAGAAACTTCCATATTTTAAGGGAGGTGGTAGATCTATGAAGTACTTTTTGATGAGAACAGTTCAAACAAATATAAAGCTATTTAGTAGCAAATTTTTTGGATTTTTTTCGGACACGTTGAATAAAAGCTTCTCCAATATTTTTGTTTCATAAAACCACATACTACGTTTTTGTTTTCAGTAGATACATTGCTATATATTGCGCTTTTGAAAATACATCAACCTGTATGAATGAATGTGCCAAACTTTTCAAGGCTGATGTGCAACGAATGCTTCTCTCAAAGGATTTTATTCAGTTCAGGAATATCTTGATACATCACTTCAAGATTGTGTCATCAAGAGTGTGTGTGCTTGTTGAAATTATGTTCATTCATAGTAATCAAATGGGAAAGTTTGCTATATCACTTTGTATTATCCTGTAGTATTGTATAGACAATTCATCGACATATTTTCCCATACAATTGTACTACATTGTCAGTGGAAACAAAACTATTTTTGTTTTATTTTATTTTTCATTTTGGCGTCCTTTTCGTGTCGTAGCATTTTCAAATATAATATCTATATACACGAAAAGGACGCCAAAATAAAAAATAAAATGAAATAAAAATAGATTTATTTCCACTGATAATGTAGTACAATTGTATGGGAAAATATGTCGATGAATTGTCTATACAATACTACAGGATAATACAAAGTGATACCGCAAACTTTCACATTTGATTATTATGAATGAACATAATTTCAACAAGCACACACACTCAAATATCTTGAAGTGATGTATCAAGATATTCCTGAACTGAATAAAATGCATTTGAGAGAAGCATTCGTTTCACAGCCTTGAAAAGTCTGGCACATTCTATATTTTTCATTTTTGTGGGCAACTAATTGTAAATTTTTATTGAATTAATATGGGGTTCCCTCTGCACCTGAGTCATTTTTGTATATGGCACATATATGTCACGACCATATCTTGATGCGTAGAGATTTATATCTTCACATCGAGAAAACTATTTTATATTTTGTTTGATGTGTCATGCAGTGATAGATGTATAATGATGGTAAAATTAAAAAGCTATTTTTGAATAAAAGGCGAGAAGATGAATTCATTGGTCTATTGTGCATCGTACGTATAATTCTCTTTTGCATTACAAAATCCTTGAGGATACTGAGCTACAAACGCCTGAAATGTGTTACCTCCATGTTAGATGGATATCGAACGACACACTCAGAAACCTGACATGGTTCGATTGACTTACACTACGTCGGTTATGTGACCAAATCAGGGGACTAAAATCCGGAATATTCCCTGAGGGATAATAGAATAAACTAAACGTCTTTTTAGAATTCACTACTAGCCCATTTTCGCTACAGTACCTCGTCATACGTACTACGCTTTGGTTTGCCTTCTCCGCTAATTCAACAGCATTGCCTGCACTAATCAAAACAGATATGTCGTCAGCATAGATGCTCGCTGCTACTCCGTCCCGATCAAACCGGCAGATCAGATAATCAACAAACAGAATGAACACGATAGGCCTCAATGTACTACCCTGTGATACACAGGTCTCCAGAAAAACTTGGTCTGACAAAACTTGCTACCCTTCTCTAGTAGACGTACAATCTGAGACCTTCCAGTGAGATACGATCTCAACCAATCCAGAGGAGTGCCTCTGATTCCATAAAATTCAAGTTTTTTGAGTAATATGCTTATATCAAGAGTATCAAAAGCACGACTCAGATCAAAATATATTCCAACGCAGCGTTTTCTGTTATCAAAGACATCTAATATACCAGAGTATATTAGATGCCACTATATCAGAGATATAGTGACAAGATGGCGTCTAGCGTGGATTTCTTCCTGCGAAAGTCGTACTGCTTATGAGAAAGTAAAAGGAACTTGTCAATGAAAGATGTAAGTCGAGATATAAATGCTCTCTCCATTACCTTTGAAAACACTGACAGCAATGCCACTGGTCTATAATTCTCAACACGGTTGACTGAATCTTCTTTATGTATCGGAACTATAAGTGCAGTTTTTAGTTCACTAGGAAACAAACCATATGAAAAAGATTCGTTAACTAAGTGAGTGAGTGGGTGGACAACAAACTCGACCACATATTTCAAGATCTTACACGGAATGTCATCGTAACCAGCAGAACTTTTCCTCGACAAGGCAAAAATTATCTCGTGAATTTCAGCTGGTGTAACTGGAGATAAAAACATGGAACTTCTTTATCGAGTAATACCTGATAAGTTTGGTACAGTACACAAATCACCTACTAACGTCTTTATAGATTCAGTGAAATAATTATTGCAACCGTAACTTTTTTCTAATGTAGTGTGATATGTTGAATTCTTATCTGCACTGTAAATAACATCTGGGAGTGATTCTCTACGGTTCTTCGTTTGAATTAATTGTATTTCAAATGGCCTTCGATTTGTTACCAGCATTAGTAATCAGATTACTGTAATATCGTTTTTTTGTTGCCCTGATAGTTGACGAATGTTCTTTTTTCAATTTGTCATAAATTATTTCAATATGGCACTGATATTTGACGAATGTTATTTTTTTCAATTTGTCATAATATATTTTAACATTGTTGTCCGATATACTTGATTTATTTAATTCTCCGAGAAATTTTCCTCTTTCCAAAATCTCCATTGTTATCCATGGATTAGCAATATTATTTTTTCGTGGTTTACACAACTCATATAGAAATGCAATATCGAAAATACTCCTGAATGTTTCGAAGAAAACACAAAATTTCCCTTCCACGGTCCCTTCATCATATATGTCCCCCCAGTTTTCTCGAGACATCAGATGTCGAAAATGGTTTATATTTTCTGGTGAAAATTTCCTTCTGTGCATCCCCCCAATGCAGCCAGGCACAGTATCTGAAAACGCATCATTATTAACAGTTAAGATTTGAGCACGATGATCAGACAAATTGTGATCTATAGTAACGGTTTGGAGAGGTGTTTGCCAGTTCATAAAAACATTATCTATAAGAGTACCACCACCAGCATTGAAACAAGAAAATTCATGAAAACACTGTGAATACCCGTATGCCGCCATCAA
This sequence comes from Henosepilachna vigintioctopunctata, assembly GCA_030704895.1. Taxonomy (NCBI): domain Eukaryota; kingdom Metazoa; phylum Arthropoda; class Insecta; order Coleoptera; family Coccinellidae; genus Henosepilachna; species Henosepilachna vigintioctopunctata. Next base: position 153,581 of record JARQZJ010000115.1, on the reverse strand, counting down.
GTTCTCAACTCAATCACATTATTGGATTTATTGAGGAAATTCAAGTTGAAGTCTCCCACCACAAAGGATTTTCCCAAGTATTTTATCAACACACCCTCGAGTTATTCGAAGAAAACACGAGTATCCGTGCCTGGTGTTCGATATATGCAGAACACGTTTATTCTTGAACTCGAAGTGGTCAACTGTATACCAGCCGTTTCAAAGCATTGGCTCGCCAACAGACGCGGATCAATTGTCAACTTATTATAAGTAACATCCTCCCGGAGAATCGATCCACTCTGTTACACAAATAATCTCTGGATAGTTTACACTACGCATTTCCCTCAATTTTGTTACGCATACTTCTCAAATAGAGATTCAATAGATGAATAGAATGCTTCATAGGTGTATCATTATTCAATTGACGGTAACCTCCGAAAAAACTTGTAACGCTTAACAGTTATTCCAATTAGTCATATTTCCGGATTATTCATTTCTGTCAGTAACTCAATTTCAGTGCTTACCTTGAAAGATACGCTCAGTGCGTCGTCTCTTGGGTAGCATTTCTATTGTGAACGTATTATCAGGAAACCTAGATTTCAGATAATCCGCAATGTGTTGCGGTTGCGTACCAATTTTAGCTCTCCCAATATGCAACAATGCACGTTTCACTGCCCCAGCAAATGAAAGTGACGAATTAGGTTGCGAGTTTCCTTGGATGACTTCGCGCCTTCCTCGAACTGGTCTTGCACCTACAGTAGGTTGCCTTCCTCTTCTGTTCATTTTACTGTTGAATTTTCGAACCGTTGAAGGTGTCTGCACAAACATTGTAGGAGCATGTGAATATTCTGTAGTCGTGGCAACATCGGTCTTGGCCTGCAGTGATTCCTCAATTTTTTGAACACTGCCCTTCGAAAGAGATATAATGGTTTCTTGATAGGTTGTTGTTTCTTCTAATTCTTGTGCTAATCATTTCGTGACTTTTTCTCTGTATTGGCTATTCGCAGTGAGCACTTTAATTGATCAACTTCATTTTCGATTTGAAGGATATCATTTCAGGCATCGGGCAATTCGTCGGCACATTCTTCACATCGGTTTTTTCTACAAAATTTCGTAAATTCTCCGTAACACTAACTTTCAGTGGAACACACTTCGTTATAATGATGTCAATCAAGACATCCTTGTTGAATTTCATCAACTCGGACTTCAATTTAGATGTGGATTTTTTAGATTTAGATCCATGATACCAACGCTTCAAATCTATGTAAACTCGAGGACGATAAGGAATAGCGGAATTATCGAAAATAAATCAATTATTGGAAGACAAAATTCCTTCTTTCAATTTCGGTCATCTTTACAAGGATATAAAGAATCCCATAGAAAAGAGAAATACGCAATGCTACGAGTAAAACGGAGAATCCTACATATAAAGTGGCAACTGTTTCTGGAAATCAAGCCGAACAGATGGACACGGTACGCATATCATCCAAAAAAAAAGAACCTTAACGAATATGAAAACCAGCAAATAAAAACATACAGGAGGAATTTATTGAAGTTTCTTACAAGAAAAAGAAAAAACCAAAACAGAGATTCCAAACTAAAGGCAGCGCTCCGGTATCGCTGGAGGATCACTTCAAGGCAAAGCCCAATAAAATGTGGTTGTACGTAGATAGAGCAATAAGTACAGTATCTGAACAAATTGTTGAAGATTATCTAATGAAAAAATGTAATATTAAAAAGAAAGAAGAAGTAGAAGTTAGAAAATTATCTCTTCTCGGAAAAACTAATGCTTTTCAAGTAGGAATAGATCCAATATATTTTGAACAAGTAAATCTTAGTGAATTTTGGCCGAAAGGAATCATTATTAGGAGATTTCATTTCGATTTTAAGAAAATCAATAGAAATACTAAAGATGGCACAAATGCTCTGATGAAACCGTCCAAAAACGCTGTTCGTTGATTGTTACAACTGAAACAAGTCGAGATATGTCGGATGTATCAGAAAAGATTGCTTTAAATATTATTCATCAGAATCTTTGCTTTATAGGAAATTGCAAGAGTGAATTAGAACTTGTTGCACATAATGAAGACTGCCACATTTTATGTGTAACCGAACACTAGAAGTTTGAGCTAGAGCTTATTGAATACAACTTTCTCCGCTTAAATCTCTCCAGCAGTTTCTGTAGACAGTATGGAAAACATGGAAGTAGTGCAATCTATGTAACGAAACATATTCAGTGCAAATGCAGTAACGATCTGGTTGCAATGTCAAAGTCAAATATAATCGAGTGCTCAGCAATATAGACCATATTTCAACGAAGAAAAACCGTGGTACTAAGCATTTATTGCCCAGAAAACGAAACTGACATTTTTTTTGAAGTATTGGAAAATATATTAACTCTGCTTATGCAGGAGGATTGTTTCATTTTTCTTTCAGGCGACTTCAATATCAATATAAAAGTAATAAATGGTATTTCATTCCATTTTTTGTCTCTTCTTGATTCTTTTGGTATGCACCCTTCCGTGCTTCAATATACAAGGGTCACTAGTACGACAAAAAGCGGTATAGACAATATCTCCACAAATTACATAAATTATACTTCTAAAATATTCAACGCACATATCGGATCATAATGCACAAAAAGTAACTTTTGCAGAATTCTTTCATTCTAAAAGTAAAACATATAGACGTTTTTTCAGTGAAAGAAATAAACACAAATTTCGTGATAGTTTAACATCAGAAAATTGGAGGGACGTGTATAAATGTCCTGACAATGACGTAAAACAGCAATGGCAGGTATTTGTGAATTTGTTCATTCCAGTGTTTGATGACTGCTTTCCTAAGTTACATGTGGCAACAAAGTCAAATAGAAAAACCAATTGAAGTTGTAGTACCTCACAAACCATTACTCTCAAAAAATACTAAGACACATTATTAGTTCTCAAGCAATATAATTCTGAGTACATTTTCGTTTTCAATTAAGAAAAGATATGAGCGGTCCAGAGATGAGGATATTAGACATGCAACTAGAATAGTTGAATCTAACAACAAATCATAGAGAACGTGGCAATGTATGAATGAAATTAAATGCTCTAGGAAAAACCGATATGAAATTCAATTTCCTGGTGAACCTATAATTGTTCCAGATTTGAATTCCCACTTCCTGAGAGAGACTTCATACACTGGAAGCGACGTAAGCGTGAGTAAATACCCTTATAACATTCAACACAACAATTATTTCATGTACTTAAATCTGTTACAAAGAGTGAAATAAATATAGTGCACAGTTTAAAAAATAAGTTGACGAGGGGTTATGATGAGATTTCTGTGAACATCTTGAAATGATGTATAGACTTAATTTGTAAACCTTCGTGTCATGTGATCAAATTTCATATGGAATTTTCCCAAATCCACTGAAGGTTGCACTTATATGTCCAATCTTCAAATCAGGCGATCGCTGTGTCATGGGTAATTAACTATATGCCACTAAGTATACTTCCATCTTTTTCAAAAATATTTGAGATGGCTATGTGTACTAGAATTGTTGAGTTTTTCAAAGTATTTTCACTGTTCTTTGAAACACAGCATGAAGGGTAAAAGCATCAACACTGCATTATATAGTTTTGTTCAGAAATTGTATAATATCCTTGAATCAAGAAAGATTGCACTAGGTATATTTTTAGACTTTTTAAAGACTTAACAAAAGTCTTCGATAGGGTGCTCCATGACTTACTGGCTGCAAAAATTGAAAAGTTGGGAATAAGAGGAATCCCTCTTAAATTGATTAAATCTTATCTGTCAAACCGCAAACTGGTCAGACTAAAATATGATAACATAGTATATTTATCAGATATTTCATGTATAAATGCAGGATTACCCCAAGGCAGTATTCTGGCTCCCCTTTTATTCATCATATTTTAAGATTTGGTCACATCGATCGACCCACCATATCATCTTGTAAATTATGCTAATGATACTAATTTATTAGCAACAGGTGATAACTTAGACATGGTAATTAAGGAAGCTGATAAGATAACTAAAATTACAGAAACTTGCTTTAACGCCAATGGACTGAACACAAATCGGTTGAGAACAAACTTCATCATATTTAAAACAAAACATCCTTCGGATGAAATTAAAAGCATGAATGACAAGATAGAAATTAATCAGGAAATGATTCCATTATCACAGTCGAGTAAGTTTTTCGGTGTCTATATGGACGAAATTTTGAGCTGGTCGGAACATGCTGTAAATTGGAATAAAAAGCTTAGCAGAGCCTGTTATTCCTTGAAAATATTGGGAAACTACTTCAACACGGACGTTACAAGAACTGTTTACCTTGTAAACTTCTTACCTTTATTAAGATTTGGAATTATTGCTTTGGGAGGAGGAAGTCAGATGGAAAATATCTTTCTTAAAAAAAAAAGAACGCTTCTAGTGATGATGAAAATGACTCCAAGAGACACCTGCAGAGGAGTGTTTAAGAAACTCAACGTACTCACTATATGGGCACTTTATGTATACGAGGTCCTAATGTTTATGAAAAAAATCAACATCTTGCTTCCGTATATCAGTGCAAGCATAGCTATGTCACAAGAAGCAAAAATTATAACTTACCAAAGCACCATCTCAAATTGTTTGAAAAAAGTCTATTATATAGTTTATTTATTTAGTCTATTATTTAGTACATCAATATTATTTTATAAGTTTCCCGATCGTTTCAAGAGGTTGAATAGATCACTATTTACGAAGGAGGTGAAAAAATATCTGATTGGTATCGAGCCGTACACAGTCGGAGGAATATTTAAACTCTACGGTCTAACGTGATCAGTAAAATGTAACATTTCTTTCATTCGCACAGTGTAGATATTTTTGATTGCGTTCAATTTATGATACTCTTTTTTGAATTGTGGCCTATCCGTTGGAATTTTTGACTTTATTTCTGTTAGTAATGTGAATCATATGCTTTATGTATACTTTCAGGAAATATAAATATATTTTTACTAGCTGACTCGGCGAACTTTGTACGCCCATTCATTTTTCTATGAATTTTTTCAAAAAGCCGGAAATACATGTTTTACTATTTGTGCCACTCTATCTTGTTTTTAATATTTATCCCGTGTGGTTCCAGGGACTTACTCACTTACGAAGGAACTGCAATACTTTCTGTTATTTCAAATCAGTCGAATTATCTAAAAATTCCTATATTAACACGTTTTATGAAGTGAAAATGAAAACTGTTCGTTCTATAGTTGAACGGCATTCCTAATTTCGTATCAAGTACTTGTCGCATATATCTCATCATTAATTATATGAGATATTTGCTGGATATAAGTAAAAAAATGTTCAGAATTTAGTCCATTCCCGGAAACCAATGAATATAGTGGCTCTGGTGGCTGTACCAATAGCGTCTATTTGAATTGACTCTTCGCGCAATGTCGCATTATTGGTAGAATTTTCTTATTATAACAATTAAACTTTGCCTTGCAATATTGACACAAAACTTTCATTAGTTCAATAGCAACGATTTGCTGTGAACTGTAATCTATTTCAACGCTATAATTGAATGCAGGTCGATAGGAGTTAAACGCAACCTTTCCATAATTGTTAATTTCGATTCCGTTCAACTTCATTCCGATCTTAGCGTTCCTTGCTCGTCAGTTTGACTTGCTGTTTTATATCTTTGACTTGCTGCATTTCGAGTACTGCGACTTAAGATAACGTAACTGCGTCACGTTAAGGTAACGTGAATGTTAGTCTATTCAAACTTACCAAAATTTCCTATTAATATGAAGTTCTAATATTAGTCGTGATAGCTCTGAACTAACCGTGATGTGTGATAAGTAGATGTTCAGTTTTTTACATCCTCTTTTTGTGAAAAAATAATTATTTCTTACTTATATTATTAATCAAGAATTCTCAAATTTTCTAATTTTACACGCAATTTTTTGAATTTTTTCCCAGAAATTAACAAACACAACAAAAAAAATTGTGAAATCGGTCCAGCCGTTGACTCTACATTCAGTTGTATAGGAAAAAAGGGCTGTTTTTAGGGGTTTCCCGGCAATTACTCGAATTTTTCTCGCCGTAAAAACCATCCTTGGACTTCAACGAACATTAAAAAAAAAGAATTGACACAATAGGTCCAGGCGTTGTTGAGTTATGCGCTTACCAACACATTTTGCGATTCATTTTTATATTATAGATTATTATATGAGATTCATGAATCTTGAAAATGTCTATTTCATGTATAAAATCATACATGTACTGAGATTTTCAATAGAAATGTTTCAGAAAAAACTCTGAGGGAGCTGTCTACACAAATGTTTGCCCACGAAAGTTTTATTTGGATTATTTCGATTAAAAATCCTAGTATGAAGTAAACATTGATATCCCATAAATTTATACCGTCGAACTATACAAGACAACTATTTTGTTTTGATAGCTGTAATATTTTAGAATAACGAAATGACAGGAGATACTCTAGCGATTTATCAATAGGTCTTTATTTATTCAATAGAATGCTGTTACAACATGAGACACTTAGAGGCATGTTGCTGTATGTTGTTTTAGAAGAATTAATTGCATCCTTCAATTCTTCACTATTATTTTATTGTTATTTTTTTTAGCAATGCGAAGGATTAGTAGGGGGTGAGATAAATAATGAAAAATTAGACCTTTACAAAATTTACAGAACGGTAATCGAAGAATGTGATATAACGGAAAGCTCTTGTACTCTGTTAACGCTTGACGGTAAGTTTTTTTTCAGGATATATCTTATGCATTGGATTTTTGAGGCTAATCAAAATGTACTATCTTATCGGTCAAGCATTTAAAACGATAAAATTATCCTAACTTTCTTTATTTATAATATTTTCATCACAGTAAAGACATGCTTTACCGCCTCAATTTCTATATTTTTAATTTTTTTTAATTAATCATATATGATTTTACTAGCGAAATTAATATCACTAATATTCACCAAGCTCTCAGTTGAAACTAAGATGATTATGGATGCAGCTTAGAATGTTTCAGGTCGTATTATGAAACACGACTGGGAAGGGTGCAATTATGTTCTTCAAATAAATCCACTATGCTCTCCGTCAAAAAAGAAACCCGCTCTGGTGAGCTTGTACGACGATGCTTGGAAGTATGATCTTCAACTTCTATCTACCTATTTAGACAGAAAGGTAAACATTTTCTAATTTTACAAATAATCTTTTTCCTGGTCTTTTCTTTTTTATAGGTTACTTCCAGGAATATATATATATATATATATATATATATATATATATATATATATATATATATATATATATATATATATATATATATATATATATATATATATAGACAGAGTGACACTCTTCTAGTAGAGCAATATTCTAATTGTGTATTAACGTTCACTATTAACAGAAGTGAATTTTCTTAACATTGTGAATAATGTATAGAGTTTCTGATGGAATATCGAATGCAATGACCGTGTTAGCATTCATAAAAGAAAATTGAGTTAACAGCTTTCCTTAGATGTTCCAGAAAATTAACACGATCAGGGGATCGTTTGTAAGCCTCGCAGTTTTCTGTGATTTAAGATGACCAGGTCCAACAATTGTACGAATCTCTGCTATGGTGAATCAGCATGAATCACTTCTATTACACTGAATAGATTACTTTGTTCGCTGTATAAATTTATACAATGTTATAAGGTCATTATAATTATTGGACTGCATTTCGAAATGTCTGAATTGTTTTCAATTCCTTCAGTCTAATGTTCGCTTCTTCATCCCGGAGTATTGGGCTTTTTCTTTCCCATTGTCTGCAGAGTAGATTTTGATTTATTAAAATATTATTCCGATTACCAGTTATTAATCCTGTGGTGATATAGTGATATGGACGAAAACTTATTTCTACTCAAGTTGAGTACTTCTACAATTATTGTTAGGCAATTGTTGAATTTTTTTCTATTGTATTGTTGCTGAACATCTTTTATTGCTCTTTGGTACAGGAATTTTGCTAGTGGTAGATTGGTATCTGCAACTTGTTCTAGTTGTTCAGATTCAATTTAGAAAAGAATTGAAAGGTATTCATATTCAATTTGATAATACATTGACATCAGCATTCAATTAATCTATTAAATATCAATAAAACTACTTTAACTGTAAATTCTTTATGATCTTAACTGAATTTTGCTTAGAAGAAATATAACTGCACTCTGTTGCATCTTCGTTAAATTGATGAGAGATTTAGAATCAAAACAATTTTTTCCAATTTATTTGTGTATATTTTCGTTAAATCATTTCCACTTCCACAAATTTCCCTTCAAAACTGTGCATTCTATTTCTATTGAACACTGACAAAAACTAATTTTGTTAAAATTTAAGGAATCTGCCACATTGAAGATGAAATCGTATTTGGAAGATCACAAGGAAATTGGCAACCTGATCAAAGATTACGTGCAAAATATTCTACAAATCAAGCCAGATAATATAATAGAATTTACTAAACATTTTTTTTTGAGTTACGCACCGTTTTTGATTCCAAGAGCCGAATATTTCGAGAAAGATGTAAACAGGCACGACAACTATGACGATTGATTATAAAATTTAACATATGAGTATATGAATAAATACATGAATTTTATTCCTATCCTTCCTATTGATTACTTCAAATTATATAAACACTATCAATTCTTATTCGTATCAAACTTTTGCAATTTCTTCCACATTGAATAGAAGTACATACCCGAGAGTTACATTCAATAAGGAAATCACTCTATTTCCGGTAACCTTCTTATAAACTCAAAATTTAAACTATCAAGTGATGCATACAAAATACATTTCCATATATGTAAAAAAAACACGACAATCAACAATCAGTTTAGGGTTATACATCTATAACCCTAATTAACTACTTGGACTTTGGATACTATAAACTTAGCAATACTAAAGATAATATATATATATATATATATATATATATATATATATATATATATATATATATATATATATATATATATATATATATATATATATACCTTATATCTTTATATCTCTTAATATTTTTTCAACAATTTCTAACTATGAAAATAATATTGGTTGTATAGTACAGTTTATAACTTAATTTATATTTATTCAAATTATATTCTACCTGCATATTATATTTATCAAATATTTATCATTAATAGAGCATTGTTCCTCTAATTTTCTCTTCAAAGTATTTTTTACAGTCAGGGTAACAGTATGTGTTCTTGTTCGCCACGTAGCAAATGTAACATTTCTGCAGGATTTTGTATTTTTGGGATATCGATATTCTTTCAGTTCACTCGGAATTTTTTGAATAATTCAATATCAGTGTCGGTTAATTTCCACTTCAAATACTGCTTTCAATACTAATTCGTTGCTGACGTCACGCCAAGCAAAAATAATCACATCTTTATCACATTTTTGTTCCAAAAGTATGTAGGCACGGTTAGTACTAGTACCTGAAGCAGAATTGTCACAACAAATAATATGGACTTCATCTTCGATATTACATTCTGTAATATCGAAGTGTGGTTCTATAATATTTAAATGTGGTTACATGCTGTAAAAAAATTTAAAACTACTTTTGCTAGTTTACTTCAGTAGAATTGTCGAATTTCATAATCAGTTTTTCATTATTGCCATATGAAATTACTAAAATTACTCGTTTTTCGTACGAAGAATTAACTTCGAAGAGGCCTTACGTATGGTCAGTACCATAATATGTAAGTACATCAGTACTGAGTCCTAGTACGAGATAGTAACTTCGAACATCGTCTTTCAAATCCATTATTTCCAAATCAGACTATGAATTTTACTGGTAGGATGAATTCGAAACTGTAAGTGATGCCAAATAATTAGCCTTATATATATTAAATAGAAACCCTCGGCTCGGTTTCACAAAATTTATAATAAATGGCAATTTAAAATTTCTAAAAATTGTTGCACTTTTCTATCCGTACCTGTCCAGATACAAATGATATTTTCTACATATCTTTTTCAAAAGAAAGCATTTTTGACGAAAATAACCAAATACTAAACTCAATACAAGAATTCTTAGATCAAAGTTACTTTAAATTTAAGAATAAATTTTATCATCAACTAGATGGTCTACCGATGGGTTCACCTATATCGCCTCTATTAAGTGAAATCTTTATGGATCATCTAGAATCAAAGCTTTTTTTTTCGCCAAATAAGTTGATTAAAAATGTTTTCTTTCGGAAAAGATATGTAGACGATATCTTTTGTATCTGTACAGGTACGGATAGACAATTGTCGCCATTTTTAAAATTATTTATGTTAAAAATAGATTTAGAAATAACCATATGAAATAACTTGTCATTTAATGTATATAGAAAACCTACATGCACGGATACTCTTATCAGTTCCTGCAGCGCTCAGTCTCACAAAATTAAACTCAGTGCTTTCCATACTTTCATCCACCGTTCACTTTCAATTCCACTTTCCCGAGAAAATTGCTGTAACGAAGTTTGCCATATTAAGCAATTAGCAAAGAATAACGGTAACCCACAATTGATTTTGAAACACGACTAATGAAGTCAATTTTTCCATTTACAAATGCAGAAGATAATAAAAAATTCCATAGTATTAATCACATACCAAATCTCACCGATAAAATTGAAAATATATTGAGAAGGCATAATATTAAAACTATTATTAAAAACAGAAGAACTTTGGATTCTTCTGTTTTGGTAACAGAGACCGAAAGTAAGGTCCGCTTCTAAATCCTGGAAAACCTGGCTAACAGAGAAATGGAATTCATAAAAAAAAAACTAAGAAAATCAAGTCGACAACGTCAATAGGGACAAGCCAATTTGGATAAGATTGACTAAAAAGTGGATTCAACATTAACTACGTGAAGGCTACGAACATCAAAGAGGGAGTTAAGGTATATCCAACTACCATATAGAGCTGAAATCTTTGAAAGCTCTATGGAAAATGCCATTACATAGTTACAAGAGGCCACAGCACAGGTCAGTGAAGGCGTACAACCACGATTTACTCTTTGAAGTTTTGAAAGATGAAGTCTTCAGCGACCTTCAAGACCAGGCGACTACAGTAGGGAAAGAAAAACAGCAAATTCAATCTATATATTTTCTGATGGTTACTCTCGATATAACACAAGAAGACTATTGGGGAAAATATTGAGACACCAAGAAAGAATTTCATCAGTTAATGGTACTATTACCAACGATTCGGACATAAACAGAATTGAACAGATGAATTGAACATCGATGGCAAAATACGCCAAGTGAGTAGAAACATACACATTCTGTACCAAAGTGAAAAGCGAGGCAGTAGAATGCACTAACACATTCAGCAAATTACCCAGCTTGTCTGTAATTGGTGGAAACAGTATTCAGCTGCGCAGCTCTGTCAACAAAGATGTAGAAACGGAGCTATGCGTAAGCCAAGGTAAGTGCCAAAAAACAACGACAGAAATATGAAAGAAATTAGACTTGCTACCTTGTCAATCCAAAGATGCTAGTGTAACAGTGAGACATATTTTACATTTGTTATATTTTAAATATATGTTGTGTAGATCTTTAAAACAGTGTTTTCTTTAGCTTTTTATTGTTGAAATGTATTTACATTAAACAACAGCCTCCAACATTGACTCTGTATAATCAATATATTTACGATTCAGTCTCAATGCTATGATACTATACCCCAAATAGATTATAATTAATGTAATTTCAGTCATTCACTGAAGAATAAATCATACAAACCTGATTGTTGCTGTTATTTAGATTAGCTGTCGTTTTTTTTGAGAGGATAACATATTCCACATGTCATAGAACCTTCTGGCAAGCACTGATCATGAAAGGCATGCTTACAATTGAATAGCATAATATTACATATCCTTGTGGAATCTTTTTCAGTAATTTTTCTATGACAAGCTCCGCAGACAACCTCTTCAATAACTGAAATACCTTTTTGTTGCACCTTGACCAACCTTTGTTGAAGATTGAAGTAATCTGACATTAGAATTTTTTTGCAACCCTCCTGGACGGAAACCTTACAAAAAATCAATGTTGACAATTTTACTGAAGAAATGAAGGTATATAATTATAAAAAAAATTTGGAATCCTCACCTGAAGATTATATTGATATAACATCTTGACTAGAGCATTTTTTAAACCAGGTATCACAGTATCATCTTTAATTTTTTGTATAAGGGTTGTAGGATCTACATAAGTACCAATACTTTGTAGTAGATAATTTATATACTCAGGTTTATCTACCGAGTTATTTATTAGATCATTCCAAAGTTCCTGGTCATCATGTTCTTGACAAAACCTGATGGCGTGGTGCATATCTTTCAGTTCCTTAATTATGAGCTCTAAAGCCTCTTTGGTGTCGCCAATTATACCTTCAATCAATCGAGCTAATTTACTAGTTTGCAAAAGCTAAATACGTATACATATATCGCACAAAAATCTTTTATTACATGATATTTCAGAAAAAATATTCAGAATACACACACACACACACACACACACATATATATATATATATATATATATATATATATATATATATATATATATATATATATATATATATATATATATATATTAGTACATAGTATCGTAGGAGGTTGTGTTGTTGTCTCCTCCTTGAAATTCTATTATTTCAGAAAGACAAAGAGTGAATTAAAAGTGACATTATATAGCTGAAGTGGCAGTGATTCCTTAGGTGTTCTCATATGATGTGAATTAAAAATTTCCAATTGAATAATTTACAAAAAATAGTGTTAACGTATTCAAAGATTCGTTGGAATTCTGTAATCGACATATCTCCGAATATTTGGAAAACATCTGGGGACACAAGTCCGTCGTTCGAGTCCGACTCACCATCTAAATAACTCCCACGAACTGCGAAGATTTGTCGTACCTCTTCGAAAAGTGAATATGAGTATTGAATTGAAAATAGATAACTCCATTTCAATCTGATACCGTTGTGCTCAGAGCAATTTAGCAATATCGAAAACACGAACTTCCAGAAAGAGATGGGGAAAAAAGTATGTATCGTATATAATAATGCGATTGGGAAAGCTGATACTGTAAAGCTTCGACACATGCAACCTGCACTAATATCAGGAAGGACGATCACCTCGGAAAGAATATGCCAAAGTAGTACTGCCCAGATTGCGAAATGGATAACTGCTCTTCTGAGGATGAAAGTGAAGAAGCGGAACAGAATACACATAAACTCTAAGAATGACAAAAAAAAATTTGCCCAAATCCAAGAAAAGAACTGAAAAAATGTTTGAACATCTGTTATGGAAAATAGAGAGCTTGGAATATGCAGTTACTTTCAACGGAAATCTGATGGAAGAAATGAAAAAGTCAATCGAAGAAACAAGAAAAGAAAATCGCAGATGAAGAAGGATCGTGAAAGGCTAAAGGCAGAATTCCAATAGCTAAAACAGGAAATGGTTACTTTGAGAGAGAAAATTGTGAACATATAAATTATGAATGCCGTCAAAAACTTAAACTATGCACGGCAAAATATGTAAAGTCTCAAGGTAGCGTCTTTTAAATCTGACATGAAATCTTACTTTAGAAACAAAATTTGTACGTTTTACTAGCTACAGAAATTCCTGAATCAAATATAGAATTTTTCAGATTGGTGATCGGGTCAATAGTTGATTGTTATACATTGGAAAAGTTGAAAAAATTTAGAAATGGATACTGAAAAATATATACAGGAAGAGTGTGACTTATCCTGGAAATCGAATACAAGAGGGAAAAAAACAATTCTGTAAAAAAAGTAACATTACATCACAAAAGATAAAGGATTTTCAAAAAAACCTTGGTGAAAAAGACTGGGTTAATGGATATGAGATGCTGATGATAAATTTTCAAACACGCCTCTACTGTGACAAGCATTTCCTATGAAGGAAGTAAACTCTATGAGGAGATATAAAAGTTCACAGCAAGTAGTTTATATGAAAGAAACTCTGGATTTAATTCGACACTTAAGATCGTAATCGAAATGACGATACATTGACCGAGTTTAGAGAATATAAAAAGATTTACTTTGATGCTGCTCTGAAATATAAAAAAAAAATAATCGAACAAAGAATTTTCGGTTCGAACAATAGCAGAGTTAATAATAACTTCGACCAATAACTTGGCAAATAAAATTAATATTCAGACAAGCAAAGCACATAAAAAATACTTGGAGAGTTCTGCCACAAGCCATGAGTTCAATTGGTGTTTTGTAGATATGGGTCCAGAAATAACTAAACAAATTAAAGGGACATAAACAGTTCCCCATAGCTATCTGAGACAGATCGATATAAGCAGCCACATTCTCTGTACTTAAGGGCAATCTTGGAGCATGAATTGCTGCATTATATTGAAAAAAATTTTAAATGATACAACCATGAATATACACAACAGCAGCTTCAATATGATCAAGATGGTGGGTGATGAAATTGTGAAACCACCAACATGAATTAACATATTGTTAATTCATGCCTTGAACTAGGGGTTTTTCCAGACAGAATGAAAATTGTCAAAGTATGTCTGATATTTGAGAAAATGCAGATGAACCTAAAGATTATATGCCTATTTCATTCTCCTAATATTTTCAAAGTTGCTTGAAATGGTAATGGCTGATTAGCTGGAAGCATTCCTAGAGAAATTTTATAATTCTCTATTAGAAATGCACTGCATAATTTTATATTGGATGGCTTTGGGGAACATTTATTGACTTTGGTTAAGTGTTGCGACTTAACCAAGGCGTTTGATTGTATGCTTCACAGTATATGCTTGGATAAGTTGGAATATTATGGAGTTAGGGGAATTGCATTTGAGCTGTTTCGGTCGTACCTGAGTGGCCAAAGACAACTAGTGGTCAGTGATCATCAAATGAGCTCTATGCTTGATGTGGGACAGGGTATGCCGCAAGGCTCAATACTGGGCCCACTTTTGGGTATGATCATGAATGATCAACCAGCAAATTGCCATACACACATATTGCCATACAGTTTTATATGCTGATCACACAACAATGGTTCCAGTTCCAAGTTTTTTTTCTCCAAAATCCTACTATCAATATTCCTTATGGCAATAAGGAATATTGATAGTAGGAACTTGGTGATGACATCAAAGCAGTTGGGAGAAGAGGCGGTTAAATGGTTTAACACAAATAAACTATATTTGAATGAGCAGAAATCTCGAAAGATTATTTTTACAACATTCAGAAAAATTCCCTCACCAGTGCAAAGTTCTTGGGTATATATATATATATATATATATATATATATATATATATATATATATATATATATATATATATATATATATATATATCGAACGTAGTCTTCTATGGGATCGGCACTGCACTCAATTGAAGAGTAATCTACACAGCGCAATAAATACAATACGCAGAGTGAGACAGTTTATAAGTCACAGTGCACCTCTACAGATGTATCATGCTTTATTTCATGCAAAAATGCTTTATGGCTTAGAAATTTTTGGCACATCTACCCATATGCAGGAGATGCTTTCAATTAAGGGAGTTAATTCCATAATACACTGTAAACCATTGTTCAGCTAATACAGAATATTAACAGTAACGGCGGAAATTATTATCAAATCTCTTACGGAAATTATGTGCCACTCAGAATAGTATACTACTAGATCTTATAGCCAATATCATCTAGGGACAAACAACAACTTAAATATTCTGAAATCAAGACTACAAGTCGCCACAAGTAGAGCATTAGGACCTATACTCTACAATAAGATTATAAAGTAAAAAAATTCTTTTGTAGGGAAGAACTGAATTAACAAAAATTATTATTTTGTATTATATCTTTGACTTGATTATTGTATAATCGAAATAAACTATCTATTTATCTTTTTCTTACCTAACAGATATACCATTTCGGGGTAGTACTTTTCCTTTTGACAAATATCTAAAGCTTCTTGAATGGGGTAATAATCTGACTTTTTCAAGAAATTTAATAATTTATCCCTGTCGTAAATGGCATACAAACGTACTAATTCTCGATGATACTCCCCTTTGGGATTTTTCTTATCATACTCGTCCAAATACTGAGAAAACATTTTAAAATGTAAATAAATATAAATAAAATATATAATGAAAGTTTGCCAAATATGGCCAAAAATTATTTGAATTCATTACCCTGTATAGATGAAATTCGTTTGTCTTCAGAAGCTCCACAATGGTCTCTGGATGGATAGAATTTTTCTCCAGCAATAATGCAACAGTTTTTTTATAGTCTAAATCCATTAAACCCGGAAGCATATCATGAATTGAATCATACAGATTATGCTTCTGGATTAATGTGAAGACATCTTTGTGTTTCAACCTGAGAAAGTTCCAATATTTTATGAAATCAAAAGACTTTCCAATAGCTTATAAAATTTCATTAATATTGACATTTGAAATATATATTCAGCCCACTATTTTATAAAAAAAATTAAAAAAAAAGTAATCATCAACAAGTTTCAGGGAATGAATTCATTATTATGACTAGAAACAAAAAAAAAATAAAAAATAAACCAATAAAGCAAGGGTCTTTCATCAAAATTAACTTATGTATTTAAAAATTATCAACAGTTCGATTTTCTTTCTAATACATCTTGAGCATAAACCAAAGCATACCCTACTCACTTCAGATACATGGTCAAGCTTTTTTTATATTTTTTTTCATAGCTGTACAAAATAGCTAAGGCTTCAAGGTAAACATCTGTGTCATTGTTACAAGTCATCAAATGTCCCAAAACAGCATTAATGACAGCACATATGTTGTACAAACGGGGGTCCCACTCTTTAACTATATTAAGGAATCCCTACAGACAAAAATTATTTGTAAGTAAAAGAAAATTATCTTCATCAAAATGTGAAAAAATTTACATTTGAGAAGACCTTAACAAAGTGTAATAAATTTTATAAACCAAATATGAGGGGTCAATATACTAAATGAAAAATACTTGGAAAAGTTTCACAAAATTACATTTTTTCTTGACACTTGATTTCGGATGTTACCCCATTTTCAAAATTTTTGAAAGTTTCAAAAAAATTCATGGAATTTTCAAAATCTTGAAAATGGTGCAGCACCCCAAAACAATTGTCAAGAAACAATATAAAATTATGAAATCAAGCCAAGTGTTTATTATTCAATACAGTGAACCCCACCGTTATCAAACAAACGTTTTGTAGGAGTATTGTGAGATTATAGAGTATTGCGTAAGACCCTTTGCAGTACGAAATTTTTGAAAAAAAATTTATTGAATTCCTACAAATTACAGGTTAAAGAAATAACATTTTATCTGAACTGCAATGCAAACTAAATAGGTTAAAGTTAACATATTATAGTTATTTCAGTTATAGAGATCTCACGTTTTAGTATTAAATCAAATTGAGTACAAACATACATCGTAAAATATAATCGGGAACTATGAATAAAAATCATAATATGAACCAATCAATTTGGGAAGCATGAACATATCAAAGCTAGAATTTCGTTGAACAGTGAATATTTGTCAAAATCATAATTTATGTTCGTAGCTACATTCAAAAGTGAGGCATGTCAGATTACGGAGGGCGCTAGATTTTCGGGCCTCTTCTGTATATATTTTTTTCGAAATCACTAAAAGATAATAATAATAATAATTTACTTTATTTACCATAGCTACCTGTTACAGTCCTATAATTTTCAACTTTCTCTTAAATATTCTATAATTTTTACACTCTCTTATATGCATTGGCAAATCATTGAATATTTTTAAACCAACATAATTGACACTAGTTAATGTCCTTATTAAATTAAAGTTTTGTATATAAAAATTTTGCCTATTTCTAATTTCATAACAGTGATTACAGTGACATTACTAATATCTTCGAGTAAATACTTGGGAACCATATGGTGTTCAATTTCATAAATAGATTCTAATGAGCGGAACATAACCTTTTGTTTTGCCATAATCATATTTAATATTTTTAGTATTCTATTTACTGATGGTCTCTATTACATTTCAATATTATCGTCACGGCTCTATTATTTTGAGTTTTTTGTAATTCATTTAATTTATAAGCACTAGAGCCAAACATCAGGATAGAACAGTAGTCCAAGTGTGGAGACATGATTGCTTTGTATAATCTCAATTTTATATAACTACTCAAATTTTTACCGACTCTATTCAAGAAGAATATTTTTCTAGACATTTTTGAGTTCATATAATCTATACATTTTTTGGAATTTAAATTTTGACCTATCTTAACTCCCAATTACTTCTACTTTTCCTAATTTATTATTATCTATGTTAATATTAATATCCGCAAGTTCCAAACTAGACAACTTATGAGCAGACCCCATTATCATATATTTAGATTTTCCTACATTTAGTCCCATACTATTGTCAGTGACCATTCATAAATATTTTGCAGATCATGGTTTATATCTTTTAACATCATCGTGTCATCGGACAACATTCGTATACTACACCTTGATACTGATTTCACAATATCATAATTATTAGGACAAGGTCCTAAGGCACTGCCCTGTGGAACACCGTGTTCTACTTTCAATTCCTCAGAAAAAACATTATTGAATTCAACACTTTGGTATCTTTCATTGAGATACTCTACGAACCACTGTTAAACCTTACACCTTACACCTATCTTAAATAATTTTGATGATTATTTTAACTCTATTGATGGTTTCAAACGCCCTTTTAAAGTCTAAAAATATATTGCAATTACATATTCTCCTTCGTCTATGGCCTTTAACAACATGGTACGTATATTAACTAAGACATGCTCACAAGAATTATTTGTCCTGAAGCCGATCTGTGAATATTCAATAAACTTTATGAAAAGTCAAATAATAATAGAAAAATTAGTAGAAATTCAAACTCACCTGGCAATCTAATTTCAAATATTCATACAGAATCATCTCATATATATGCATATTTAATTTGGAATTGATAGATCGAGGAATATATGGACTAACAGATCTGAAAATTGTGATTTTATTGTGATTTTAATAGGTAAAATATATAACTCTTGATAATAATAACAGTAATAATATTAAGTCAATAGACATATTATATAGGTAAAATATATAGTATACTATATATAACTATGATATAGTAATAATAGTAATAATATTAAGTCAATAGTTATAATATATATATATATATATATATATATATATATATATATATATATATATATATATATATATATATATATATATATATATATATATATATATATATATATATATATATATATATATATATATATATATATATATATATATATATATATATATATATATATATATATATATATATATATATATATATATATATATATATATATATATATATATATATATATATATATATATATATATATATATATATATATATATATATATATATATATATATATATATATATATATATATATATATATATATATATATATATATATATATATATATATATATATATATATATATATATATATATATATATATATATATATATATATATATATATATATATATATATATATATATATATGTGTGTAAAATTGTTGGGTTATCGGCAGTTACCAACAATTTTACACTTATATTATTCGTTACCACGGCAACACTCCTCAGTTGATATATATATATATATATATATATATATATATATATATATATATATATATATATATATATATATAAAAAAGTAACTACTTAAACCAAGGTAAGGCCTTAGAAGTTTCACTGAAATTTGTGAAGCAATTTTGTTATCCTAAATGGTTCAACAAATAACATTGCGTGTTAGATGTAAATAACCGAATTGTGAGTTATATCGTAACTACATTCAGAATGAAAGCAAAACGTTCGGTCTGATCTTCAATATTTTTGGAGATTTATTGAATAGAAGAGGGATATAATTATAAATTGCTAAAATTTATGACATGGAATGATAGTTCTAGCTTATCAGATATATTTCCGTTAATTGAAAAAATGAAATGCCAGCACGGCATGATGACGTTCCTAATGTTATCTTATACAAAAATGTAACACTTCTCTTTGTCATATATATAAGTAGTTTTTCATCACTTAGGAATTAAAGCTTTGTTAACCTATTTTTAAGTCGGGAGATAAGTGTGAAATCAGAAATTATAGAGGTATATCAATTCAATCCAATATGCCTAAATTGCTGGACTATATTGTCTGCAGTTATTTATCTTGGTTGGTTGAATATTTCAAGAAGAGAAACCCTTTAGACAGGTTTCGTCAAATGCTGCTAATTTCTTTGCTTTTCATTGATGATATTATTAGGTGTTTTGAATTTGGTTGCCAAATGGACGTAGTTTGTACGGATTTCTTTAAGAAATTTGACAGGGTGAAATTAATAGATAATCTGTAAAACATGAGGATATTGTGGACGATGCGGCTTCACAGAAAGCGGCTTTCCAAAAAGATATCTCAAGCCTGTCAGAGTGGTTTGATTCCAATTATTAACATCTGAGCATTCATAATGACCAAAAAATCACTTTTCATCATGTAGTGGGTTGAAAGAGGTTCTCTACTTAGGTGATTTAGAACTTTAGTGATATTTCTGTGTTAATAATTATAATTATACTTATAATTTTGTGAAGTAGACAAAGTTTTGAATTGTGGAATTTCATACTAATCTTTTTTTTTACATTTGTGTATATTTGGTTTTGATATTCATATCATATTAGTTTAGCATTGATTTTATATATATGATTAAGATGGTTTCCCTATTTTGAAACAACAATTTTTGGAACCTTCCTGGTATAATTGGAAATCATTCGAGGAAATACTTTTAAGAATAGCACACCAAAATCCTCAAAAGCATTTATGAATTAACTGTATCGGAAATAACAATTTCCTTTAATGTTTATTTGAAATTACAAACATTTTGAGCAATAAATGACTAACCTCAACTGGTGAACAGCAGCAAATTTATAAATTTGTTCTTCCCAAAGGTTAGTCTGGTTCTGGAAAATCTTGACACATAACTTTCCAGCTTTATCATACATTTGATTAAAAAGCAGATGATCCAAATAATTGATCCCCACAGTTTGAATTGAATAATTTTTCACACCTCTACTATCATGTTTTATCAGAATATCAAGTGCTTCTTCAAATTTTCTAAAAGAAATGATATAAACTAAACACTATTTTTAAATAAGCAGATATTCTTACTTGTGTTGTATAAACCATTGAATTCTGTCATCCAAATCATATGGACTAGCAACAACTACATCTTTTGGTGCCACTATGAAAAACCTATTTTCTTCTAAAAGCACATCTAAATGATAATCGTTTACTCCATACTCCTTATAACCACGTAGTGACAAACTGTCTGTACATATATCTGTATAATCATTGTCTCTATATTCCACAATATATAACTGAGGACGTAGACTTTTTTGATCATCATCCAATTCTTTGGAACATCCAAGTAAAACTAATTGCTGATCTAAAGGAGCAATTCCACTTATGTAGAACTCTGTTTGAAATGTTGAGACTAAAATAACAAAAAAAAAACGGCGAGATAAATTATGTAAAGTTCAGATCAATAATACTTAACACAAGAACTAACTAAACTGTGTTTATATTAGACAATTTAATAACATCAGATAATCTATAGCAATATAGAAATGTATGACATACATTTTTGATAACTGATTGAAATCTGAATTTTTATAACAATGGTTCAATCAACTCTTGGAATTAGGTTAGAAGTTCAAAATATGTTGAGTGATTTGAACCATTTTTGTGGTATTTGACAAATTTTTACAATTGAAAGAAGTATAGAAGTATATGAAAAAAACAAACTGAAATTCATATATCAGTCAGATTATGGATTCGTCTTAAAAATGCTCTTATTTGAAACATCAGTGAATCATAACTGAGATTATACACACTGATTACACATCATCGCTTTCCACTGATAGCCAGATATATTATTCAAAATTTAAATGTAGTTACAATTCGAAAAAAAAAAAAAATTTTAACTTCATATTTATGTTCACTGAAATTCTCTGTTCTTCATTAAGTTTCATAAATTATATAAGGCAGATTTTACTAAATATGTGATAGAGAAAATAAGGCAGAAAATATCTATTGATTGAAAAAGATTTGAAATGAAAATGAAATGTGACGCAGCCAACCTCTTGAATAATACAATTCTGGATCTAATCATACAGTGTTTTAAAAACTTTTTATAACATAATAGAGGATATTTGAAACACATCAACCTATGAACATATATTTAATCATGAAATTTTTTATTTTATATATTTAATTTCCTTTTATTTTATCTGAGACATTCTTTGTGCTAATTTCATCTCATTGACATTTGAAAGTGTTGAACTTTATCATAATAAAATTAAACTTGTATCATCACTTTTCTATGTTAAATGCTCACAAAATGAAAATTTTAAATTAAAAAATTCTCAGGATTTCAAAAAATAAAACTTTTCAACATATAGTAATATTAAGCAGAGTTAAATATAAAAACCATACATAGATTCAAAAACCCTAAATCTCATTAATTTAAAATAATTGTTCATTATTATCAAAAAAATAATTATTAATAAATAATAATTCTAAATCAATAGAATGCATCACCTCACCTGGGTCTACCAGATACTCTGGCAGATTCTTATTTGCTAATTCTATGTTACTTCTCTTTCTTATTATGCAAACTCTTACAGTATCCACCCAACCAATTAATAACGTTCTTGCATCTGACCATCGTAGATTACATCTAAATTTCTCAATTGATAAACTAAAATTTAAGAAGCAAAACTTAGTTATTGCAAATTCTATATGACTTCGATTGTATAAATATCTTATAACAATATTTTTAGTTGTTATTTATTGAAATTATTTATTAATCATATTTAATTTTCAGAAAGTTAAAAAAATTAATAACATTAACAGAGACTTCATATTTCATCCAGACATAATCAAAATCAAAAATAAATTTGTTTACATATTTCAACTTTTCTGAAGACAAATATATTAACCAATTTCTTTTCATTACTAGTTCAACCATCTCAGTAAATTTTGATAATGTTATGAATACAAGCAATATACAAAATGGAAAGTTCAAATCTATTACCATCTGAAACTTCCAATATAATAAACCTACCCTTTATGTTCTTCCCATTTTATAAGTCCTAGAGAGCATCTAGCAGTCATGTCAAATACTCTTACTCCTGTATCATTTGACCAAGCAACAAAATTTCCATTCCAACATAAACTCCTAACAAATCCTTCACTTTCACATAAAATAGAAGGTTTTAAGCTGCCCAGAAAATTTCTTTCATATAAAGTCAACTTATCATCGCCTAAATATTAAGACCCTCTTTGACATGTGAAAACTATTTTCAATTATAAATACAAATCTTACCTAATATAAACCTCTTGGTATTTCCAAATTTATTGTAATTAGGATCTAAAGATATAGTTTTCAATAGCCTTCCTACATTTAATGTGAAATTATTTTCTTTATTAAATAAACTGTGTATGAAAATTTTTCCATCATCTGAGCAGGTTGCAATAAACTCTCCATTTGCATCTATAGAAATTTGATTCACTCCTACAGTGTGAGCTTTCAGTTCTTTCCCTACTATGTTATTACCTTGATGGTCTAACACATGTATAATTCCCCAATGTGAACCAATACAAATGAACTAAAAAAAATTTAAGTATAAGGTAAAAAAATCTGCAGATACTTCTTTTAATCAGTACTTGATCTAGTTGAACTTATAGAAAAAGTATGGTAAAACTATTATAAAATTCAGAGAAACCAGTTGCCAGTAATCTAAATTATGATACAATTAATACATACTTTGGGATGTACACAAATACATGTCGCTGCAGACTTTAATAAAATACTTTGTATATCATTAGACAATCGAATATATTTTAATTTTGGTTCTATCTCTTCCTCTTCTGTGTCACTAGTTGTAGAAGATTCCTAAAACAAATTTTTGAACAAAAGAATACATTTTTATTAAATACTTTTTGTAAATTACCCATTAACATTTTCTAAACTGAATACTTACATTTACACTGGGTTCAGACATGTTTTATTTAAATACTTAATCGAATCAATTATCTAATTTTATTTGAATCAATGCCAATCTCAGTCGACATTTTTCTTTTAATTTAGAAATAGAAATGTTAGTCAACATAAATCCCCCCATTCAACACAAAATTGTCAGTGACAGATATCGGGCTTGTGATCTACTCAACTTTCGATCTACAGTGAAGAACACTTGATCCACGGCCAACTTTAGTACAGGCACGGCCACCTTTAATTAAGAGCGTAGTCCCTCGGTGTTGCCAAATTGTATTGAGTTGTACACTATCCTAGTCGTATGTTCCCAAGCTTTCAAGCATTATTTCCACTCTTTTTGTATATTGCGAACAAACAAGAAATATTATTAGTATTTATAACATATAGAATATTATATTGGGTATTGTGAGCACATATTTATGTAACAGAAAAATGTAAAACATTTATTATTGCAAGAAAACAACGATGTTTTCGTGTGAAGCCCCAATGCGTAAAATTGGTGGCATGAATTCTATTAGTCAGTGAAATTTATTTACATGAAAAGTTGCCTAACCAAAATTATTGAATTATTTGAGAGAATAGGAACCTTGAAAGAAACGCTGTAGGAATTACTCAAATTGAATTATTTACCTAAGTATAACTGAGTATTATATTTCTGATTAGCGCAATCAACAAACTACTTTATGAAAGTATTTGAGCTTTCTTCATTTATTTTTTGATTCAGTTTTCTCGTGTTCAGCTTCATCATTTTTTTGTGTAATCATTCAATAAGTTATTAGAAAAAATGGAACACAGCATGTTCAGAATATCTTTATTGTTTTCACCACATAAACATCAACAATAAAAATCTTTCAAGGACTCATCCAATGACACGCTTAAAATAGTGAGATTACACAAAATTGCTTTCTGGTGTATATTATTCAAAAAGTCTCGTTCGAGAGAAATGTCATTAATAATTTTTTCAAACATGGCACACATGTGAAATAAGACATTTTTAAATGAAAATAAAATACAAGGCACAAACAACTGAATATTTTATTGGAGCCCAATTATCGATAAAACTCGTGGTATACATTTCATCCATTTATTCTTTAAAAATTCATTTTTAGGGAAACTGAAAGTCGATACTAGTTGCCCACCTGCCCACAGGGTGCTTTTATAATTTGATTTACAAACAGGAATGCAACAAGTTTTACTTATACTAAGTTCATACTTATTAGAAACTCACCTATTACAAGCCTGAAACCTACTGAATCATCTACGGACTACCTTTCCTCTACACTATATTTCACAAAAAAATTATTTGTGAGTAATCCGTACTCAAAACACAACACAAATTTGATTCGACTGAATCGGTACACACAAAACACTTTGTTTTTATAATTTGATGTTATGTTATGTTATCCACAAACTATCAACACTAGCACCTAAATAACACTATAGAGAACTGATGAATAGAGGATTAGAACTGAAATCGTAAAATATTCAACTTCAAACTACGAAAGTCTTAAACAACACAAAATTGACTTCGTTTCACTGAAATTTGTAAACAAACTAAACACTTTGTTTTTTAGTGTTTGATGTTGAGATTTCAACAAATTATTCAACATCAACACTTGTAATACATTGTACACAATTGAAAAATATAGAATTAATACTAAAAGCTCAAATTATTCAACTTCAAACTGTGAAAGTTTTGGGAAGCGTGCTGTTTGCATTAGTTACCAGCTCAACTAATGGCGGGATTGTTAGCCAACTCTCTGACATATGACAGATGTTCATTTCATGGCCTGTATTAAAGGTGGCCGTGGTAGAGGCCATGAAATGAGTATCTGCTACAGTATCGTTAGTGGTCTATACAATCTCTCCATTAGTTGAGCTGGTATACTAATGCAAATAGGACGCTTCTCAAAACTTTCGCAGTTTGAAGTTAAACAAATTGAGCTTTTGCTATAAATTCTATATTCTTCAGTTGAGTCTAGTGTGATACATCTGTTGTTGATAATTTGTTGAAATCTCAACATGAAACTATAAAAAACAAACTGTTTAGTGTGCTTACCGATTTCAGTGAAACGAACTCCATTATGTGTTGTTTAAGACTTTCGCAGTTCGAAATTGAATATTTTACGATTTCAGTACTAACCCTCTATTCAGCAATTTTCTATAGAGTAATAAAGGTGCTATTGATGATAGTTTGTGGATAATATAACATGAAATTATAAAAACGAAGTCTTTTGTGTGTAACGATTTAATCGTATCGAATTCGAAGTTGTGTTGTGTTTTGAGTACGGATCACTTACAAATAATTTTTTTGTGAAATATAGTGTAAAGGATAGGTATTCCGTAGATGATTGAGTAAGTTTCCAACTTGGAATTGGTGAGTTTCTTCTAGTAAGTATATTTTCTTAAAATGACGAAAACTTGATGTATTCCTGGTTGTAAATCAAATTATAACAGCACCCTGCGGGAGATGTGGGCAACTAGTATCGACCGTCAGATTCCCTAAAAATTAATTTTTTTAAAGAGTAAATGGATGAAATGTATACCACAAGATAATTGTACTCTAACAAATTTTCAGTTGTTTGTGCCTTGCATTTTCCTGAAACTGATATCATCAGGGAAGAGAAATTCGTTTCACCTGGTCATACAAAATTAGTCCCTCACTGGCTTCTTTCAATTTTTCCAAATTTACCACTTTATTTGTCAAAAAATATATCCTTACCTAGGAAAAGCCCAGAGGAAAGGCGGATAAATTATTTAGCTCTCAATGATAAGTTGAATTTGAATAACAATTTTTACAAGTCAGATTCAATTGTCAATTTTCAAGATTTAAATTATTTGCAACAGGGAGGACTGAATATATATACCTACAGATTTAGTTAAAAATGTCTTATTTCACATGTGTGCCATATTTGAAAAAATTATCAATGACATTTCTCTCGAACGAGACTTTTTGAATAATATACACCAGAAAGTAATTTTGTGTAATCTCACTATTTTAAGCGTGTCATTGGATGAGTCCTTGAAAGATTTTTATTGTTGCTGTTTATGTGGTGAAAACAATAAAGATATTCTGAACATGCTGTGTTCCATTTTTTCTAATAACTTATTGAATGATTACACAAAAAAAATAATGAAGCTCAACACGAGAAAACTGAATCAAAAAATGAATGAAGAAAGCTCAAATACTTTCATAAAGTAAGTTGTTGGTTGCGCTAATCAGAAATATAATATTTATTTATACTTAGGTAAATAAAGTTGAATGAGTGTTCACTGATCGCTTGATGAAACATTGTTTAATATATTGAATAAAAAACACTTGGCTAGATTTCACAAAATTTATAATGAATAAATACTTGACAATTGTTTCGGTGTGTTACACCGATGAAAGCTTCATACTTTTAAGTAGTTTGTTGGTTGCGCTAATCAGAAATATAATATTTATTTATACTTAGAAGAATAATTCAATTCGAGTAATTCCTACAGCGATTCTTTCAAGGTTCCTTGTCTCTGAAATAATTCAATAAATTTGGTTAGCAACTTTTCATGTAAATAAGTCCCACTGACTAATAGAGGTATTTTTCACCCAGTGGGGCTTAATCAAAATCATCGTTGTTTTTCTGCAATAATAATTGTTTTACATTTTTCTGTTACAGAAATATGTGCTCACAATACCCAATATAATATTCTATATGTTACAAATACGAATAATATTTCCTGTTCGTTAGCAATATACAAAAATAGTTGAAATAATACTTGAAACTTTGGGAACAACCGATTAGGAGAGTAGACCACTAACTCAACTTTGGCAACACCTCCGGACTACGTTCTTGATAGCCTGTTTAATGTCGGCCGTGGCTGTTTAAACAGGCTGTTAACTTTAAAAACAAGCCATGAATTAGGAAATCTGGCAACGCCAACTCCGGTCCTAGAAATAGAGATGCTCTAATGACGATGTAATGGCTTATATTCATCAATGTTGAATAAATTGCTACTTAACGAGAGAAGCATTCGAGAAGCAGAAAACATTCAAATCCAAATATAACTTTGTGAAAAGTGTTATTGTTTGAAGTTCTGGAGATGAAGCGAAAAATATTTCTTGCAAATTTCGTATAGAAACAGGAATATCTGTTGTATTTTACGTTTTGCTTTTTTTGTTACACCAAGAAACGTAGAAATAATACCTAAGTTTTTCCACCTCATAATAGTATAAAAACAAAGATCCGCGTTTTAGTAATTGTGCTGTTTTGGTGATGTATAGGGTATATAAAGTATTACAGCAACAGACTGAGGAAAACCTTTGAAAATTACTGAACTATTACTGAAGTTTTGACTGGCTAGCTCAGGCATCAACAAAAGTATTATTTACTAGAATTGTTACTTTCTTAAGATTGGTGAAGTTTTTGGTTAGGTTTGGTTATTATTTAGAACTAATCGCTTATTGGTCTTGTTCTTGATATTAGTACAGAAATTTACATGCCAGGTCATTGCTGTGCGCCTGGATGCAAGTCGAACTGAAAAACTTACCTTAAGTCCGGCGAACCACCAAATCTAATGAATCAATGGCTAAAAAATATTCCTAGGGCATTATAGACCACCACAAGATACTCTGCAGTTTGTTCCAAGCATTTTCCAGAGTGTGACCTTATTGGAGAGGATTAGAGGATTATCGTCTGCCAAATGGATCAACGAAGGCAATACCCAATAAAGTTAAACTAAATTTGAATACAGTGCCAAGTATTTTTCTTAAATGTTTTTATTAATAACAATAAACCTTTTCTAATGACTTGAAATGATTTCACCAACAGAATTGAAATTAAGTAGATGGTCTCTGCTGGTAAATATCAAATATCAGATTCTTTCAACCATTCAAAATATTATCTACAATGTATATCATGTGCTATGAATGTAATGCCAAATACAAATACAGAATATATGACATTAATACTATTTACCTCAATATTCTACCGTCATCTCTGAAGCCAAGTGAGAAAATTGTTGATCTCTCAATTGATGAAATTTATATAAGAGGCTGGATTACGTGGGAAAAATATTTTTATCAACGTTTGCTTTAAATGACAGTTCTTTGGCCAACACTGTTCTTCATTGATAATGTCTGCTTTTGGTTACTTTACTGAAGAAGTTAAACTTCTTCCTCTTCATAATATGAAGACATAATATGGGACAAGTCATGTGAAAAAGAAAAATAATGAAAGCGCAACAGAAAAATTAGCAAAGAATGAGTCGAAAAACAGGAAACTTAAGCTAAAAACAATTGATCACAAATCCTAATTATACTTGTAATATTTAACAGATAACTTTGTTGTTTGCTCGCATTTGCATTTTAATGAATAGAACAGATTGTGGAATAGGCCTATTGGGGAAATCATATAAAAAACGCGTCAATCATACTACCTCACAGGTGACGTGGAAAGGTGTACCTACCATGAAAACAACTTTTGAATCACTATAACTGTGGTAAATAGATAATTGTTTGATCTACAATTCTCGTTAAACCTATTTTTGTATATAAAGTACAGCTGAAGCGACGTTTCCAATTCTATGTACAAGACTGCATATTCTATGTTCAGTTAGGTTGTGAGTATTTCCTCCACAGAACCACAGCCTAACTCTACTTACAAGCCATGAACATAAACTTGGCAACACCGCATCTGCTCAATCCGGTAGACCGATCGATCTTCGAACATCGGTCTACTACATGTTAATAATTGCCTTTTCAGAGAAATTTTCTGCGAAACGGTACTTTGTATACAAAAATAGTTTCAACAAAAATTGTAGATCATACAGTTATCTATAGAAATCAATAATACACTTTTTTTCTAAGAACTATGTCTGAGTTATAGCGATTCAAATGTTGTTTTTTTAGTATGTACACTAACAAGTTCACTTTATCAATTAAAACTGACAATATACTATAAATTTCATTATTTTTCATTCTCAGGTGAGAGTAAGTTTAATGCGTCAATTCCTTTAAACCTTTATTGAGATGTGTACAATAATTTGGACAATAGAATGGTTCAGATATCATATTTGTAACGAGCAAGCAAATTTTCCAGTTGAGACTATCTAGTTAATTTCAGTTGAAAAATCCATTTTAAATCATTAGGAGACAGTTTATTTTCATTGATAAAAACATTTACATGCATATATGTATATACTAAAATCTGATTAATAATTTATATACTGTTTATTTGTGAACATTCAGTTACGTTGGATGGAAAAACTAGAGTGTAAAAAAATGCTGTTAGTTTCAAAAGTTTTTATGTTCCACGATTTACATATTAAAATCTTTATTTAGAATTGTATGTTAAATCAAGAAAATTACAAATTGAATCTGAGTTTTCAAAGGCTTCATTCAATTTCTCACAACGTTCCTTCAATGCTTGTTCTTTCAGCTGGATATTCTCTTTGAGAGTGTACTATTTTTATAAGTAGGGGTAAATAAAGAAAAATACTTGGCACTGCATTTAAATTGAGTTTAACTTTATCCATCTAGCCTTCTTGCCTTCTGTTGATCAATCTAGCAAACGATGAGTACCTTCTCTAGTAAGTGCTCCCTCTGGAAAATGTTTGGCACAAACTACAGAATATTTTGTGGGGGTCCATGATGCCCTAGGAATATTTTTTAGCCATTGATTCGTTAAGATTACCATCCTATGGAAAACAAAATACAGAAACTGGTGGTTCGCCGGCCTCGAGGTAAGTTTTGTAGTTCGACTTGCATCCAGGCACACAGCAATGGCTTGGCATGTTAATTGTTGTGCTAATATCAAGAACAAAACCTATAAGAGATTAGTTCTAAATAACTACTAATCTAACGAAGGGTAAGTAACTCTACTAATCACAAAAAAGGAACAATTCTATCAAATAATGCTTTTGTTAATGTCTGAACTACTCAGTCAAAACATCAGTAATCGGTAGTTATTTACATACAAATTTCAAAGGTATTCCTTAGTCTGTTGCTGAAAAAAACACAGTAGCACTTTCTACACACTACACATCACATAATAGCACAACAACTAAAACGCGGATTTTTGTTTTTACACAATTATGAGATGGTAAAAGTTAGGTATTATTCCTACCTCTCCAGGTATAACCAAAAAAAAGCACAACTTAAAACACAACAGATATTCCTGTTTATATAAGACATTTGCGGGAAATTTCTGTTGCTTGTTCTTCACAACTTCAAACAATAGCACTTTTCAGAACTTGTTTTTGGATTTGAATGTTATTTCTGTCGTTAAATAGCGATTCATTCAGAAGCAATGACCAGAAACCATTACAACGCCATTACAGCATCATTAGTTGTGGGTCTTGCTTGGATGTTGCCAGATTTCCTAGTTCATGGCTTGTAAGTAGAGTTAGGCTGTGACAGAACATACCAAATAAGAAGGCCGAGTTACCTATCAAAATTGGAAACAAAACATTAACCTTACTTTTAGAAATGAGCTTTGCCAACCAGCGATTAGATGGCGCTGTAGCTGAAAAAATCAAGGGAAACTGTAATCGACTGGCCGTCAAATTATTTCATTCGTCATTCAAGACTCAAGGTTTTGCCGGTTCTTTGGCAATGCGTCGTAGGATTAATTTTATGTGTTAATTCATTCAAATAGGTGAGTTAATAATTATTTTGAATATAGATAGATCTTACCAAATCTATATAGATTCGACAACACCTTACAATAGTAAGTTTAAACAAATGACATTTGTTAATTACTTTTGTTTTAGATTTGGAGGAAAAGTTCGCCATCAGAACAACTACAGCGAATGTAAGTATACTAACAAATATAACCTGTATTTTTTAAGTAGTTCAGTGGAAAATGTTTCATAAACATTGCATTTTTTGTTAAACTGACAAAACATAACAATGATTTTGTTATTTTATGAAATAACTCTTGATTGTAGGTTATTGGGATATACTATCATTGGAAGGAGTATAATCAACAAGGGTTAAAAAGATTTCACACGTTAGTTCACATGGTTCCAGACGTTGAAGACGTTCGACAAAATTTTCAGAGTCAAGTATAAAATCTTAGAATTTCAGAATTCATTGTAAATATCCATCTTGTACCAGTCAGTATAAGACCAGAAGGTAAGCCTTTGAAGGGGGTTTTGAAACATACATCACCTCATATTGCATTTTGGTCAACAATGCGTAGAGAATTACAATATTTAGAATTTTTTGACAAAAGTAATGGTAGGGATGTTAAATCCCAATTTAAATTCATTAAAGGTTGGTAGACAACTATAAGATCAGTGATATATCTTTGGAATCCTTTGGAAAAAGGTTTCAATTATTTTTCACTGAGATCTTTCAGTCAGGATCCATTGGAAAATTTATTCTGTATTATAAGGCAGCATGGAATATCAAATACAAATCCAACTTGTCATCAATTTGTTGCTGCATTGAAAACCACTGTCATTAATGGACTAACATCTCCCATTAATAATGGAAACTGTGAGAAGGATGACTGTGAAGCTCTCAATAATTTGACCTTTTATTTTCAGACAAAAACAGATGAGGTTGGACATAATATTCCTCGCATTGGAGAGATGAGTTCTGATATTGATAATGTTCCTCTCACTGAACCAATTAATGGTCCATATAATCTCTCCAACCTCTACCTCTCCAACTGATGTAGCTGATCTTCAACCTTTATCGCTGCAAGAAACGTCACTCTTCCTCTGGTTCCTCTCACTGAACCAGTCAATACTTCATGACTTCCAATCAATTTTGCACTCTAATAACTTTCGTTTTCCCGAAGAGGATAATAATGCAACAGCATATGTAGCTGGTTATATTCTTAAACAAATGACACTTCCTGAATGTGAAATTTGTAGCACAGATTTGATTTCCAAAGAACCCTCACATGAACACAATTTCATTATGTTCTCAAAGAGTATTGTGAAAACAAAAGGAAATTGATATACCCATCTCATAAAATTTCTAAAGTTTTTGAATAACTATGGGCACAAAGGTGATTTACCCCAAAATTTTATACAGAGATCACTACTCGCAATATGATTTTTGCTCTGAACATGAAAAAGTGTTGTTTGATAAGACAGACTGATAATTTTTGATTATTTAAGTGACAAAGAATATGTATATTTTGTTAATTTTTTATACCAAAGATTTTTTTGTTATTTTGTTAAGTTTTTAATATTGATCTAGTTTATTTGTATTTATTTTAGAATATTATGTTCCTTTTTCATTCAAACTTAGCATTCTTATTATGTTCATTTTAATTCAGAAACTAAGAAAATGTATATTTTATTCTTTTTTTATACTAAAGTTTTCAATATTGATCTAGTTTATTTGTATTTATGTTAGAATATTATGTTCCTTTCTCATTCAAACTTAGCAACTTAGAAAATATATATTTTGTTATTTTTTTATATCTAAGAAATTTTTGTTATTTGTTCTAATATTGATTTGGTTTATATTATGTTATATTGTAATATTGATCTGGTTATATTTATTTATTCACATTGTTCCAGGAATAATGTTCAGTTCATCATTTTCTGCCTAATAGGCAGAACAGAATAGAACTTTGTAAATAAACCAATTTATGTACTGTAGATTTTTTTAAATTCCAATTACTTGTGAGGTGTTACTGTTTACATGATTATAATCAGTTTATAATAATAAAAATCTTTTTTATTTCAAACTCTTTTTAATTTTGGGTGGGTACATTAATATTGAATATCAATCCATATTTTAAGTAGTAGTTTTGAAATTCCTGCGCAAAAAATACCTGAATATTCATAGAATAACAGATTCGATTCTGTGTATATACTGTGACATGAGTTTGAATCTCCCGCTCGATAATTACTTCCGCCCACTGTGAACGTCAAATCGGCCATATTTGTTTCCATATCCAATGCACCGAGTTTGCATTTCTATTAAGGGTATGTTCTGTGATTTCCTCTATTGAACTCCAGTCTTCTTCCATCCTCTCTATGGTTTCCATCGTGTAACAATAACTACATTTTCTACATTTAATATAATATATTATATTGACATTATAATGGAAATATAATATGACACTTGTATTTAGAGAACTTTATTTGAGTTGAACTATTGAAGACGTGGTTGTTATTGTTGTATTGTTACATGATGGAGCCCATAGATAAGGCGAACGTAGACTGAAGCACAACCTAAATTTATTTACAAGCCGTGAACATGGAATTGGCAACGTCACTTCAGCTGACCCCAGTTTGTTTTCTGTTTTCAGTTTACATTTCCTGTTCTTCGATTCATTATTTCCTGAATTTTCGGTAGCGATTCAATTATTTTTTTTCACATGAATTGCCCTCTTTATATTGTTAACGAGAAGGAGTTTAACTATTTCAGTAAAGTTACCAAAGCAGACACAACCATAAATGCTAGAACAGTGGTGACCAAAGAACTGTCATTCGAAGCAATACCTGAAATATTTTTTTCTCTGTAATCCAGCCTCTTACTTGTATAAATTCAATCAATTAAGAGATGAACAATTTTCTTATTCGGATTCGAAGATGACGATAGAATCTTGAGGTAATTAGTAGTAATGTTGCGATATTTGAATTTGTACCTATTTGGAATTACATCCATACCACATTTATATTATTATAGATTATGTTTTGCTGGTAATTTGGATGGTTGAATGATTCTATTTCATATTTACAATAATCATCTTCTAACGATCTATTGTGGTTCTATTTAATGAAAATTAAAATGCCAATGTGAGCAAATAACAAGTTATTTGTTAAATTGTACAAGTACAATT
This sequence comes from Henosepilachna vigintioctopunctata, assembly GCA_030704895.1. Classification (NCBI taxonomy): domain Eukaryota; kingdom Metazoa; phylum Arthropoda; class Insecta; order Coleoptera; family Coccinellidae; genus Henosepilachna; species Henosepilachna vigintioctopunctata. The sequence continues at coordinate 118,652 of JARQZJ010000115.1, read as the reverse complement.
AAGATTTGTAATCAAATGTTTTAGCTCATTCATTCTAAGGTAGACGATATATGATCCATTACACAATTTATAGCTTTGGCACACTTTATATTCAAGTGAATATTATTCAATTGAATTGAACAATCCGCTATTTAAGTTTTTTGACTTAGAATAATGAATTTCAAAACTTTTCGATGTGCCAGGTTCATGAATAAATACCATAATTTACTTTAGTTAACATAAATCTATTTCTTTGGGAGTTGGCAGGACTACAGATGAATAAAGATGATTTATGTTTATGGTAATCATATCCAGGAGATGTTGGTATCTTTCATTTTCTGGGCTATTTGATTATTCGGTATTTGGGGTTGAATTTTCAACAAACTGCGAGTATTAGGGACCACTAATTCAGACATAAATTCTTTATTCTGATCTTTGCGACGTGGGCAATGTAGGGTATGATTGCAAATCTGGTCTACTTGATGGCTAATTGTTTTTTGTTCAAAAAAAACTGTGCCTCCTCAAAGATAGAAATATTATCTATTGCCATTTTTTTCCCGAATTAATTTTGGTCCACTAATTTCCGAAAATTTTCTGTTTGTAGATTCATGATTGTTATTTGTATTATATTAAGTACATTTTAATGTGTATTCTGTGAAATATGGATCTGAATATTTCGAGTTCAGATCCGCAAATTCCGATATCGTTTTTCCCCCAACATAAATTTTTAGTATGCCCATATATAAGTTGATTTCTTTTTTAGTATAACAAACAAGAACAAATTTTGGTAATATTTTCCCCTCAAAAGTAATTAAGTAAGATCATAATGGAACTTATTCTACTTCACCTTCAATAAATTGCCCGAAAATTATTATTTATATTTGTGAATCGCTGTTTATTATATCTTTATCCATGATGTCAGTTTCAACATCACTTTTTCTCCCCTACATGTCAGGATATCTAGATGGAATACACGTTAGATAATTATTGTTCTTGTCATGAAAATTTTTTTCGACAAAATAATTCGCTTCGTTAACACTTTTAAAATCTACCTACTACTACTTCATTTCAACCTTGTTTGGACAAGTGTTTAATTCCAATGTTAGTAGTAGCTATTAACAGTTTCCCTATATCCATCGGATGATTATTGCCCATCGCTCTCTTTAAATTTGAGTTTTGTAAACTTTCTCCGGTATTAAAAGATTCTTTAACATGTATCTCTAGAAGGATAATGGAAAATCCAATATTCTCTAACACTGATCCCTAGAAGGACAATGGAGACATCGCTTTGTTCATATTTCACATAGCCAGCTCTGCTATAATGTTCTTTTGAATAATTTGTCAAAAATTATGGAGAGAAAGTTATGGTGTACTTTGACAGCGAATATCTACAACTGCGACAATATAACACGAGAACTACAGAATTCCCAGTGCGCACTATTTCCATATATTTCACTGAATTCATCATCCCTGTTATAGGAGCTAATCGTCCAGTGCCATTGGTTGTGAAAAAACCCCAAAACATTTGTTTCGAAGGATATTTTACTGTTTGCTGGATGTGATCAGGCCGCAAAGTTTCCTCATCACTTCGTCAAACAACACTTGACTTGTACCCTTGAACAAACAAATGTGTCTCATCACTAAAAACCACCTTCTTCCAGTCGCCCACAGTCCACGCACGGTACTTTTTGGCCCATGCCAAACGTTTCTTCATCATTTTCTGGGTAAGTAGTTGCTTTCTTCTTGGTCGTCTTGCCTAACGTCCAACCGCCAGTAGTCTTTCTCGCACAGTTAAGGTGCTCACCTCCACACCAGAAAGCATTAAATCCTTTCGAAGATCATTTCTTGTCTTTCTCGGATTAATTTTGCTATTTCTTATCAACAATTGGTCTGTTCTTGGAGTAATTTTGCGTTTGCGGTCACATTATCCTTTTCGTTTTGGAGACGATGAGCCACTTTCTTCAAATGTTTTTAAAATTCTCGAAACGCTGGACTTTCCCATAACAACAGCTTCAGCTATATCTCTAACAGTCATTGATGTTTGTTCATTAAGCGCGATAATTTTGGAACGCTTCCTCGGAGTGATATCCATCTTTGGACAAGACAATACAACACATCAAAATTGAAACCACCAACTGTCGCACCGGTAGGCTCACAACTGAATTGCTGGCGAGGTAAAACCGGTCAGAATGTAAATGATGGTCAAGGGCGAACCCTCACGTCGGTGTGAAGGTGTTTGGGCCACCCTGGCACTTACATACTTACTACAGTAACTCAAACGAAGAAAAAAAATGTTTGTCCCAATTAATTCGAACAGCATAGTATATCGGAGAGAGAATGGGGTACCTCCCAGTTTACTTAGAAGCTGTAGCAATGAAATCAAACATATTCTCAGTTATATCATAAATAACTCCTTCAAATATGGCGTATTTCCAAAACAATTGAAAATGGCGCTTATAATACCTATATATAAAAAGGGTGAATATCGGCAATGGAAAACTATAGGCCGATTAGTTTGCTATCCTGTTTTTCCAAAATATTTAAACAAGCCATGTGTACAAGGTTAGTGAACTTTTTAAAAACAGGTAACATTGTAAGTAATTCCCAGCATGGATACCTAAGAGGAAAGTCAATTCAGACAGCAATATATCAATTTACTGAAGAAATAATTAACCTGCTTGAAAATAATGAATTAGCTCTAGGGCAATTTTTAGACCAATCAAGTGCGTATGATTGTCGAGATAGAAAGTTTTTATTGATGAAATTGGATCATGTAGGTATCCAAGGAATTGCAGGTAAATGGTTTCAATCATACCTAATGGAACGACAACAAAGAGTTTGTATTTCAAAGGCAGGAAAAGAATTGACATCAGAAATACTACAATCCAATTATGGCGTGCCGCAAGGCAGCGTGTTAGGTCTAATTCTGTTCCTCATATTTATTAATGATATGTACACTGTGACTGAAAATGTGATAACTGGATTTGCAGATGATACAAATGTAATCATAGGAGGAAGAGACTTACAAGAGATGAAAACAAATGCACAAGAATCGTACAAACAGATTAAAACCTGGTTTGACACTAATAGACTCATAGTTAATAAAGACAAAATATCAGCTGTAATGTACACGACTAATAAGTCTTTTAAAAAAGACAAAGCATTAATCAATTCAGATGGTAGTTCAATACTAGTAAATACTGAGACTCTTAATCGAAATATCGAAATATTTCAAATAAAATTCTCAGGGAGCTGTCTACACAATTATTGTCAACGACATTGTCGTTTACTAGTATTGAATGACTTGTGAATCTTGAAACTAGCTACACTTTTGCCCGCTAGGGCGTAATCTGGAGTGTTTAGGCATGGGATCATTCGTACACATTGCGGACAATTTTCTGTAGTGCTCGAATGAAATATCTACAAAGACTTTTACTCTCACTCTTGTTGTCATGAGTAGGAATCTTGAACGGCAGGGAGAGTTTATACGTCCTTTCTTCGATAGAGGGAGCCTAAGTGAATATTTCACTCGGTAAAACTGTCCTCAATTTGGTATAGGACCTATGTCCGTTTTGAAAGTCATCGATTCTTGATTGATTGATTAAATATGGACTGATGATTCATAATAATGATGAAACAATTGTATCCTATTATCATTCAACAAGATCGATGAACTTTTCGAAACGCTCTTAATATTCACTCTTGAAAGTGATGGGTTCGTTCTCGTTGACAACAATTGTCTAGACAGCTCCCTGAGAATTTTATTTGAAATATTTCGATATTTCGATTAAGAGTCTCAGTAATTACTATATATATATATATATATATATATATATATATATATATATATATATATATATATATATATATATATTTCTTGAAATTGATTTATTGCCTGTTTAAGATATTTTATTTTGAAAGTTTTTAGCAATAACAGGCTTCTTTTGATATGAAAAAGTTTATTTTTGTTAACGTTTCGTTGTTATATTACAACTTTGTCGAAACTAATGAATTAATTCATTAGTTTAAATAGTACTTACAATATTAACAAATTATATAATAAATTCAAAGGACGATGAATCAAGTCTGTGATAGTTCATATTTAAATGAGAGGTACTAAGATATACTCGTATGAGAATCACTAACGGAATAATTCTTTATTCGACTAGTTTCGTCTTACAATCATTAACTAAATAATTCTTTATTCTACTAGTTTCGCCTACGAACCCTCCATAGTTTGTCAATAATGAGGTTTTCAATCGACATATGTAAATAATTCAAATGAAATTTTCAGGGACCTGTCTACAAAAATGTTACCAACAAAAACACAACCTATCACTTTGGAAATTGATTATTGAGTGCCTTTTGAACAATAACGTTCTTGTTGGGAATACTATACAGCGCAGTTTCATCCTCTTATGCGAATCACAATGAAATTCATCAACTATCAAGTTTCGATGTTCTTTCCAAACGAACTGAACCTCCATTTTTATATGTCATCTTATTTCTTCACGGAGTACATCTCCAGTGTTTTGTTTGTGTATTTTGGTAACATGTGTCCGCCTTCCACGATTCATTCCATGTTATTCACTCATTTGTTTCGAGTACAACATTCCTTTCCAATGAAATTTATTATAATAACTGGTTCAAGATGTGTACTTTGTTTTATGATTTTTCTTGGTCAAAGTTTTTCAGGAATTTCCCCAAAATCACAGAACCAAACACAGTATGATGAATGACCACCAAAGTTTTCATTAATCTCAAAATTAGTGAAAATTGTTCATATACGATTTTATATCTTCATAAAAATTTTGAGATGTGATGTCAGTCAGCATGGGGTTGCAAATGAACTGAAGCTAACGCTTCAGTTAGCATCTGGTTCTGATTAAAGAATATCCAAATAGATTTTAACACCAAGGCTGAATTCCCTTATCCCTAATAAAATATATTTTTATATAGAATTACTGACAAGTGAATCATAATACAGACATTTTAACATCTAAGTATGATAGGAATGTTTCATATACCTATATTTCAACATAATTGAAACTAACGCAAATATTTTCAAAACACTCTCACTCATCATGTGCATAGCTATAGCTTTCTCATGGGGGAGTTGGAAACGATGAATAAATGCTATTTGTCGTTGAATACTAATTATACTGAAAATTATACTATTAAATTGACATGCTGATTCCAAAACTTTAATCAGTTTTTTATATCACGTATAAGCGAATTACAGAAAGCCCTACTGCACCCCTGTCGGTGGAACTTTTCCAGTAAGGACTGGAAGGGGTAATGACGCGGAGTAATAGGTTTAGATTCGTATTTTTTAGACTCATTGGCGACCAAGATAAATCATGTGCACCTGATAAAGTCGTCAAACAGTGTGTGGAGTGTTTGAGAATGTGGACAAAAGGAATACGTGGTAAACTTCCGTTTGGTATACCAATGATTTGGCGAGAACCCAAAGACCACTCCAATGATTGTTACTTTTGTATAGTAAAAACTGCAGGATATAACAAAAAAAAAAACAAATATAAAATAGATTATCCTAGTTTACCCTCAGCTATACGCCTTGTGTCGCTGAAATTCCAATGCCAGCAAGAATTTACCTCTTTAGAAATAGAAGATGAGTTGAGCGACGACCCCAGGGACAAAGATTTCAAAGTTGACGATGATTCTGTTCGTAAAGGATTTAATCACCATGAGTTTAAATGACTTGGTACGAAATTTGGGACTATACAAAAAAACGTCAGAACTTTTAGTATCAAGACTGCACGAAAAAAACTTGTTAGAAGAAGGATTTAAAGTCACCTACTTTCGATCGAGAGAAAGTGCATTTCTGAAAATCTTTCGGAGTGCTGATGGATTTGTGTAATGCCATAACATAGCTCGTTTAATGAAAGAATTGGGAATTTCAGACAGGTCATTGACTTGTTGCAATACAACTTGCACCAATTGATCATCTGTGTTGCTCTTAAAAGCGTTTGTTTCCTTCATAGCCAGTAACGCGTATATACCAAGTATCCCTGTTTTCTATGTATGTGGGACAGCAGAGGACGTGAGAAGCATAGGGCGCCATCAAAGTGGCCACCAAGATCTGACCTGAAACCTGGTGATCCAAGCAATCTAAATGAACCACTTTGTCTAGAGAAATAATATTGTATTTCCGCCTTTTCATATAAAACTATGTCTGATGAAGCAATTTGATAATGCTTTGTCAACTGAAGGGGACTGTTTTAAGTATATCATTTCGGCGTTTCCTAGCTTCATATGAGAAGATAAAGGCTGGTGTCTTTGATGGGACTGAAAAAAGAAACGTTTCATTGAAACAAAAACCTTGAAAAGAATGTTTGGTTGGTATTCAAAAGTATTGTCATGGAATTTCTTGGAAATACACGAGCCCACAATTACGTCAAAATTGATCAACAACTCTTAGAAAATTTCAAAAGGCTTGGCTGTAACTTGAGTATCAAACTGCATTTCTTAAATAGCCATTTTGATAACTTTCCAGAAAATCTTGTTGCTGTTAGTGAGATGAACAGGTGAGCGATTCCACCAAGATTTGAAGGTCATGGAGGCAAGCTATCAAGGTAGATGGGATGTCAGTATGATGGCTGACTAATGTTGGAGCATAAAGCGAGAATGTCTCCAGATTGAACAATCTAGGAAAAGTTATAAGCGAAAATGTTTACCCTAATATCTTTTTTTTTTGTATAAACACTATTTAACTTTCAATATTATAATAACCTTTGTAAGCATAAAATATTGTAATATGTTTGGTTAGTGACCACTTTATTTTCCTTTGTATGCCCATTTTGTGTAACTTTTAGGGTAAAGAGAGGGTATCATGTAGTTTAAATCTGGACGTGATAGAAAAAAACAAAATTGCTGTTCCCCAATGTTATTTTTCAACAAAATTAAAAGTCAACTTAATTTTCATTTATTTAGTTTCTGAATAACTTAATTAATTTTTAAAACCAGTAAGATTTTCATTCTATATCGGAGATTGCCTTCAATATTTTTCAGGATGAAGAAACCTCTTTGCAATCGTAGAAACAAGAATAGTTGCGATAATCTTCGAAGCTCTCTTTATTGGGGAACAAAATTATTTTCTGTTGATAGAATGGTTTTCGACCCTGTCAATCAATTTCAAAAGAGAAGTGGCGGATATACATAATATTTTGGGAGGGGTGACAAGACCAAGATATTGTTTATAATTTGGGTAATAAAATAGTTATGTATACTCTATGTTGTATCTTAGTTTTTAAGGCCGATTTCAGTGGGCAAATTACAACTAGGTTATTTCAATATTGTTTCAAAACGGTGAAACCGAGTAAATACAAGTGTTGGCAAAAACATGTAAATAAGATTATATATTATAAAGACTTATTCAGGTTAACAATATTTACAGAGATTACAGAACAAATACTAAGTTTCTTATGGTACTTCAGAATTTATAAATCACTTCCTGGCCACCTACAGTAATAAAGTGGATGGAAAGTAGAGCTACTCCGTTAAGCGTATTTTCGGATGTGCAGGTGTTCTCAGGCTGGGTAAAGATCTCTCCACGCTGGCAATAGGAACAGGTAGAAGTTTCAAGATAATATATATATGTTAGGGAAGAAAGTCCTATCACAATTTGCTGGAGATCCAATAGCACTTCGGCCTGCTTCTTATTGCCGCAGGAAGAGGCCGTAGACGACGTTGAATTTTACCAACTGAACCGCGGTTCAATCGAATCTGTCGAATCCATTGTTCAATCTGTGCAGATAAGTTTCATCTAGTTTGCATAGATATTGATGAAGAAAAGGCTAAAATAATTTATGAATGTGAAAATATCAAAACTGTTTGTTATCAATTTATCAAAGAGATAAATTGTTTTTATCTCTTTTAAAGAGATGAAAACAATTTGTACTAACAAAAGAAATATTAAGCCACTTTTCATGAATAATGAAGAAAAGATAAATGTTGAAGACAAAAGCGGGATTTATAAAATTTTTTGTAATGAATGTCCAAAATCGTTTTATATAGACCAAACAGGTAGAAAAAAACTCGGGTTGACGAGCGAAAAAGGTAGATTTTGTACAATGTTAATAAAACTGGATTCTCAGAACATTGTTTTAACTCTAACCACTTTATAGACTTTGAGAAAACCAAGTGCTTACACGCAGGTAATAAAGGAAACCTTTAGACCTTTTAAAGGCAATTGAAATATGCAGTTCTTGGAAGAAAAAAGAAGACATCGTAAAGGAACAATTAGATTTTCAATTATCCCCCTCCTTACACCCATTGTATAGATATAAATTTTTTGTTCGTTCCTTACTGTATTTTAGTCTTCAAAATACAGCTTACGCTCGAAACAAATTCATATTGTTAAATATAATCGTGAAACTTTAAGCCAAGAGTTTAATTTAATTTGATGTATTAAGTGTATTAAGCAGTTTATCATCAACATCTGATGAAGCCATTGTGTTGGCGAAACGATATTGTCATTTTTTTGAATTTATTATAGTGAAAATCAGAAAACTACTTTGTTTTAGTTAAATTATGTATTTAGATTTTCATCAAGTATCGGCCCAATCGATTAATAACGATGCACGTTTTAAAGAATATCATATATTCAATGAAAAATACATCAATGTTGTGATTGGAAAAAGGTTTTTGGATGTTGTAAATGATTCTTTATCTTATGGCGTATTTACGCAGTCATGGAAACGTTGGTTGATAACTATAGTGGAAAAATGCCAAATACAAACAAGTGTGAGGAATTTCGAGGAATAAATGTATTTACTACCAGTATTTGAAAAACTGGTAAAAATTGAGGTCAATCAGCAAGTAAGTAATAAATCTGGATGTCGAATGATGAATTCACGTGGGAGTAGTATTTTGAATTCTATATACAAAAAGTGGCTGAAAAAAATTGAGGAAGATACTCTTGGTTATCTTCCTTGATTTTCAGAGGGCATTCGAAACTATTGATCGATCCTTAGATTATTGAAGAAAATAAAAAAAATTGGTTTCAGTGACACAGTATATAGTTGGTTTGATTCATATTTGCATAATTGGAGGTTAAAATTCGGCAGCTGCATATCTACGGAAAAAGTTAACAAGTATAGTATTCCCCAGGGAACGGTTTTGGGACTATTAGTTTTTATACTGCATATGAACGATATTATAAAATATGTAAGGCGGTGTGAAATATCATTATTTGCTGAGGACAATGCTTTATATATGGAGTTATCATTTTGATGAAATGATTCAAAAAATGAATGTTGATGTATGTTGTTCATATTTATGGCTCCGTGATAATAAACTCAGAATAAATATAAATAGATGATTGATGAGACCGATACTTGAAAAAAATTGATATCCATAATGAAACAATATTTAGAATTTTCTCATAATTTAATACAAATACGCATGACGACGTTTCGAAGTACTACTTCTTCATCAAATGCGGGATTAATACCTGGAAAAATGGATAATGTTTTAATCCAGCATTTCATAAAGAAGTAGTACTTCGAAACGTCGTCATGCGTATTTGTATTAAATTATGAGATAATTCTAAATATTGTTTCATTACAAATATAAATAAGTAAAAATTTATGATTGCGGGAACATCAGATAGAGTATAACAACGCTTTGTAGCATCTGGCGATAGCTGCCAAGACGTTTTCTGCGTGATCATGCTATACAAATACCATAAAAACGTGAATTTTATAAGAATTAGTGTGCTTAATACAATCCTTTTCGATAACCTGTTCTAATACTAACTAATAATGAAATTAAGGAGTCTGATCATGCGAAACCTCTCTTTCCTATAGAAGTTCGTTGGTGGTCGAAAATACAAAAGTAGTTTCAAGAAGCACCCATTAAACTTCAAAGCGACATGAATTGTTTTCGATATTTTGATACACTTGAACAGTTTAAGTGCAAGAACGCAATTTCTAGACACTCATTAACCAAATTCGAAAGACTGGCCTGGGTTACCTTATCGTTTGTTCACTTATTAATTTGTATGAGCCATAGTTTTCTTTTCGGTTTTTGAGTTAGGAGATTTTTTTCACTTGATGGTCGCTAGCAACATCAAAAATATTGAAGTGGTACCTAGTCATGAAAAGGTTGGAAACCACTGTATTAGTTCATCAATTCGCTAAAGCATCACACAATTTGCTGTCACTTTGTAAACATCCTTTCATATTTGATTCGTCTACATGAAATTTGTATACAGTTTGGTTATACTTTGTAAAAATATAATCAGCATATTTCAATCATTTTTATAAATTTGATTAAATTTCAATGCTTTTTATGACTAATTTTTTCGTTCACTCAATTGAATGAAAGTAATATAATTCAATTATGTTATGATGATTTCATTATTTTTGTTTTCGAATAATTCTGCAATATTATCTAATGTCTTGTTCTTAGTCTCAGGCAAGAAGCAATAACATAAAATAGTCCCAAACAGCGCAGAAGAACTGAAAATCAAATAAGTGAAATGAGTTCCCAAACCAACATATAACTGTGGAGCAAATTTGATAACAATAAAGAATACAGTGAATGAAATGAAACAAAGTGTGCCACTGGCCAATCCCTTAACTTCACGTGGGAGTAGTTCTCCAGAAAGACACCAAGGAAGAGCTACAAGAGCTATCGAAACGAAAAAAACGTACCCCAAAAGTGCTAAGAGTGGAATGTATACCAACACTGTAAAGTTAGAATAATTGTATGAAAAATAACTTGAAGAACTTAGTATTATGAGACACATAAAACAGCCAGCTCCACCAGAAATTGCAATTAAACGACGGGGCATTTTTTTCAGTAGTATACAAGAAACGATTGAAGTGAACACTCGTATCGAATCCATTGCAAGCATGACTATATACTTTTTTTCGAAATTTTTTCCTAAACTGCGTTCAACTACATTTATAGCGTAAAATGTAACAACATTTGTACCAGAAACTTGTGCCGAAACAAAATAGAGTACTAAAATTATGAACGGCTTGAAATACTCTGTTTTCATAAGGTTTTTAGCAGGTAGAGTATATCCTTGGGTTTCGTTTTCGATACCTTCTCTTATAATTTTCCTTCTTTTTAAGGCATCATTGAGTTCTATCGTGCTACTTTCTGAACTTCCACGAATTTTCCCGAAAATTTCACAACCTTCATCGATTTTATTTTTACCTATCAACCAAATAGGACTTTCTGGCGAAAAAAATGTCAATAGGCTACCAAGTGCTGGAAAAACTGAGCAGAATACAGCAGTCATTCTCCACGTCGTGAATGATCCAACACAGTGACATAGCAATGTACCTAAAGTGACACTTAATGCTATTCCACCAGATACTAAGGGTCTAAGGGAAGGAGATGTGGTCTCTCCGATATAAACCGATGTTACTGGAGAAATTATACCACAGGCTATGCCAGTCATAAGTCTGCCAAGCAAAACCATAGAAATATTTGAGGAATATGATATCATTATCCATCCTACAAAACCTGGAATAGATGATAGGAGATGAGTCCACTTTCTCCCAATTTTATCCATTAAAATTCCTCCAAGTAGTGCTGTTACTCCCATTGGAATAACGGCTGAAGATGCTGAAATATTTTTTCATATTTTACTGCTTCATGCGTAATAATTTTCACATACCAATCCAAGAATCAATTTCAGTGTCATCCGTTGTTTGAAAGCTGATATTATTTCTAAACTGTGGAAGGAATATTCCAGAAAAACCCATCATTGTTCCTACACCACATGTGAGAATAAGAGGACCAAGACAAATGAATACCTAAAAGTACAAGTTATTTATTTCTGACTGAGCAAACAAAAAACAGTACTTCCTATGAATCAAGTACACATTCAAATCTAATTTTCTGAATATTATTTTCATTCACTGAAGTCAGATTCCCTTTTTTAATAGACTGCCGTCTGACGTCATATTGACTCCAAACAAATAAGTTATTAGTGTTAAATTCCATAAATATATATAAATTTACTGATTTCTTGCTTTTGATGATTTAAAGAACCTGCATTTTAAGCAAATCATATCCAATTTCACCAAATTTAATTTAATTAAATGAGTCGGCTTGAAGTTTTTCTTTTAAAACAGAGGTTCCAAAACAAAATATATGAATGAGAAATCTTATTGTATCGCCAAAAACGAGGAAACACTGAATGGAATATTTCTTACGGGTATTTACCTTTATGAATTTTATGGTTTGCAGCCAATTCATGGCTCCATCCCTTTCTGTGACGTCAAGACTTCGGCAGTCCATTGAAAGCACTTTATAAGTTAACTAGGGTATATGTGAATATTAATATATTGAAATATTTCTCACCTGATAAAATTCATTCTCATAATTATGTTTCTTCCTTTCTTCTTCCGCTTTTTCATTATCCTTGAATATCCTAAGGTATAAATTGTGTACATCAAAAAATTTGAAAAATATAATAATTGAAATAATCTCTCATAAACTCTGAACAATTAAAATGAGCTTGTAATTTCAAACTTGTGAAAAATGTAACGGTTTGTCATTTGTGGTAACGGAATTATCCGTCTGTATTTGAGCATAAACTTCGTTATATGATGATGATTATTCACCTTGAAATAAACACTTTCTCTACTTTCGATTTAATTGCTATACCTATCTACTAAACAAAATGAAAATTACTTTCATTCTCATTTCTACACTGGGAACACGAGTAGATATTTCATCTCAAAAATTATTCTCGAATATATAAGGAACAGTTTGCTTAGTTTCACAGAATTATATTAATTGCTTGACAATTGCACGGGCTATTATCTCATTTTCAAAAATTAACTTACTTTAGTTCATTGTTGCAGTTCACTGTTCAGTTAAAACGGATTCAAGTGTTTTTTATTCAATATATATTAAATGCTGATTTATCAAGAGATCAGAGAATCATCGATCATACATTCTTTTCTACGACATATGCCTTAGATGTCTCATCTACAACCCTCACTTAATTGATTTCATTATTTACATAACATCATGTACTACTTAAAATTTTCATTGTCAACACGTTCAAGAAGAGAAAGCTCTCTCAATCGAACAACATTATATACTTACAAAAAATTTGTTTGTATCAATTTTCATTCGAATTGTAAAAACATATAAAAATCTTAAATATATTTACATATATATATATATATATATATATATATATATATATATATATATATATATATATATATATATATATATATATATATATATATATATATATATATATATATATATATATATATATATATATATATATATATATATATATATATATATATATATATATAAAAAAATAATTACCTAATTCTGCATCAAATCAATAAATTCCACCAAAAACATGAGTGAAAATCGTAGATGAAATCTTTTATCAACAGCAGTTTCTGGGATCTATTGACTTATAGGCTTATTTTATCCATTGATAGTATTTTTATCTATCTTCCGAGAAATTCAATTATCGGCATAGTGAAAATTGATTGACAATTCAAAAACTCACAAGCAGTGATTTGAACTTGGAGAACCCTTCAAAGTTTTGACGTATTTATTGTAGAATGTTTAATAAAAAGAATTGTTGCTAGCATATCATAAACTTACCGTCTCTTGAAATGTCTCCAATATTTTGAAATCATAATGGTTTTCTATGTTCACTTCGATTTCACATAACCAATTATTGTAGTATTTCAATTGAAGAAATAGGAATTCCGCTCAATACAATATTATTATATTCTGTAGGCCGAAGTGGGAATAACTGAAATCTCTTCTCGTTGTGTTTGTTTTATTTCTTGGAAGGAAAAGAGAATGGAGGGATATTCATACCTACTAAATGCAAATAAATATACCTATTTGATTTGTCTCAAACAAGATGAACCGAAGGTATGAATAAATATGCATGGAACAGTAATCTTGAAAAATTAAAAATATTTGTTTGAAGAGACATAGCCCAAAGTTCGTCTCAACGTGACGTAAGTCACATTAACGTTAGAACATTATTGAGAAACTAATTCAGTCTTTTCAAAATCTAGGTTAAGATAAAATTAAAATAATTTTATAACTTTTATATTTATGAAGGTATTGGAAACAATTTCAAACTAGGTGTATAATAAAGTTCAAACTGGGCGGTTTATAACATTTCACTTTATGATATTTATTTAGCTAAGTAATACGAATGCTAAAGCTAGTAAAGCTCAAATGACAAAGAATGAAAGAAATCAATTTTTCAACGGTGTATTTATATAGACCAGGGTCGATAATTATGAAAATGGTAAAAAGTTAAAAAAATAATAATAGTAGGATGAAACCCGTTAAAAAAGGATGGGAATATAACAAAAATGGAAGGAAAAATAATTTACGGGCGATCTGAGGTCAGAAAGTGGAAGGGGGTGAGTTTTTAAGGGTAAAAAACGATATACCTCGATTTCCGGCAAAACTACAAGTCTCATGGAAAAAAATTGAATGACAAAGTTGTAGGTACTAAAGGGACCTACAACATTTCTTATCACACTTTTTTCACATAACCTCAAAATTTATGTGAAAAATTCAAATGAAGATTTCGGTTTATTATTTTTATCTTATGCAAAAAAAATTTTTTCCACAAATTTTGGTGAAAACTTACCTTTCTATGTCCTAACGACACAAATTTTTTTGATTTGAAATATTTATTTTTTCACCTTATGTTGACTTAATATCGAAAAAACACCCTAATTTTCAATCGAAAATTCTCGCGTCAAAATATCCGCTTTTTAAAAAAAGTCGGAGAGTTTTTTGTTCTTTGAAATCTCTGATTTCTGAAAATGTAAAATATATATATATATATATATATATATATATATATTACTGTGATAAATGTTCTGAGAAAATGCAAAGAAAGAACTCGAATCCGAAATTTTTTCCATTTCCATTTTCCATAAATCATAAAGATTGCAAGAAATATATGAATTAAAGGGGGAAAAAAAATTTCGGATCCGAGTTTTTTTTTTTTTGCATTTTCTGAGAATATTTACCATAATACTGTATATATTTTTTTACATTATCAGAAAGAAGAGATTTCAACGAACAAAAATAGCGTTTGGATTGTTCCTGATGAAAACAATTTTATAAATATCTCTATTTCATGAATTCAGTTTTGAGGAATTTAACATATTTAAAATCAAAAGTATGTTTCAGTATTTGTTGGTGTTTTTCAAGAGCTGTCGAGTGTTTGTTGTCAGATTTGTGCCCACTCATTGTGTTTTGTACATGTTGACTTGTTTTTGTTCTATGTATACCCCACAGCAATTTTCTCACTGTATTTGGTATACCGCGTGAGTCTTTCTATTAGTAGGTGTTCTATCTTTTATTTGAATGAAATTCCTCTGTAACAGGTTGAAACCTCCATGACACAACTTTATGTCTAACATTTAGAAAAGTTTTCTATGTTTTCGGACAGGTTTGGACCATTAAGTCCGAAAAAAATTTTGTCTCGTTCGTTTTCTGTTTGCAGTTTCTATATGTGCGCGGTGTTTCTCAAATCTCTGAAAACTGCGTTTACCACGTAAATAATCCGGGTATGAGTTTTCAAATAGTAGTGGAAAGCGGAGTAGCCCAGGCCGGCGGGTAACCTCGTCCGTAGCACATATTAGTACTTTTCATATATTGAATATATATTAATAAATTCAATTTCGTGTGATCTCTGTGTGCGTTTAAGAGTAATTCTTCAAACACAAACAGTTGAAGTCGATTGACTGCTGCGTTCGGGCGTGATCGAGGGAATTTCTTTTTCGTTGACGACTACCGCGTGACTTCAATTGTTTCGAATATCATTGATTCATTGGATAAACGTAAGTGATTATTTATTTGATTTTGTTTACATAATGGGATACTATTCTGCACTCTGAAGTTTATTTCAACGTATAATTACGTACAATTACCTATAAACAAATTTTTTTTTGAAGAAATTCAAGTCGGGTAACCCTGGCCACTAGTTTTGGGGGTATCCCCGGCCATATGTTAGATGCTTATTATTCTATGTTGATATTATTTTAAGTCTTAATTCAAAATAATATTTGTTTGCAGTGTCACAGTGCCGAAATTTGAAACTAGAACTGCGAATCGCGAAGATTGGAATGAAGACAACATGAAAAAAGCAATTCAAGCGGTGCTTGAGAAAAAATGTTCTGAAAAAGCTGCCGAAGATCAGTATAAAGTTCCACGTACTTGCAGGATCAACCTGCAGGATTGAGTCAAAGCTATTAAAGAAGGTTGTCAGATCACTCTTACGCCAAAATTAGGACGATTTTAACAAACATTTGTTGAAACCTACTTGTTTCTCCTCAATTGCTGCTAGCTTAAAATTATTGCTCTATCAGTGTGCCCAATAACAACAGCTTTTTTTGTGATATACTTTAGTGGAAATTGCAATTCAAATAGTGTCCCGATCATAGTGGTTTAGTCTACCATTCGATAAGTATGTTATTGCCTTTATGATGAAACGTCATGCATAACAAATTGATATTGCCATCTTGTCCTGCTTCACTGGTAAACAAGAGAATAGCATATTGCAGTCTAGTTTAGGAATCACTTCATTCTCTACGATTTTTTCAGGCAACCTATTTTGAAAATATTTTCGAATAAACTAAATTCATATTAAAATGTTTCATTCTATTCAGACCGATGAAAGTTGATTCAAGTTCGGATCTCCTACTGATAGCATAATCTCTACACATTGGAAACTGTTCGAGATAAACATGATTTGTATTGAAAATTTAAATCCGATCCACGGTAATGAAAGATAAACTGAATTCATAATTCCGTATAATGAAAAACAAACACGTATAACATCAGACACATATGAAATTCCTTCTTTTCAAAAGAAATTTAATCCTCTCACTTCCACATTTCGTGAACAAATCTTCAACTAGTTTTTGAATGTGTTCATGTAGGTTGTATCCTCAACATTCATAGGTGGTGCATTATACATAAGAGGATCTAGGTAGGTAAAATAAACACAAATTTATACTTCCTTTTATTCGCGACATACCTATAAACGCACAAAAAAGGACCGCATTGTATGGCCAGTTCATTGTTCAACGCATTATCTAAATATTGGAAGCTCTTCAAGAAAAGAGTATAGGAATTTATACTCAACTGTGATCGATATAATATAACCGAATATTTTAAAACGTGAAAACACTTTGCGAATTCAATTTGGGCATAATTTCACTTTCATTGCTCTGATACATTTTTGTTGAGATGTATGATGACTGTTGAATGAATATTATTATTATTCCTGATTTCATGCTTTACGCTATTCACACTCCCCGCAGGGGAAACTTTCACAAATCCTAGATATTATAGATCATAGAGTTTAAGCTCTGTGGGGGCCTTTCCAAGTTATCAGGCTCGTGACGGCAATCTTCATGACAGCGACCTTCGTACCGTTGATTTCCGTTATGTCCTTGAAACTTCCTGGCAGACCTTCCAGTGGCAAGCAGCACCGATTTCTTTAATTCGTTATAGAGATGTTTGTCGAGTCCGAATTCTCTAATATTTTTCAGGATTGACTGCGTTTGCACTTTCAGTTCTCGATATTTTAGGATTTTTTCAGCATTCTTCTCAATTAAGTTGTTCTCATTTGGCATGGCCACCTGGATGAAAATCCCTCGCTTTTTTGTCAACCAGGACCAGGTCAGGCCTATTGTGGGGAGCTCTTTGATCAGTCAAACTTTGCTACGGCGTCATGTCTCTCCTTCTATTATGTTCATGAGAATATTTGACATCCCCTGTTATATGTTGGATAATCTCTGATGTTTGGCATATGTACCGGTACCTGTCGTCCCTCACTGTTGTATTATCCTGGTCTTGAATAGCTAGGAGTGTGCCCTCCGTTTCGGGAAACATTCTGCCTGAGAACAACCAGTAGTCCGACGCTTCATTGTCCACATCTTCTTTCGTGGTCACATTAATGTGTCTCCTGTGCAAAGTTTTTTGTGCAACTCTGTAGATTCTCGTTGTTAGATTGATGATTACTTGCAACCTTCACTGAGCTTCAGAGAATTGGACTCACATACCCTAAATAGAAATGCACACTCGGTGCATAGGACGTGGAAACAAATTTGGCCTACTTGACATTCATAAGTGGGGGAAGTAATTTTTGAGCGGGAGTTTCAAATCCATGTCATAAGATTTATACAGAAATAACCCTAATGTTTTATGACCATTCCTGTAATTTTTGAGAGGGAATTTCAAATCCATTACTGAAGATATTCATTCAATTCGATTACAATTCTCACCCAAAATTGTTTTCAATTTTAGGTGAGAATTATGGTAGTATGGTCTTCAACAATATAATGTTTGATAGAATAAGGTGTACAATGTGTGAACTCCTTTATTCACAAAATTCTACTATTCAGACTTCGATTAGTCTTTATCACTTATTCAACTAATAATTATATATATATATATATATATATATATATATATATATATATATATATATATATATATATTTTCAATGTTTTTAGCAATAACAGGCTTATTTTAATGTTTAAAACTTATTTTCGTGTTTTTTTTAGAGGTATAGAACTTCAAATTGCAATAAAAGAACGATGGATCATTCGATTGACAAGAATTTTTTTATTCGAAAGATCATCTTGTGGCATTACATTTTAAATATGATTTCTGGCATATGACCGCCACGGCTGGCTCGGATGTAGTCCAATCTGGACGTTCAATTTTCGATGACTTTTTCCAACATTTGTGGCCGTATATCGGCAATAACACGGCGAATATTGTTTTCCAAATGGTCAAGCGTTTGTGGTTTATCCGCATAGACCAATGATTGTACATAGCCCCAGAGAAAGTAGTCTAGCGGTGTTAAATCACAAGATCTTGGAGGCCAATTCACAGGTCCAAAACGTGAAATGAGGCGGTCACCAAACGTGTCTTTCAATAAATCGATTGTGGCACGAGCTGTGTGACATGTTGCGCCGTCTTGTTGAAACCACAGCTCCTGGACATCATGGTTGTTCAATTCAGGAATGAAAAAGTTAGTAATCATGGCCTTATACCGATCACCATTGACTGTAACGTTCTGGCCATCATCGTTTTTGAAGAAGTACGGACCAATGATTCCACCAGCACATAAAGCGCACCAAACAGTCAGTTTTTCTGGATTGAACGGTGTTTTGACATACACTCGAGGATTATCTTCACTCCAAATGCGGCAGTTTTGTTTGTTGACGTAGCCATTCAACCAGAAGTGCGCTTCATTTTAATTTTTTTATTTTAAAAATGACAAAATTCTATAAAGCAATTACTTTTTTCCCGCCTTTATCGTGCGTTCAAAAGTTGGCAACACTACATCGTTATGGAGGGCTGCGGGACTTCCCCGTTTTACTTACTTCATCTTCAACTCAGCGGGGAATCCTTCATCGATATCGCGATGTACGTGTACGTTGTTGTACTTTACATTGGATGTTAAACCACGGAGTGCAGTGCAGTGTTTATTTAAGCGCTTTATGTAGATAAATGTGCATTACATTATAATTCAGTACAAACAATATTGTTCTTCTGGTTTAACAGTATTAGTAGCGATTTGCAAAAGAAATGACAAGGAAAAGAGATTATCCCAGCGGCGCTGAGAAAAGAAAAAGTAAACAGAAAAGGGAAGAGGTTATAAAAAAAGTGCCCAAAATTTCTCCATTTTTTCAGAGATAAGATTCTGTGAATGATTTAGATTGGAAAGGTAAATACTACTCAACCGATTTATAAGGGACCCGTAGTGATAAACAAGGAAATCTTTTAATTTCGATCTGTCCATCTGTCCGTCACAAAAAGTTGTCTCCCCCCCTCGATTTTCACAACTACTGGTCCAAAAATATAAAAAATATATTAGAGACTCCTTACTAATTAAACTTTTACATGAAATTGGTTTGGAAAAAATCTTACAATGGATAAGTTTTGAAAATAAATGTCAAATTGTAAAATTATTATTAGTTCTTCAAAGAACCGAAGTAGTTACGAATTTATACAAGTACTATTTTACCCGACGCTAATGGGGATCTGCGTGGTTAGATACTCGTGGTTGGTTTATTTTGTAGCGAAGGATGAATTTTGTTTTTAGGGTTCCGAGCGTTGATTCAAAAAAAACTCTAAATTCTAACTTATCTATAGGATCAATTTGTTTTGTTGTTTGTCTATCAGTCCGTATCGTATCGTAAATTGCGTGTTGAGAACTTCAGATGTGCAGACTCGCTTTCGGGTTCTCGTTTTGTATGGCCACTACACTACGCGCTGCGTTCAAATAGCACGCAGGTGTAATGTAATGCACGGACGGACTGCAGGTGATTTTGTATCTACTAATAGGTACGAGCACAATCCGCGTAGAGTCTGTGTGCGTCTGAACTGAACACTCTCTAATAGTAACCCTTAGTAGAGTTATATATATATATATATATATATATATATATATATATATATATATATATATATATATATATATATATACTCTTTTTAGTTTAATATCAAAGCATTCGTATTCATTTTTTAACAATTACTCGTTTATTTTCAGATTCTTTCTAAGCA
This sequence comes from Henosepilachna vigintioctopunctata, assembly GCA_030704895.1. Classification (NCBI taxonomy): domain Eukaryota; kingdom Metazoa; phylum Arthropoda; class Insecta; order Coleoptera; family Coccinellidae; genus Henosepilachna; species Henosepilachna vigintioctopunctata. The sequence continues at coordinate 98,081 of JARQZJ010000115.1, read as the reverse complement.
CTTTCTTCGTCACACATCCATCCGGAAATAGAAGAAAGCCAAGCACATACTTTATCGAATGTCCATCCAGAAATCGAGGAACCCCAAGTCAACGATTCTGGTATATCTGAAGATTGTAGTATAATTTCATCAGATAGAGGAAATTTTCGTGACAATTTATATGAATGCGAACAGAAAATAATTTTCAAATTGGGCCCATTTAAACCACAAGGACGATTTCCAAAAGTTTCAGAAAGTAACCGACCTTTTTCGGCCTATTATTATTCATATTTCAATCAGGCAGGCATAAAAATTATAAGACCATGGTTCTTAAGACCTATTCTAACGTTTCAAACAAACCGTACAGTCACTTCTGTTGGTTATTAGCAGATCGTTAAAACAAATCGTACTCCTCTGCTTGGGTTAACGGTGTTTCGGTAAGAAGCAATTTAACGCAAACTATACTCGACCATGAAGAGTCACAGCACATATTAATGCCTCACTCTCTTATAATAATTGGTTGCAAGGAAATACCATCGATCCTCTATTGAAAAGTGAAATTAAGAGTAAAATTACATTCTTGAGAGATGTACTGCATCGTATAATTAATATTATAATTACTTTAGTATCTTGTAATCTACCTTTGAGGGGGCATGATTCTGATTCTGCAAATTTTATGGCAATTTCACGTCTGCTATCTAACTATGATGCAACTTTAAAAAAAACTTCTTCTAAAATCGAAAGGTGAAATAAATTATTTAAGCCCTACGATTCAAAACAAAATTATTAGTTTGCTTGGTACCTCCGTTAGGAACAATATTATCTCAGAAATTAAAAAAGCTCCATTTCTGACAATAATTCTGGATACAACACAAGACTTGTCAAAAATTGACCAACTGTCTGGAGTTTTTCGACATATCTCGGTTACAGAAAATGATGATAATGTGCCTAAGGAAATAAAAATCTGTGAGTCCTTTTTAGGATTTATAGCAGTAACCGATTGCAGGTCTGAAAAATGACATTTTAAATTTGACTAAAGAGTATGGAATTGATTTGACTGAATGTAGAGGACGATGAAATGTAGAGGGTTACGATGGAGCGAATGTTATGTCGGGTGTGTATGGAGGATTACAAACCCTTATAAAAGAGCATGCTCCAAATGCCGATTATATTCATTGTGCTGCGCACGCTTTAAACTTAGTTTTGAACGATGCTGCGAGTCATGTTCGTGAAGTATCGACTTTTTTCGATAATTTAGAAAAAATAAATACTTTTTTGGCAATAGTATAAAACGCTGGGCTATGCTAAGTGACAATTCATCTGAAAAATATTTGATTACCTGTAAAAAGTTATGTCCTACCAGATGGTCTTCTAGAAACGACGCTTTATTAGCGGTAAAGAAAATTTTTTTACTAATCATGAAAACATTGAACCAACTAAATTTAATTTCAAATAAAAAAGCTGAACAGGAAGAATATAAAAGTATAATTAGTATATTAGAGAGTTATGATTTCTTAGTGCTCGTTACATTTTTTTCTTCACTATTTGAAATTATTAATCCTGTTTCTAAAGCTCCACAGCATGAAAATAATGACTTACAGAAATCTAGTATTTTATTAAGTAATCTTCTAAATAGATTGTGCCAATTAAGAAATCAGAATTCATTTAATAGTTTGCTAAATGAATCCGAAGATTTAGCAAAAGAGTGGGGGGTAACAATTGTTTTTAAAAACAGTAGGCGAAAGATAACGAAGCGTTTTTTTGATGAGTTATCACAAGATGAGAGAAATTCCGACCCGGAATCCAATTTCAAAGTCAATGTATACTATTGCTGTTTAGATATATTAATTTCTCAAAGTAAAGAAAGATTTCACACCGTTTGCGACCTGAGTAGTATGTGCGAAATATTACAACCGGAGAAACTCCTATCTTCTTCAAGCGAAGAGATATTAAACGCTTCCGGAAAACTGTCTGCTAAAGTAACAGTAAAGACATCTTACTTAATCTATGTGACCAATTAAAGGCTCTAAAAACATGCTTAAAATCTGAAATTAAAAAAATTTATTCCATTAAAGAACTCATTGAATTATTGCTAGTAAAATTCAATAGTCTTGCATCCAGTTTTCCCGAGGTAATCACAGCATGCTTTTTATTCTTGACCCTTCCAGTTACAACCGCAACAGCTGAAAGAAGTTTTTCAAAATTAAAACTGATAAAAAATTACTTAAGAACTTCGATGGACAAGAACGGCTGTCAGACCTCTCACTATTGCCCATAGAGGCAGAAACTTTAGAAAAACTAAAATCATCATCAGCCATAAATGACTTAATAAATCAGTTTGCCAAAAAAAGGAGAGTGAATATTTGAAATTTGATTTTTATTTGTAAAATGGTTAAATTATGTTATGATAAATAAATATCTCTTTTTACAATATTTGTTTTTCTTTTGTAGAAAATCTTTACCCCCCATATAAGGGCCTCCAAATAAATTTTTTATACGGGGCCACGACAAGGCACGCTACGCCACTGCCTATAATCTTTATGTTGTCTGGCCTATGTACTGTTTGTTGCAGTCTGCACATTGTATGCTATATACAACGTTTGATTGTTTTTTTGGTGTCACAGTTTTTAGTCTTCTGAGAGTCTCCATTACTTGCTTTATGGGATGATATGTCAGTTGTATGTTATGAGATTTTATTATGTTTTTCAATTTGAAGGAGAGATCTTTAATGAATGGTATAGGAATCATAGTTTTTATGTCTTATTTTTTGTCAGTTGTATTGTAAAGTATGTGTGTTCTATCTTTTATCATTTGCATTATTTAATTTAAAGGCTATTGGGTCTGTGGAGTATCGTTTTTAGTGTGTTAGGGCATACTTGTAGTGATGTCAATTTCAGTACTCGATCCATATACCATAATATTGTTCCCTTTTTTATTGTTGGTTAAAATTGTAATCTAGTATACGATTAGTATTGTGGTATTCCCTGTACCAGTTTGTCAGTATTTTGCTGTTTTCTTTAATAACTGTGATATACAAGAAATTCATTTTATTTTCGTGTTTCTCTTCAACTGTGAACAGTCGTCTACATAATGGCTTTGTCGCGGTAAGGATTCTGAACCGATTTAGAACTATTCGCATGCGCAGTTTGAATTTTGGCGTTCGCGGATCACCCAGTTCCGAACTTATAGCTACAGTTCTGTGTTCGCGGATAAACTGGGTCTGGTTCGGAATCGATTCGGAATTGGTTCTACCGGTTCCAAGGATCAATCTAGAACTGTAAGTTCGGGAATTGCGCATTCACGATAGTTTGGCAACTTTTGACTTTTTTGTCTTGTGCATTCACGCTAGTTTTGGTATACGGCATATTATTCGATGAGAACAACCGTGATTTGAAAATTCCCTAAACTAGTTCTAAAATCGTTCGCAGGTCGAAATAATTCCGAACCAGTTCATAACCGAGCATGCGTATTAAATCAATCACGAATCAGTTATTAATTAGTTCTGAATCGGTTCAGAATCCTTACCGCGAACAAAGCTATTGTTTGAGAATGGTTTTTCAAACAGTATCGGCGTAAATATCGGCTACAAAAAGAATCGGATTGTTAACTCAAATGGTAATTGCGAATCGATCCATAACAGACCGCTGGGTCACCCTGTATAATAAAATGGTTGAGGTATGAAATTTACTGGTTCGAGTCTAATTATAATGTATTCATGTAATACACGATCTGCTTATTAAGTGAAAGTATTTTGTCTGTTCTATTTGAGGCTTTTCAGTTTTCATTTTCTGAAAGATCAAGTTCAGTCTTCATGTTTCATAATAGGGCAACATTGATCTGTAATAAGGGTGAGAGGGAATGACGGTTATGTGTTCCTTTTTCTATGTACCTTTTTCAGTTTCTGTTTCAGTTCGAACGGCTATGTAAAGGGTAATTGAGTTGAGGGTTTATTTTATTTTTTGACAATTCATAAATGTTGTAACTAAATGGAACAGATAAGTGGATCAATTTACACTAACATGATTAATAATGCAGTCAACAAATCTGAGCAAGCCACCAAAAATGCTGCACTTTGCTGTGGCCTTGAGCAGTAAAAACGGTAATTTAATGAAACTGAGTATTTTAGGAAGGCCATGTTCATCGAGATATCCCATTTGCTTGAACGTACAATACAATATAAATCCAACAAGTTGCAAATATGTACTTTCTTGTGGTTTGGGAGTCCTTCCACACATTCCTACGTCAATCCTACCTTTCCTCTCAGCCAGATCTGAAGGCAAGCCCTGAAATGATCAGAAAAGTTTTTCAATTACCAAGATATTACTTCATCAATCATTGCATCCAAGAATGAAATACAAATTCCGAAAAGAACTGGAAACTTAACATCAATTTGTGTTCAAATAAATACGGACCTAGGAGTACGTGTTCATGTGAGACGCTTATTTATGATAACTTTTATGGAACTCTTCTGTCTCATATAAATAGATCAACTCCATTATCAGATATAATCGAAATGCAACTTCCTATGAAGGCTTATAAATTTAGAGCACTCTTTAGTCAGACAGTCATTATTCACAATATCGAAAAATAATCGCAATACAATAACAACGCTACTATCTGATATTTGTAAAAATATTTTGAAATGCGGACTAAAGACTTCGTTTTCAGGAGACTTCTTCGGTTTTCATCCACCTTTAAGTTCGTATATCCTGAATTTGGCTACGTCGTTCTGTTGAAAGCCAATAAGATCGATTTCACAAGATTTGTGAACTGAACTGGAAAACCTCACTGAGAAATACAAGAACTATAAAATGCAGTGAGCAGTTGAATAATAATATGGACCGTTTCCTTCACAATGTAAGAGTTCAGACCGTAATAGTCAAAGTAGTCCGATTTCTCCAAATTCATAAGTGATAAGCCGATAGGAAAGGTCGAAATCTATTCAAACCACCAGTATTAAACTTTTTACATCTTAAATTCTTCCTTACTGCAATTTTTTAGGTTTTAGGCAATTCTGATAAACTGAGACTAGTGGTCAGATATTTCAGCATGTATAATACCAACTTGAAAGTGATCACTGCCAAAACTTGTGAATTTGTTATCTATATATGATTGTGAGTTGATTCAGAAAGAGTTAGTTTCAAATTAAATGAAGACAAAAGAACTAAAAGATCACTCAGGTTACGAAAGTGATTCCGAAACTCCACATTGAAGTCGCCAACAAGACATATTTTATTCGATCCATTTACAAATTTTGTAAGAATATCTGTCAGAACATCCATAAATATTCCAAAATTTGCACCTGAAGGTCTGTATATAGTAAGATCTAAAAGTTTAAAGTTTGATAACTCTACACCGTAAAATTCAGCATATAATTCTATACAGTATTTTCCCAGTAAAACAGGTTTAAATACAATAACAGGAAACTCCACCATGAATGTGATTTTTTCTACAAAAATTGGAAACAATTTCATAGTCACTTAAAGAATACAACCCTATGCTACTAGCATTTGCCCAATGTTCTGAAACTCAAACAACAGAATAGTTAGATTCATCCAGAAGTTTGGAGGGTTCATTAGTCTTATTAGATGTTCCTGTGCGTGATATAAAATATTGCAAACTGACTCTACGAATTTTCATCTTTTATTTCATTACCTAGTACACAATTAGACGCACGAAGTACATTAGAGCTGTCGTTGTAATCTGAAACTGCACTAGGCTTCGTGCAAGTCGCTCCCGTGCAGATTTTCGAATCTCTCAGTCTGCTCTGTAGAGAATGTATCCTTTGGTTTAGATGGAATGAAAAAGTATTTATTCTTATCCCTTCAGGTCATATTTCTGAATTTTTCAAGGAATCGATTTTATCTTTTGGTGCGCTTATTCTGAAGGAAGAATATTCATCCGGACTTCTGGAGTCCAATTTGACGCATCACACATCATCAAAACCATTTTCATTGAAATACTCATTGACTTCAGCTTTTCCTTTATTTGGATCTAAGTTAAAAACATGCAAGTGACCGAACTGTCTGACACCCTAGATATTAATATTGTTTACATCTCCAGTGCCAATTATACTATTGTGTTTTCGCTTTGGAAGAAATTGATTGGCAGCTTTAAATTTTTCACTTTCAACTGACCTCAGTTCTTTACCAAGGTTAATGATATCATTCATTTGATTCATAACAATATTCTGATTCCTCAGCTAGGTTGGCCTTTACACTGCTTGATTATTTATATTTTAGTTTAATTATCTGTGCATAGAGTGGTTTTTGCGGTAAATTTATTTCGTTTCTCAAATTAAACACTTCTCGATTTAAATTTTCTGTAAGTCTTTGGAAATTGAGATCCATTTCTTTTTTTAAAATTCCACATATACTTGACTGGACCTTGACTTGCGTCACTTGTATATCTGAAGGGATTCTATGTGTTTGCTCTGTTTTCAGTTTATTTAACTTCTTTATTTCATTATTTGCAGGTTTTAATTGCTCTAAACTACAATAATTTTCACTCTTTGCGTGCATTTTTTCTTATGTATGTTTTTTCTTTAATATCTCTCCAGTTGCTTTTCCATAAATTCATTCATTGATATCAATCTTTCCTTTTCATTATTGATCGTTTCATATTTCTTTTGTAGTTCTTGATAGTACTTTTATTGGAAGTTTTTTGTAATTTTGTATTTATTTGTTCCATTTTATCAGCGTGATTTCTATTGTGTCTGTGTCTCTAACCATGTGTCATATTTCAACGTTCAATTTGGTGTTGTTGACAGTTTTTTATATTAGAATTTAATGTTTGATCTCACTGAATATTAGTCTAATTCACAATCAATTTTTAGTTTCATATTCCACCTTCACAATCAATTCAAGTAGCAATATCTGCAGTACATCACAAGTTACATTTTGATCTAAGTTACGAAAATTTTCATTTATTGACGGATTTCGAATATAAACGCAGCAAAATTAACACGACCGCTTTCTTCAACAGCTGCTAACTATCATAACTGATGATCATCATCATCAGCCTCTGTCCGTCCACTGCAGAACAAAGGCCTCCCCCTATCTTTGTCAAGGTTCCCTATCGGCAGTCTCTCTCTTCCAGTCAACGCCCAGCCAACCCACAAGCTCCTTATCCCATCGATCGTGAGGAGCTCTCTTGGTCTTACCCTGTCTCAGGGATCCCAATCACCAATCACAGCTGATCAACGCTGATCTCTTGTACGGGCTAGATGACCTTCCTATTTCCACTTTGACCTTTTACACACTCCACGACTTCCCTCGCCTTTGTTTGACCTCTTATCCAGCTGCAGCGTATTTTATCTCGTATGGTAAGGCCCATCATGTATCTTTCAATACTCAGCTGGGTTGTTCGAAGCTTCTGGATGTGAGCAGATTTCATGGTCCAAGTTTCGCTGGCGTAGGTCATCCCTGGTAATGCGCATTGGTCAAACACTTTGCTCTTTAAGTATAGTGGCATATCTGATTTGAATATGTGTTTCAGTCGGCCAACTGTACCCCAAGCTGTTCTGGTTCTTTGCACGATTGTGTGTTGCTCCTTTTTCGTACGCGGACTGGAATTCAAGTTTTTGCCTCCCCCAGAATCCACGAGGCAGACTGAACTATCAGTGTGGAATTCTGAAATAATTCCACCAGCTCTACCCACCTGGGGAATTTTGTGTTTTAAGCTTGACATATCCATAGGGGGTAATTGGCAATAAAACGCCACGCTTGCCACGCGGTTGGCGAGTTTATCTTCAGCCGCCCACTGTGGGCACAGACGCTATTTGTAGCCGCTCAATGTGGGTGCAGACGCTGTTTGTAGCCGCCCAATGTGGGTGCAGACGATACTAGCGACACTGGCAGTACTGTTTACGCTGTTACAGTAGCAGAGAAAGTCTCGGGCCAGACTGGAACTATATATATATATATATATATATATATATATATATATATATATATATATATATATATATATATATATATATATATATAAGAACAAGGTTTGTCAGGCTGAAAAAGGAGTTAAGAGTTTTCGGTATTTACCTGAGATTTACGTTGCTTGTTTATTTGTAACAGCCGTTTACATATGTTTCAAGCTAATTGGCTCTCATCAGAACAGCGTAGTTCAAGTTATTAGATGTTCACACTTGAAAGTTGATTAAAAAGAAAAAACACAGAACAAAACAACACAAAATTCCACGTGAGGAATCTACATCATTTTTGGTTTAAAATTGAGTATCTTGACCAAGCTGTTACAGCTATATTTTCAGACTGAATCAATGTCTACCTGCGATAAGATATTTATACCTTCTAGAAATTTTGTACCGACAATATGATAAATTAAGAACAAGGTTTGTCAGGCGGTATCTCATAACTAGCAAGGTACTAACAAGGTATCTCATAAGCCAAATGCATTGGCTTCGAATATTACTGTTAGGTAGCTAAAGGAAGCAACAACACTGACTGTATTTCTCAATTCCTCTTTACAAGTGGAATGTTCCTAGATGTTTCCAAGAGCGTTATTTAAACTGCATGACGTTGGCCGAAGTTTTATGACTAACGAAAAGAGAATGAATTTATTTTATGTACATATTTGGAGTCAATTTTTCGGTAAATAGAATATCCGAATATGAGCCATTAATCAGAAGAACACATGAGATTTATATATATGTTGCTTAAATTATCTGTATCAGATATTTTATTAATACAATTTCCTGTCTTCTTTATTTGAACCATTTTTAGAAAAAGGCGTTTGTTGTAATTATTTGCCTGATCTAAAATTTTTGTGGCATTGTAATTCATATTGTGACCAGTGGTTTGTACGTGTTGAATTAATAACAAGCGAAGAAAACAACGAAAAAGTGAAAAACGGATTTAGAAAATCATTGAATCACTATTAGGGAACATGCAGAGGATGTTGGCATATCAATCGTCTCATGCCCTGCAATTTTCTCGGATGTTTTGGGCATGAAACTTGTGGCGGCGAAGTTTTTTCTGAAAATGCTAAATTTCAAGAGAAACCAACCTTGCTTCAGTATCTCTCAGAAATTGTTTAATGTTGAATCCAAATAGGGCATAACTGGTGACAAAAAATGAGTATATGGTTAGGACGTCAAAATCCAGGTACAACCATCCCAATGGAAGTGGCCAGAAAATCCAAGACCGCAAAAAGCACGCCAAGTTCGTTCGAATGTGAATGTTTTGCTTCCTCTTTCCTTCGTTTACAACAACGTGATGCACAATGAGTTCTTGGCAGCAGGTCGTACGGTTAATAAGGAATACTACAAGAAAGTTATGCATCGTTTGCGTGAAGAAATACGACTCAAACGTTCAGAACTTTAGAATGCTTGTTCGTAATTTAACAAGCGAAGAAAACAACGAAAAAGTGAAAAACGGATTTAGAAAATCATTGAATCACTATTAGGGAACATGCAGAGGATGTTGGCATATCAATCGTCTCATGCCCTGCAATTTTCTCGGATGTTTTGGGCATGAAACTTGTGGCGGCGAAGTTTTTTCTGAAAATGCTAAATTTCAAGAGAAACCAACGTTGCTTCAGTATCTCTCAGAAATTCTTTAATGTTGAATCCAAATAGGGCATAACTGGTGACAAAAAGTGAGTATATGGTTAGGACGTCAAAATCCAGGTACAACCATCCCAATGGAAGTGGCCAGAAAATCCAAGACCGCAAAAAGCACGCCAAGTTCGTTCGAATGTGAATGTTTTGCTTCCTCTTTCCTTCGTTTACAACAACGTGATGCACAATGAGTTCTTGGCAGCAGGTCGTACGGTTAATAAGGAATACTACAAGAAAGTTATGCATCGTTTGCGTGAAGAAATACGACTCAAACGTTCAGAACTGTAGAATGCTTGTTCGTAATTTAACAAGCGAAGAAAACAACGAAAAAGTGAAAAACGGATTTAGAAAATCATTGAATCACTATTAGGGAAGATGCAGAGGATGTTGAGATATCAATCGGCTCATGCCATACAATTTTCTCGAATGTTTTGGGCATGAAACGTGTAGCAGCGTAGTTTGTTCCGAAATTGCTAAATGTCAAGCAAAAGCAGCGTCGCTTTAGTATCGCTCAGGAGATGTTGAATGACGTCCACGACGATCCAAATCGGTCATAACTGGTGACGAAGAGTGGGTATATGGTTATGACGTCGAAATCAAGGCACAATCATCCCAATGGAAGTGGCCAGAAAATCTAAGGCCGAATAAAGCACGCCAAGTTCGTTCAAATTTGAAGGTTTTGCTCCCTCTTTCCTTGGATTACAACAGCGTGATGCACAATGAGTTCTTGCCAACAGCTCGCTGGGTTATTAAGGAATACTACGAAAAGTTATGCATCGTTTGCGTGAAGCTATACGGCTCAAACATTCGAAATTGTAAAATGCTTGTTCGTGATTTTTTGGCCAAATACAACTCCGTAATCATGCCTCAACCACCATATTCACCAGATTTGGCTCTCTGCGACTTTTTCCTATTCCCAAAACTGAAGAGACCAATAAAAAACAGGGTTTCGCCACAATTGATGAGATGAAGTCAAAATCGAAAAACGACCTGATGTCCATAACGATAAGCGCATTTCAGAAGTGCTTCGAGGATTGGAAGAAGCGCTGACATAAGTGATTTATATCTGAGGGGATTACTTTGAAGGGGACATAATGATGACATATTGATGAATAAATAAATATTTTCGAAAAAATTTCAAGTCACCTTCCCTTTTGAACAAACCTTATGTAATATATATATATATATATATATATATATATATATATATATACAATATACTATCTAGTACTTATATACTAGCTGATCCGGCCAAATTCGTAACGCTCAACAGTCGAGAGTAAATACATGAAGTGATACGTTTTAGATAAACTTAATTGATGATTTTAATTAACGTAATGCAATGAATACAACCTTATAGTCATAAAATTGATGTAAATACACGCGTTTGTTTCATATTTTGATATAATTCGAAGGAGAGAAAATTACCGCTTTCACTCTGTCAAGAGTCACAGTGGTGACTAATCACTCCACCTTCATTTCCACTCGAAACACTCTTTCACCAACGACGTCAGGCAGCTTTTTTAGCAATCACCGATATATATTGCAACAACGATTTATGTCAACGCTTCGTCTAGTCGCATTAAATATTTAATTCAATAATTTCAACTTTTTTATTGTGAAAATCATATTTCCATACTCATTATCCAATTCCGAATAAAGACATATCTAAAAATTCGAAAATTAAAAAACTCGGTCCAGCGGTTCTTAAATTACAAACGATGTAACTCACAGACTGATATAATATTATCGACCTTGTTGAAAATTTGTTGAATAATTTAGATTGAGAATTTAGGATTGTACCTATATATATATTTTTTTAAATATATTCCACTTCTTCGAGTTTTCACATAAGTTTTTTATAGGTAACGTCTTCAGATTATATATTATTCACGAACTCATAGCCAAATTCAATGTTTCATTAAAAGTATACCAAATACCATATTATTTCTGAAAGAGATCGTTGCGAATTTTGTGCTGATTTAACGAATTGAAAAGCTCCAGTTTTCAAGTTCTTGTGATGTTATTTGTATTGTAAAAATTATACTTTCCTGATTATTTCAAATATATCCTTAAAATACATATTCCTCTGTTTCCATACGTTAGGCAATTGAAATGGTTTGCTCTTGATATTGTTTTCTTCTTCAATGACCGTGTGTAAAGGTTGAAATTTAATTTTATTGTCGCACGGTACTCCCAATTATGACGAGAGTGATGATCATTCTAGTCGCTATTTTGAAAACCTTTTATTGTTTTGTCGATCAGTTCCTGTATTTTGCTAAAGCATTTTCTATTGTTTTTTTCCTGTGCTACTACCAACAACATATTGTAGGATATACTGACTTCCGCTGACTTCAGGGAAAATATAAGAGCAGTATATGTAAAAGAGCGGAGACGGAGGTAATCATTTGGGTTTTCCTTCTTATGGAGAGAAATATCTAGATGTTGTGTCGTATGCTCTAAAAGTCAGCTGTATGTTTTCTAAAAACATTTTCGTTATCCTTACCATCGTTATCCTTACCAATTATTATCATCAATTTCAGGGCATATGTTGTAATATGTTTATCAATGATCGTAGATGATGATAGTTAATTAACATCATACTATTGTTCTTTTACATAGAAAATGATACCAGGTTTAAAGTATCTAAAATCGTTGATGTTAATTTTTACTAGTTGAACTTAAGTTATCGTAAGTTTTTTCATGCTTGTAACATTAGGACCGGTGTGAAGAACGCGCAATCTGGGTCCCTGCTGGGCGAATATCTTAGAGGGAGGCAAACGTGCTCAAATCGAAAGAGGACGGCAAATTTAACTAGTGTATTGAAATAAAATTAATGAAACAAGATTCCTTTGAATATTTATTGACAGGTGGGACTGAAATAAAATTTCATTTCAATATGTTTCATGAAATTTCAAGTTTTTGAAATTTCTTTTTGATATTTAGTAGATTTGGTGGCTTAAAATTTCTCTTAAGTAATTTTTCATTAATTCAATTACTTGTTAGGTTTGATCCTGCAACGCAAGAGCATATTGGTAGGGTGCTGAAAAACGAGGACATAAAGTTCAATACCTCAAAAAATATACCTATTCAAAATTAAATAACTGTTTTTAAGGTGAAAATATCAAATTCTACATTATTATTGGAATTGAAAATGCTGAATATCTTTCAATAATTCGAGATTGTACTTCTATTGTCGGTAACTGAACTAAATGACAGCCTTAATAAGATATTTATCCATTGACAAATCCAATTGTAAAGAGGTTTTTTTTAATGAATGGAAAAATATTATGCTTTTTCAGTTCTTATACATACTTGATAAACCTAAAAGATTAGGACTGAATTTTCAAGATATAAGGAGACATGCTTACGATAACGGGACCAACATGAGAGGCAATAAATCCACCTGAAATCTCCCATCTTATCATACCTAGTAAACACTCACTGACCAATCGCAAAAGTTCCCTTTTTTTTTGATATAGTCCAAATAGTATGTTTATTTTTTGAGATCAACTGTATTTTCAAATATAAGCTTCTTATTTTTAGTCCTTCTACAATTTGTCCTATTTGGTCGATAAATGTAATTTGTATATATATATATATATATATATATATATATATATATATATATATATATATATATATATATATATATATATATATATATATATATATATATATATATATATATATAATTACATATATATTAAATTTAATTATATATGAATATATAGTTATATATTAGATTTTTTTTCCTTCTTTAGGTGCAACCACATAATTTCAATTTTGTAAAGATGGGCAATGTAAATCTGGGATATTGAAAAAATTTTTTCAATTGTGTCAAATTGTTAGATAAAATACTTCAGAACTCATGCTTGAAACAATACATTCAAACTTGACTAAAAACAATAAGCAAATACCTCATCATAGAAACTTAAAACAAGAGAAATAATTAACCTCAATAGAAAGTAATACCACAACATATGTTCAAAAAACACATATAAAAATGCCTAATCCGGATGAAAATCTAAATAGAATTGCTTATATAATTCGCATTATCACAGATAATGCGAATTTTTTACTATACTAGAACTTTTGAAACTAAGAGGAGAAAACTTTGAACATTAACTGAATATATGTTAGAAAATAAACACCAACTTCCTTTGAAAGTTTGAAATTTTTTCTGCATTCACTACAATATTCATCTCAAGTACTTCACAGTGGCTTCAATATTTGCCCATCTTAAAAGCTTCGATATCCGGTTTAAAATTAAGGCTGTAAGTATTTGTGTCAGAATTGAAATCAAAGCCTTTGGTATTTTCTTTAGCACATTCTAATTATCATATTCCGAATTTTAGTTATCTTTTATGAAATGCAGTAATTAAATCATTTTAAAGAGACGTAACTACATATAATGAAATGTCCATGATACATTATTGATACTAATAATATAATATTTAAATATATAATATAATACTAGAATATAAGGTACTAATGCATCTCGGTAACAATATACAGACTTTAATTTACTCAGGTGCCTTTCTGAGTTATATTCAATATAACTTCACATTTGTTCATTCTATAAACTTTGTATTTATGTCCCCTTTTCAATTGAAAAATTCAAATTATTTATATATATATATATATATATATATATATATATATATATATATATATATATATATTGAATTGGATTAGGGGCAACAACACTACACTAAGAAGTTAATATTTATAGTCTTTATTTATGTCTCAAGCTTTCGAAACAATTCATTTCATCTTCAGAAACTAAAAATGAAATTGTTAATATAAGAATAACTGCACTATAATTGATAATTTTACTATACCTCGGAACAAATATGAGGTTACAATAAAGATTTCATAAAAGGAAAAAACAATGTTCAAGATGTTAAAACCATAAATAGGTCACCGCTACAAACAAATATACCCTTAAGATCTCAAGCTACTAAAAATTCCCTCAATGAAATTACAGTCCATAATAAAGTCGACATATATATATATATATATATATATATATATATATATATATATATATATATATAAATATATACATATATATATATATATATATATATATATATATATATATATATATATATATATATATATATATATAATATTTATATATATATATATATATATATATATATATATAAATATTTATATATCTTTTTATAATTGATTTATTGCCTGTTGAAGACAGTTTATTTTCAATGTTTTTAGCAATAACAGGCTTATTTTAATGTTTAAAACTTCATTTACGTTGACGTTTCGTTGTATATCAATTTCAAAACTAATGAATAATTGAATTCGATGAATTACTATAGATATCAAAACGTCAAACCTATTTTTTTAAAAAAATCAAATTGTTCATTTTGTATTTTCACATATTCATTTTTAGTATTCAGAGGAATATTTCTGGCATCGAAATACTGGTGAAGAAGGCTAAAACTTCCGAGGCGAATGCTAAGCCAGAAAAATTCCTCTGAATACTGAAAATGAATATGTGAAAATACAAAAAAGCCAATTGGAGTTTTTTAAAAATATAAGTTTTGATATCTATGGTAATTCATAAAATTCAATTATTCATTAGTTTTCACAAAGGGGTGTTATACAACGAAACTTCAACGTAAATTGAGTTCTTAACTTTAAAATAAGCCTGTTATTGCTGAAAACATTGAATATATATATATATATATATATATATATATATATATATATATATATATAAACGAATTGTATAAAAAATATTTTAATTATAGCAATAAAATTGTAAAAATCATATATTTATGGAGAATTACTAATAACTCAATAAAAACTACTCACTCGAACAACATGTAGTATCGAAAGACAAAGCGTAAAAACTAATATACCACAATTCATGACATCAAATTGAGATTCCAAGTGGATTATTTTGTCAAGCTATACTGAAACAAAGTAACTTTTTTCCCAGCGTATTCTCGGAATTAAAATTCAGGTATCTTAGAAAAGCACATTAATATTATTTTACGATTTTTATCGTATCACACGTAAAGACTTTTATTGATAATGATTTTTTATGGATATTTCACCATGTTTCGTACTTCAACGAATACAGACTCTAATTTAAACGCGTTCATATAATATCCATTAGAGTTTTTTGTGAATTGAATAATGCTTGACTTAGAAAGGTTCAAATGAATTGAAAGCTATATTGAATTTATAAGCAGCCACAAGGTATATTTGAGCTTGATTATACTTACCTTGAATACATTCGGAAGTACTACCATAATAAAATGGCTATCGTTGAAATAGATTTACAGTAACGGGCTTCACCAATTGAATCAGTTTTCTAAAAATTATAGTTTTAATTCATATATGATCAATAATTGATTATGGATTTCGGTATAATAATACAAAATAGGTTGGAGTTATATAAATAATAATACATTTATTCCCAGCATGTCCAATCACAAAGAGAAATAAAGAAAAATTAAATCAATTAACCGAATGAAAATACAAATAATAATAAATAGGAAGAACGAGATAATAATTATTAGTATTAAATAAAACATAAATATATTATAACCAAATGAAACAAACCGTAAATAGAATATCATATATTATTCAATAACTTGTCGTTAACAGTAGTGAATGAAAGTATCACCACACTGGTCGTGAATATAGACTGGACTGGATGGAGTGGTCAAACCCTTTTGAAAGATATTGCCATAATATCTGAAGTACACAATAATAATAATAATATGGTTACTAAAATTATCAATAACAACATAGATATAAAACATTATGAAATAATTATAATAATGAAAAATATTATCAAATATAATGATCTAAATCTAAAATGTCAATATTTAAATGTTCAATTATAATAATAATATAGACCAGTGTTGACGAACTCGAAAACAATCTAGCATTGCGGACGATAATACCATAAGCTTTGCTACATGATAAAATTAATTGATTGATATGAGGTATGAATGAGAATTTTTGATCAAATACTAGGCCGAGATCATTAACCTCCTGAAGTCGAGTGAGATTAACACCTTCAATGTTGTAATCGAAAGATATCGCATTTCTCTTCCTAGTAAAATTCATCACATTACATTTCATGACATTCAAATGTAAACAATTATTGTTACACCACCGGCTGATATCATTCAGGTCACTTTGTAGCCTCAAACAATCATGCATAGATGACACGCTCTTATAAATTTTAATATCGTCCGCATAAGCTACCTTCATGCAGTTCACCATCTCTAAGAGATCGGACAAATAGTAGAGGTCCAAGATTGGATCCCTGCGGCACTCCCGAAGTTACTCGAAATTTTCTCGATTTGCAATTCTCTATTTGTACGAATTGACTGCGATTACTCAAGTAGGACTCCACGAGCAGTGATAAATATAAATTATTCGAAAATCCAAAAAGCTTCCTAGTTTTAACTATAAGTAGTTTATGGTTTATCTTATCGAAAGCCTTCTGGAAATCTGTATATACAACGTCGACCTGCCCTGCTCCGTCCAACTCCTCACATATGAACTGAGAAAGCTGAGCCAAATTTGTAGTGCAAGATCTCCTAGTCATAAACCGATGTTGCTCAATTGCAACACTATTTCTGATCTTAGGATATATGCTTATTAAAAAGTATAACTTCAAACAATTTAGAAAAATTCGACAATATGGAAATTGGCCTGTAATTACCAATATGTGATGAGTCTCCCTTCTTGAGCACCGGAATAACTTTTGCTATCTTCCATCTTGTAGAAAAAATGCTGGTCTTCAGAATGCGATCATATATATGCTTTAGCGGCGTGATTAGAGTGTCAATACCGTCTTTCACAATAAAGCTTGGAATCAAATCAAGACCAGTCGTCAATTTGTTATTAATTTTTCTGACGGCTACTTTTATCATGTCTTCTGTAATACACTCTATGAAAACAAGAGTGTTTCCAGAATTTTCACCAACAATATCACAATTAGCAGAAGCATCTGAATACACAGAACTGAAGTAATCCGCAAATGCGTTCACAATATCATTTGGCTTGTTATAAATATATTTGTTCATGTTGCATGATTCCTGGATATATATATATATATATATATATATATATATATATATATATATATATATAATAATATACATATAGAATAATAATAATAATAATAATATTTTAGCAACAGCTATTACAAAATCATATATATATTCAGGTTCAAAATATTTTATTGCGAATTATATCTTTAAAACAAACTCAGCTAATGTACGCTTCAATAATTTAAGGTTACTAATTGTTTTTATGGAGCTAGGCATTTTATTAAATGCGTTGAATCCTTCATATGGGTATGTCGTCAGATTTTTTCCAATTCTTTTGAGAAAGTTGATTTTCTTTGAGATTTTGAAGATATCTTTGACGATATGAAGTCCACATGATCATTGAAAGTCAATTTCTCATCTATCCTAAGTATTTCCAATGGACGATGAATCCACTCTGTGGTAGTTCATATTTAAATGAGAGGTAATAATAAAAACTTGTCTTAAAATCACTGACTGAACAATTCTTTATTCGATTAGTTTCAAAGGCGAAACTTGTCGAATAAAGAATTGTTCAGTCAGTGATTTTTGGACAAGTTTTTATTATTACCTCTCATTTGCATAAGTATTTGACAAGTTTTACCCTTTCAATGTTACCTTTTCAATTGTAATACTTATATTTTCGTTACTAATTACTTTTAGAATTTTACTCGTACCAAAAACCATTAATTTAGACTTTGTTACATTCAGCGATAAACTGTTATCGGTTAGCCATTCATTTATTGCTGCCAAGTCTCTATTGATCTATTCTGTCATTGTCTGGATATTTTTACCACTAACATAAATCATTGTATCATCTGCGAAAAACCGTATAGAGCATTTTTTACACAAAGAATAATATCATTAATGTATAAGGAGAATGTCAGTGGACCTAAGACCGTACCCTGAGGTACGCTAAAATCAACTCCAATGCTGTCTGAAAGAACACCATTAAACTTAGCTTTTTGAGATCGCGAATGTAAATAAGAATTGAACCATTCGTTTACCTAACCTTCAAAACCAATTTTATTCAGTTTTTTCATCAGCAATGATCTACATCAAGTTTCGAATGCTCTTTTGAAATCCAATAACACTACAATCACTTCCTCTCCTTTATCTATAGCTCTATACCATTCCTCACATATGCTCAACAGTGCTGTCTCACAGGAGGAATATCTCTTGAAACCTGATTGTAAGTCAGAAATAACTGAATGTTTTTCGCATAATTCTAGAACCTAATTTTTAACAACTAGTTCTAGAATTTCTTCATATGGTGGAAGAAGATTTATAGGTCGAAATTCCTCCAATTTGACAGTATTTAGGCACACATTTTAGGCACTGGTATTATCAATGAACATTTCTATTAATTTGGAAAGATTCCATGAATCAGTGATGTGTTTATCAAACCTAAAAACCTATTTCCAGAAATGTCAAAAGCGTCTTTTTATATCTTAACAGTAATATCATCTTCACAACTACCTGTGTTTTTTCAGATTTCTCACAATAGTTTTCAAGCCTGTCATATCTATTTTTGGTGATCATCCCGGATTATTTCATTACCAATATAATATTAGGTTTCTTTTAAAATCTCTAAAATATCAATGAAATATCGTTTTTTCGACTCCCTTATCATTTCTACAACTTCATTTCTTATCGTTTTATATTTCTGCTTTGTTTGGGGTGAATAATTACAACAGCACTTTTATATTTTCTATCTCTATCTTTCATCTTCGTTATGATTTTACTTGCTATCCACCTATTAACTTGATTGTTGCGAAAATGCTCAACTGTTTTCACTTTTGACATTTCGCTCAATATTTCGTTTATTAGATTTATCAGATTGCTTGCTTAACAGTCGATATCCACAATAGAGTTATTCCATTCTGTTCACCGCAAATTTTCGACGAATTTGTCTTTATTGTATTCTATGTATTTAATTTTCTCATTTTCAACAAATGTTTTTTGTTGAACAATATTAATTTTCTCCAAGAAGAGGCCCCAACGATCATTAATAAAATGTTATGCATTGTGCAGCACTTTCTGTAGGATAAAGAAGTCGTAGCTCTACTGCATAAGTAGTGCAATATTTTCTAAACTTGAGTTTTCTTCCAATGCACAGAATATGCAAGATATATAGATTTGCCAGCTGAATGTTACAATGAGATACACAGTATTGAGGTAACATTAGAATGGTTGAATATTTGTTGTGTCAATGTATACACCTCCAAAAAATTTTTGTGCTAATATAAATAATATTATATAATAACTAATAAATAAAATGACTATATATTAATAACTTTCCTCTAATATTTTTTCATGAAACTTGAAATTGAGCTGAGTATAACTTGCTAATGTAACAAAACAGAACTCATACTATATGGATATATAAACAATGATAATTTGTGTAATTCATATTCAAGAAACTATAATAATTCAATTGAATGATTAATTGATGAAGATGAAGAAATAATAATTCATATCAAACAACGTCAGAAATTCATTTAATTCGCCCAAAATATTTACCAAAACATCCAAAACTCGTATTGACTACTTAAGTGCAATTAGCGATGAGCACGATTGCCGTACCTGTGTATAGTTTAATTGTTTATCAGATCATTCCGCTCAGTTTGTAACATTGTAAATTTCTAAATTGTAACTGTGTGACCAAGAAAATGTGACCAAGTAAAACCCATGAGATATTGGAAGTTTACCTTGGACAGTAGAAATGGTGTGAAGTTTATGTGATGGCAAATTTAAGTGTCGCCTTGAAAACTTAAATTTCATTGTATAGTAAGTAGGTAATTAAAGTGAAACCATCTCGAACTATGAAGAAAACAGAAAAGAATAAATCTATCGAAGGCTTATTTCTAGGGTCACAAAAACAACATAACATTAAAATGCACGTGGAGTCCGATAACTTGTCTAAAATAACACGGAATATAATTATTGGTAGTATTTGTAAGAGAGAAAAAGTTCTTTTAGAATCAGCGACATTATTCAAAATAATGAAGTTGTTGACGACCCTAATCTAAACAAGGAATTGTGAAGTATTCAGCTCAGTTCTTCATTGCCACATTGTCAAATGTTTAACACCATTTCAACGCCATTAAATGGGCAGTACGTTATAGGCGTAATAAATAATTTTGAAATAACCAATTCCGTTAGAGTAAAGAATTTCTTCTAGGGTGCTGAAAAGTGTGTTCAACTTATAGTTAGTAAATCAAAATTTTTGATAATTATTATACACACCGAGGGTGTATTTACTGAGCCACTAAAAGATACAAATACAAATTCAAATCCAAATATTGAAATACTGAATCCAAAAAAAAAATTATAGTAAAAATTACCGATCCCTCGCATTGCTCTTTGTATTGTCTAAGGTAGTAGAAAAATAATTTTCAACAAAATAGTTTAATTTCCTAGTAAGTACGATGCATGGGGAGCGGCATAACACCTCTTCCGCTAGAGTAAATCAACTGCACCTGCAATTTATGACCTTATTAATTAAATATACCTAAATTCAATAAAATTACCACTTTGGGTCTATTTATGGATTTGAATGAGACCTTCATTCTTGTTGATCACGATCCCTTGATAGATAAATTCAATGCATAAGAGGAGTAAAATCAGCGAATTACGGACGAGTTACCTGTCTGGAAGAACACAAGTCGTGAATTTTAGTGTAATACCTATATTCCGAAATATTATCAGCAAATGAAGGTGTGTCTAAGAGGTTTGTTCTCAGTCCTTTATTATTTTCCTCCTATGGTGCTGTATAGTTTGCGGATACTGTGTATTCTGTTGAGTCAGTTACGTATTATATAATAAGTACGTTACAGTAATTAGATAATACATCAGATTTTCAGGTTTACCACCTGCATATGCATCGAAAAGAATTTTTTACGCTCATTCGAATATATATGGAAAATATACAAACTTTATATATTGTGCAAACTTTTTATTTATCACAATTCTTATATACAAGCACTTGTACATATAATATCTTACTGTAATCAAACTTTATATTATTTTTCGAATAAATTAATTGAAATATTAATTCCAATAAAAAGCTACCATTCTCAAAACAAAAACTCAAAAATACAATCACTGTGGCCATATTCAATAATGTATTAAAATAATCAATACTTTCATTTTAGCTAAATTTCTTATTATATTTTTGCTATAATTATTGATTATTCAGGAAGCAATACAAAATTCTGGAGTGTTTTGATGATAGTGTATTATTTCCTGAATAATTTATTTTAAACTAACAGATATTTACATTTGATTAACGAAATTCAACAAATAACAAATCAAAGACAATCACAATTACAAATGGACTCATTTGTACATATTGCACCCAAAATAAATAATATACATAAATAAGCAAGATTTTAACGACGAAGATATAACATTTTTGGGCTCAAATTACAAACTAGTATTTTCCTTATGCAAGGAAATTGAAAATGCAGCATGATTCGATAGACATTGAACTATTAGGAATATATACATAACGATGTACAATGGAGTAACATGGTTAAAATTGATTTCAAATAGAATAGCAAAAGGACAAAAGTGTGGATTCCGTTTCGGTAAGTCAACATTTGGGAAAAGAAGGTTGTACAGAATATTTCTTGAGACTCTTCAAATCTATTCCTGAACGTATGTATTCAATATTAGTAATGATATTTCACTTTGTTTCCAATCTCTATAATTTAAATGAAGATATATTTGGTGTTTCATTCTGAAGATTGTACCAGAAGATATTATATATTCAAACTGAAATTAAAGCAATTGGTATATCTACACAAAATCTATTAAAAAGTGTGGAAATTATCAACATTTAAACATACTGACTGAAACATACATTTAAACATACTGAAGTTTGAATGAATATTATACAAACGTACTAACTCAGACATAAATGGCTCTCAAAACTGAAAATCTCGTGAATTATTCTACCATGAAAATCAAGCAAAACCAACGATTTATAATGAAAAATTCAATTACTTTCAAGTATTGAATGGAAATTTGAGAAATCATGCCAGAACAGACCAGTGAAAAATTTACAACATGAAATCCTTCGGAATTTTTTTTTGAAACAGTCTTCTTAAACATTGAAACTTGAACATTAATGTTCAAGTTTCTGTTATTTTCAGTAATGTTGATGTCAGAGATTATATCAACTAGAACTATTGCTATAATGATTTATATGTATTTTTGTCGAACTACAAAAATTTAGTTTCCTAATTTACAACTCAATATATTACCAAAAACCTCCTTCAATGCAAACATATTTGAAGTTTTTCTTTGTTAATAATAATACTGAAATATATCAAATTAATAATTCCATACCTACTAAATTTATATTTTACGATCTATTTTGAAACACGTCAATACGTATGCGTTGTTTTCAAACTTGTCCACAATTTTGAAGAAATATTTGAAGTGTAACTTCTTTAGAAAACAACCAAATAAGATCAATGAAAATACAGAAAGAGATAGTCAGCAACATGTTTTAGGAGTAGTGGGAAATTACATATCGATTAGTGTATTAGGAATTCAAAAAGAAAGGTTCCATCTTAATATCGGGCTTTATATATTCATATTCTATTTTTTAATTGTAATTGTAATATATATATATATATATATATATTAGCGTGGCCCAGACTATAAGGGCAAATTTTTTTTACGCATACCCTCTTATTTTGTTTCATTTGACCTTAATAACTGAAATAATAAATATTATTGAAATCGGATAGCGATAACCAGTGCCGGCTTGATGTCAAACTTTGAATATAAAAGTTTGTATGGAAACCATTTGGAAATATTTTAACTTAATATTTATTTTGTGAATAAAACACTGGTACTTTGATTATTGTATTTTATTTATTATGTGTTATACATATTAATCAATCAAAGGACATTATTCATTAAATCTTCTTTTTAAGGTTTGTTTTTTGCAGTCAGGATATACTTTTTATTGTTCTTGTACGCAACGTAATAATTATTGTTTTTGTTCCTCGTCAACTGATTGAGCCTTGAAAGTCTTGCATCTACTCAACAGCTGTTTCAGCCGTATCATTAACTGCTTTCAGTTACAATACAGTCATTTTAGCGTGTTGAAACGTAAAATTAACACTCCACGAAGTGGGACACTCCATGAAAAAACTGTCATCAATTTTCAGAGTACATCTGAAGCCGGCAACAGTTTTTCGTCCTGGTGGGCAGTTACAGTATCTGCTACATCGTTTTGACCTTGGAGTTTTTTAGCTTCTGGGCGCTGTTTCCGTTTTTCTGTACGAGTTCTTTGGATGGAGGACTTGTTTATATGACATTCGTCAGTGTTATGATCAAGTGCTTCAATAGGGTGTTATGGATGCCAAATAAGTAGCCATCCGTTTTTGCTTCTAGATATTTCTAAGACTCGTCGTTTCCTCCTTTTCTGTCAATTTTTGTCCACTCCAGCTAAACGAGCGGGTTGTCCTGGTTCTTTCTGCTGTTGTAGGAAGATCGTATCTTCATTTATCTTTATTGATTGAAGCGCATCGGCATGTAAAATATCAAACAAATTATTGATATTTTCATCAAACTCTTTCGGACGCAGTTCAAACACATCTTGAGTTTTGTTTGCATCTTTTTGCAAATTTCTGCAAACTTGGTATAAGGCTACAAGTTTTTTAACGAAGTTAGGAAAATATTTAGTCGGTTTACGTGCCTTTTCCCAATAAATGATGTACTCACTCAAATTGACTTTGCGAATATCATAAAATAAAATCGCCAGTCCATTAAAGGGAAGATTAGAACCTATAATTTGATATTTTACATCCCCGACCAGAAATATTTCGTTTTTAGAACTGCGTAACTCCACAGACATGTTGACACAACGAAAACAATGCGTTCACTAATGAAAACAAACTGATATAACATGCACATTAACTCTTAGTTCGAGCGGAGTACTACGCAAGTTCTGACAAGTATCGATGCAAGTCGGCATGGATTGCTGTGACTCAATTTACGTGAAATTTCTTTTATAAGTGTTTTGACACCATTGAAACAGAATTTGAGGGTATGCATTGTAAAAATAAAATTTTCATTTTTCTGGGACACCCTAATATATACATATATAGTATATATATATATATATATATATATATATATATATATATATATATATATATATATATATATATATATATATATATATATATATATATATATATATATATATATATATATATATATATATATATATATATATATATATATATATATATATATATATATATATATACTTTATTGAAGTTATGTTCCGATATACACTGCGAGCAGTTTCCAGTGCTTTTACTGGGAAGAAATTCATTCAGTTAAGGACTGAAAGTAGTTAGATAGATATTTATTGATGCAATTCGAATTGTTACATCTTTAGCATATACCTATATTAAAGGAGTTAAAATCAGAAACAGCAATACAATAAAACTCGAAATAAAACAGATAATGAAATATCCAGTACAGAATATTAATATAACGTTCATCTGATGAGTAGTAGCTCTTACGTAATAAAAAGCCCCGCCACATTTCTGTTGAATTTGGCTTGATCAGCGTTCCAAACATGAAGAGGTAACTATACTTTATAAAATAATAGAAATTCTGACCATTCTGTGATTTACCCATTCTACACAAGCATGCACGTATATCTTGTTTATTTCTCGTGTCATATGTGTGAAAATCTGCATTGTTATTTTGTTTTCAGTTTATGACCATAAGTTAGGCATATATACTACTGCAGTATCCTAGGAAAACATAGGATGTCATAAATCTTCGCCAATTATGTACTGTAAGAACTGACGTTTTCGAGGTAAAGTGCTTTGAGTTCTCTGGTCACGTGATTTGACAGCATCACGGTTTGTACTAAGTACTGATAATCATTATTATTATTGAATGTTGTTATTCAAACTTAGACAGATTTTGAGTATAATCATAGCAGCTCCAACAGAGAATGTTTGAGTTAGTTTAAGATACTACATATGTCAGCAGAAACCCTCATGTAAATACTTTGTAAATGATATTTTGTTGGCTAGACTTGTCATTCAATGATACCAGTTGTTTATACCAAAACTTTTTATAAATATATAAAGGATATACATCGCCAAAACATGGAAATCAGTATTCTGGACTGCGTTTCGTTTTAAATAGTAACCAGTATAGCTAACTGTAAAGAAACGGCTTATCAGTATACGACATGACGTCACACCTTATAACACCTGCAGTGCATATCGGAACGTAGCGGAAATATTCGCTAATCTCTTGGTAAATTATCGTTCAATAATAATTAAATCAAAAACCACTTGGCTACTTTCCACAGAGTTATATTGATGATTGACAATTGTTTTTAGGTGTTATCCGATTTTCAAAAGTTAAACTAAGATCCATTTTCAGTTTAACTGATGAAAATGGTCAACACCCGAAAAAATTGTCAAGCAATGATATAACTCTATGAAACTGAGCAGACCGTTTTTTATTCAACTTATATGTATATACCATACTATATTGATAACAAATTCATACTCCAAAATGATAACCACGAATTCTTGAAAATTTGTTTTTTGTTTTATATATATATATATATATATATATATATATATATATATATATATATATATATATATATATATATATATATATATATATATATATATATATATATATATATATATATATATATATATATATATATATATATATATATATATATATATATATATATATATATATATATAGGTATATGAAAACATATATTCAATAACTGAAAAATAATACTCTTCAATAATAATCAATAATTATTATACGAATATTAATATATTATTTGATTGAATAATTGTTTCTTTCTCTTGCCAAATTCATACTCTATCTGAAAAATCTAAAACAAAATTAATTCAATTTGATAATTATGTTATCATTTCATCAGTAATTAATTGTTTATCAGTGAAAATTAAAATTTTCACAAGTTTACTACTGAAAAAGTTACACTTCATAGGTGAGTGTTTATGAAAGCATTTCACACACATGCTTATGAATCCAGTTTGATTTCAAAAATTGATTTGGTTTATCAACATGAGTACGCTCAGAATTAGGTATAATTATAATTATGCTTTTCTACTTATTGGTTCATTATTGTGAGTTACAATGACAATATATCAAAAATATCGATGAATGCAATAAATATAATATGAAGATTTTAATATTTTGAATGAGCCAAACTGATCCATTTTTGATTTCATCGAAAATTTTTGAAATGATAAAATTCCTGATAAAATAAATTTTGTAAGTCCTATTTTTGTAAGTCCGCAGTTCCTGTTCGGTCCTCTTTCAATATAAGTACACAGTGACGTTCACTTGTCACTCCAGCGACCTGCGATGTCATAGTGAATATCTAGCGATAAAAAAAATAATGAATCAGTGTAATTCAAAATATTAAAAAGGTTATATTTCTTGATATTTTGTATAATCTTTAATATCAGCAAAGATAGTCATTGTTTACTGCTGTTTTCAATACGATTTTCGACAGATTTTTCATGGCATAAAGTGAGATATTCATCAAAAGTACACAAATGATTTCATTGAATAACATTTTTTTCATGTATCTAAGTGTATTGATGGATACAAATCCATCGAATTGTGCTCTATTTTCTCTTACAGAATCTTTTTAGTTCATATTCAGTTACATGGACAGATATTTCGCTATTTCAACTTTTTGTTTGACTGCTTCAGATGAACTGAATAGCGAAATCGTCAATACCGAATAGAAAACACGAGTTTTCCTGTAAGAAAAAAGTCGTCTTCATTGACCATCTCGAAAAGTAGAGTAACGTCGGTTAACTAATTATCTTTCCATATTAGTCTAAGGTATCAAAGATACAGCAACAACTGAACAGAAAAAAGTAAAATCCATCATTTTCACGGAAAATTACCTTATAAAGGAATTTCCTTTACATACGATTTTGTTCACTGAATATATTTTTTCAAAATTGAGCTATTCAAAATATTGATATGTTCACTTAAATATCTATGAACTCAATGGAATAATAGACGTTTTTTAATACTCTATAACTATTATTATGTAAAGGTCCAAGTATACTAAGGAATATTATTTTTAATTTCTATGTATGGCCGGCAAATTTATTCTATGTTAAAATACGCGATAGATTGCATCTTAGCTCACTTTCAGTCCATAATTATTACTCATTTTGCAAGTGAAAAAATGAACAAATATGAACGAATATTTTGACCTACTCGATAAATTTTGTCCCAGAGAACGATACCTATAAGAGTAAGCTACAAAAATTTCACTGATATTTCAATTTTTGATAATATATAAACGGGTATTTTGTGAAGTGAAAAATAACGTTTGAATAGATTTAATTCTTACTTAACGAAAATTTTTACTGGTTGTATGCATAACGTATTCAAAATAGGCTTTTATTTTGAAAATTAATGTTCATTTCTTCATATCAGTTACAACATATAGTTTTTTTAAAAATCACAATAAGCTTTGCTATTTACACAAGCAACCTTCAACTTTTTATATCAGACTCTTCAATTTTTCAAAAACGTTGAGCTACAAAATAAATTTTTTATCAATACACATAACTGCATTTTACATTACACATTCCAGATATCGTATTTACCGATATATCCCAATTGTATTCCTAAAGACATTAACAAGTTCTTCAAAAAACTGATGTTAAAGGTCTCAACATCATTGAAAAATACGAAGTTATGTTTTCATGTAATTTATGGTATTCAGAACTGGCTTTGCAGTAAAGAAAAGTGTTTCGATTTCCTTTGAATCTTAAACGAATCTTTCGAATTGATCGGAAAATTCGTATCTACCTCTGTATTACGCTATTGAACTACCAGACATTGTCGTTATACAAGTTCTTTCACAAGAAGAATCGGTATTTTCTGAGTTGGATCTTACAGCCTTTGGTGTTCCTGGCGTGTTGGGCTGCAACGATTCCGTGTTATTATTAGTGGAAGCTCTTCTGGAAACTTCTCTGGTTGCTGTTCTCACATCAAAAACACTACATTCGCTTTCTAGATCACTGCCTTCGAGCTGCAATACATTGAGCTGAAAAAATGAATGTTAGAGAATATGGTTAACATGACGAACTATAAATAATCTGAGACCAAACCAGTTGATATTTTATTTTAATATATATATATATATATATATATATATATATATATATATATATATATATATATATATATATATATATATATATATATATATATATATATATTTATATATTTATATATATATATATATATATATATATATATATATATATATATATATATATATATATATATATATATATATATATATATATATATATATATGTATATATATATATATATATATATATATATATATATATATATTTATATATATATATATATATATATATATATATATATATATATATATATATATAGTTATTACTGAGACTCTTGATGGAAATATCTAAATATTTCAAATTAAACTGTCAGGGGGCTGTCTACACAAATGTTGTTAACGAGAACGAACCCATCACTTTCGGGTATGAGTATTGAGAGCGTTTCGAAAAATTCATCGATCTTGTTGAATAATAATAGGATACAATTGTTTCATCATTATTACGAATCATCAGTCCATATTTAATCTATCAATCAAGAATCAATTTCTTTAAAAACGAACATAGGTCCTATACCAAATTGAGGGGAATTTCTCTCAGTGAAATATTCACGTGATCTCCCTCTATCGGAGAATAGACGTATAAACTCTCCCTAGCGTTCAAGATTCCTACTCATGACAACAGTAGCGCAAGTGAAAGGCTTTGTAGATATTTCATTCGAACACTACAGAAAATTGTCCGCAATGTGTACAAATAGTCCCACGCCTAATCGCTACAGATCACGCCCTGGTGAATTTTTCGAAACGCTCTTAATATTCACTCTCGAAAGTGATGGGTTCGTTCTCGTAGACAACATTTGTGTAGACAGCTCCCGGAGAGTTTCATTTGAATTATTTCGATATTTCGATTAAGAGTCTCAGTATTCACTAGAATTGAATGATTTGTGAAACTTGCTATACTAACTTCTTGAAACTAGCTGTACTTTTGCCCGCCGGGCGTGATCTGGAGCGATTAGGCATAGGACTATTCGTACACATTGCGGATAATTTTCTGTAGTGATCGAATGAAATTGGTCCAACGCCTGGACCAATTTAGCCAATTCTTTTTTTTCTTTGAAGTTCAAGGCTGGTTTTTACAGCGGAAAAATTTGAATAATTGCCGGGAAAACACTAAAAACAGCTCATTTATTTTTCCCATACAATCGTTCCCTAATTGAAATGTTGAGTCAACGCCTGGACCAATTTGGAAAATTCTTTTCTTAAAATGTTCGCTGAAGTCCAGGGATGGTTTTTACGGCGAAAAAATTCGAATGATTGCCGGGAAAACCATAAAAACAGCCCATTTCTCTTTCCCATACAAACGTTTCCTAACTCAAATGTAGAGTCAACAGATGGACCGATTTCATTATTTTTTTTATTGTGTTTGTTATTATCAGGGAAAAACTTTCAAAAATTGCATGAAAAATGATAAAATTCAAGAATACTTAATTAATAATATAAGTAAAGAACAAAATTATTAATTCTCAAAAAGGGGATGTAAAAGAGGTGAATATTTTATCACACATTTCGGTTAGTTTTGAGCAATCAGGACTAATCAGAATATTGAAATTTCCATTGAGTATAAAATTTTGGTAAGTTTAAATAGACAGTCAATTCAAATAGACGCTATTGGTACAGCCACCACAGGCACTATATTCATTGATTTCAGGGAATGGACCTAATTCAGAATTTTTTGAGTTATATCAAGCGAATATCTGATATAATTCATGATGAGATATATGGGACATACACTTGATACGAAATTAGGAACATGCCGTCCAACTACCGAACGGATAGATTAATAACTTTCAATACATCAAACATCTTAATATAGGAATTTTTCGATAATTCGACTGATTTGAAATTACAGGAATTATTGCAGTGCCTTCGTAGGTGAGTAAGTCCCTTTCTCCACACGGGATAAATATTAAAAACAAGATAGTGTGGTACAAATATTAGAATAAAATAGCGCAAAAGTATATTAAAAATAAATGAGCGTACAAAGTTCGCCCAGTCAGTTAGTATATATATATATATATATATATATATATATATATATATATATATATATATATATATATATATATATATATATATATATATATATATATATATATATATATATATATATATATATATATGTGTGTGTGTGTGTCTATATGCAGCTCACTCCTCATTTGACATTATGACACGAAATAGTTGAGCAGATTTCCCTCCAAAAATTCATAAATAGCTCATTAACAACGAAAGCTCTTACCTGTCTAGTATTAAGAAAGAGTTCGCTAGAATCGGATCCACAGCTCGAACTCTCACTTAATTCGGTGGTAAATTTCCTTTGTGCTCTAGGACTAGGGGTGGTCTCCTAGTACATACTTGAGCTTGAATATGTTCACAAACTCTCCTGAACCTTCTTATGTTTCCTGAAGTGAATATAACCTGATCATGATATATCTAGGATCAAAATAAAGAATTTATCTTACCCGAAAGAAGAGTGAAGGTAATAGCATATAAATTTTCTTTCGAATTATCTCCAATTTGTTTAGTAATAGTAGAAATGTCAACTTGAAATCTAACATGTCTTTGAAACATAGCCGGTCCGGTAGTGCCTCTTTTATATTCGACCCTGAAGCTCATAGGACTGGAAACTGAATGACTAAGTTCAGCTATCTGAAAAAGAATATAATTCTCGTATGTGTTACTGTTACAACAATATATAGCGAAAATAACTCACCGATAGAAACGCATGAATCAAGTCAGCTTTCACAGTCGCCAATGGTTTTCCTTTAATTAAGATTGTAGAAGTCTCATCTTTTTCCGTCGTCATCAAGCTTCCAAACCATGACTTCTTTGTAAGTTCCGGTGAAGAATCCGGTGTTAAATGAACTTCCTCTGACGTGGTAGATATATCTGGAAGAACAAGATTATAGCGATTCATCTAGAAAAGTAACTTTGGATAAATACTTTGTAATTTTCGCCGATGGAATTTTGGAGATCCCAAGAAGCTATTTTTAATTGTAGTCAAACGACTCTTCCAGTGATGACTTGAACTGGAGTGTGGTGAGCCAGGTGGTGTCATAGATGTTAAAATCGTGGTACCTTGAAACAGAAAAATTTT
The DNA here is from genome assembly GCA_030704895.1 of Henosepilachna vigintioctopunctata. Classification (NCBI taxonomy): domain Eukaryota; kingdom Metazoa; phylum Arthropoda; class Insecta; order Coleoptera; family Coccinellidae; genus Henosepilachna; species Henosepilachna vigintioctopunctata. Next base: position 66,111 of record JARQZJ010000115.1, on the reverse strand, counting down.
AAGATACTTCAATAATTATTGTTTCGAAAATTAATAAAGTCACAAGTGTTTTACAGATTATTCAATTCTGAGAAATGAATGTTACTTAGACACTAAACAATATATTCAATGTTTCAGTATTTCAGTTCTCAAAATATTGATGACTAATGACTAGGAATGTCAGATACCAATTGTATTGAATCATATGCCGCGATATATCCATATCGTTCTGTATATTGTTCTATATATCTCTTCCTGAGATAAAAAGTGCTCTAAAAATTCAGACGAATGAGTTCTAATTTATCAAATTTGCGAATTTTTAGTGGGTATGTCTTTTGTACCTATTTGTATCCCTATGTCCGCAATAAACAAATAAATAAATACGTATACATAGAATATATACATTTTATACCTAGGTCCTTAAATTACATGAATATCATACCTGCTAGTAAATTTGCATTGTCATTTTCTGGGGAAGTTAAACTTGATAAAACAGAAGATGTTGAGGTTCCTCCGCTGCTATTCGCTCTGTGATGCGTTGGAGTAGGCGGAGCTGGAGTCACAGTAACATGTGTGTTCATGGTCACATGAGACGAATTTGTAGTAGGAGTACGGTGGCCATGGTGAGAAGCAGCTCTTTGACACACTGGTGATGATAGTCCAGCTGAAAAGACTTTCTGTTATGTGCAGCTGTTCGTTTAGAAATAAATAAGACTCTTTTAGCGTACTCACAATGTGTATTGTTACTTGTGCTGTTGAAATGAATTGGACTAGATGCTCCGGATGACGATCTCGTAGGGGAATGAATATTCAAGCTGCTATGAGTACTTCCTGTAGAAGGACTCCTCCTAGCATGATGACGCCTATAACAAAAACCACTACGTTAAATGAAATATATATCAAATTTTTCATGAAAAGCTTACTTGTATGTTGATCTTCTGGGTGTCAAAGGTGATCCTTCACTTATCTGGCCAAACTGTAGTGAATTCTGTCCGTTAACTCTGCATGTATCAATTCGTTTCTTAGGAGGATCTTGAAGTTCGGTATTTCTTATCCTTAAAATTGAGTCTGAGTCGTCCTCGCAAGCCGGTCTCTTCCTTTTCCTCTCCAAAAGAAGAAAATATATAACTTTTTCAGTATTATGGCTGAAAAATAACGATTTTAAATGTAGTTAGATAATTATTATTACTTTTCTGCATACCTGGCGCTGAGAAGATGCTGAATTAGCTTCTCCTTTTCCTTGAAACATCCTAGACTACAAATGGCTTGGAGTACATCTGGGTCTACAGATTCAATAGACGGTAAAACGTGAGTCTGAACTACATCCATCATTGGTTGCTCTAGTTCTAGCTCTCCTTTGCCACCAGCAGTTACCCAAGGGTGTTTATTGATCTCGGAAAGCTGAAAACAATGTCAGAAATGATATTATTCCCTCAATAAAAATACTGGCTGTATTCATACAATAAATTCTATATATATATATATATATATATATATATATATATATATATATATATATATATATATATATATATATATGTGTGTGTGTGTGTGCATATTTTCCAACTCACTGTTAGTCTTTTCTCTGGATTAACTTCAATCATTCCACGAAGAAGGCTCTGACAATCAGGTGGTACAAAATGGGGTATATGAAACACACCTCTTTTAACTTTTTCTAGAAGTTGTCTTAGATTATCATCATCGAATGGTAACGCTCCTACCAACAGAGCATACAGAATCACTCCACAAGACCATACATCTGCTCTTCTCCCATCGTATTTTTCTCCCTAAAGCATAAAATATAAGAAATATTCGACATTTATATTGCAATATTCCAAGCGAAATAGTCCAGTATTCAATTTACCCTTATTACTTCCGGGCATGCGTAATGGGGCGATCCACAACTAGTTTCCAACATGGACCCCATCGGCTGCAGAGATGCCATACCAAAATCAGCAATTTTAATGTTGTTCTTCTCGTCTAGCAATAAATTCTCAGGTTTTAAATCTCTGTGACTGAAAAGCAATGCATATGATGTTCAGAAATATAATTGAATAAAAACTCTTCATGCATTATACATCTAAAGGAACATATGCATACCAAATGGAATGACTATGGCAGAAATCTAATGCCGAAATTATTTGTCTAAAAAATCTTCTAGCTTCCTTTGGTGTAAGTCGACCCTTTTTCACAAGATAATCGAATAATTCTCCACCTGAAACGTGTTCAAGCACCAGATATCTGCAAAAAAATAAGTCATTTTCAAAATAAATTTATCGTTATATTCATAAACTTTTGGTATTTTAAATTACTCACAAATACTTTTTATTTTCATATACGTCAGCAAGGCCTAGGACGTGTGGATGATCTATGAGTTTCATAATTGCTATCTCTCTTTCAACCTATATGCATAAATATATGGTGTTTATTAATTGTTATACTTTTTTTTCAGCTTTACCTTCATAAGCACGCTCTCACTAAGTTTCTCTCTATTTATAATTTTGATTGCTACTTTCTTGCCTGTCACACAATGAACTCCCAGCTTAACTAAACCTGAAAAAGAAGCAATAATATATATATATATATATATATATATATATATATATATATATATATATATATATATATATATATAAGAAAATGAAAATGAACACTAGAACATTCATTCGTAAAATTCAAATTAACCAAAAGAATGTTATAGTAGAGCTGAATATGTGAACGTGTATGATGTGATGTCTCCATCATCCTTCAAGGAATAAATGTTAGAGAACTATTGAAATCAATGCCACAACTAATGGAAGTGCGAGATGTATGTTTCGATCTGCAAGGAACTCGTCAGTCGCACCACATGTTCATTTTCTTAAATATTTCATTCAGTGCCATAAGCACAAAAACTTCATTTTCATATATATGTATATATATATATATATATATATATATATATATATATATATATATATATATATATATATATATATAGTAGTAAATACTGAGACTCTTAATCGAAATATCGAAATATTTCAAATAAAACTCTCAGGGAGCTGTCTACACAAATGTTGTCAACGAGAACGAACCCATCACTTTCGAGAGTGAATATTAAAAGCGTTTCGAAAAATTCATCGATCTTGTTGAATGATAATAGGATACAATTGTTTCATCATTATTATGAATCATCAGTCCATATTTAATCTATCAATCAAGAATCGATGACTTTCAAACGAACATAGGTCCAATACCAAATTAAGAGAGATTCTACAGAGTGAAATACTCACGTAGGCTCCTCTATCGGCGAAAGGACGTATAAACACTACCTAGTGTTCAAGATTCCTACTCATGACAACAAGAGTGCGGGTGGAAGGCTTTGTAGATATTTCATTCGAACACAACAGAAAATTGTCTGAAATGTGTACGAATGATCCCATGCCTAATCGCTCCAGATCACGCCCAGGCGGGCAAAATATATATATATATATATATTTATATATATATATATATATATATATATATATATATATATATATATATATATATATATATATATATATATGTGTATATATATATATATATATATATATATATATATATATATATATATATATATAAATATATTATATTTATATTTAATATATATATATATATATATATATATATATATATATATATATAAAATTGGCCAAATATAATACCATTTCTGGTAAAAAAGTGTTTTCACAAAACTGAAAGACAAGTTCCCTTCATCTCACATTTCAGACTTTTTATATGGTATACCATGCTTAGATTGTGGAGGAGTGTACATAGGTCAAACTTCGCAGAACATCAAGCGAAGAATTACTCCACATTATCTTACATCATCTTACATTACTCCATAAGAGTGATGTAAGACTCCACCCAGACAGATGTGTTTTGGCCCTCCATGCGGCAAGGATGGGACATCACTTTGACTTCAATAATTTTAAAATACTTGATATAGCTAGTAGCTACCAGAAAAGAATATTTTTGGAAATGGGCCATATTAATATTAATGGCAATAGCATTAATAAAAAAAACAGACATTGCTAGGCTCAGTTGCATCTATAGTTATCTATTCTCGAAGAAAATTCGATAAGTCCTGCTACAATTCCTGAGCTCTGTTTGACGTTTTGTGTTTATTCACTTGTGATGACAATTGACAGAGAGTTTTGCACTTGACACTCTGTGATCCTTAGTGACGTTTGTCTGTGTTTTCTGACAGTTCGGTGTCTTTGACATATGATTGTTGTGACACCTGATTTGATATATCTTTATATTACGTTTTCAATGATACAATCTAGTTCTGTTAGTTCCAAAATTTGTTTTACCATCTATTTTCACTGCTGGGTACAGTCTGGCTACATCTTCAGCCTAGTTCACCATCAGATGTAATTTTTTGGTTAAAACACTTTGTTTTACACTTATTTATTTTTCAGTGTCCTGATGAAGAATGTCCACATGTTCGAAATATAGACAAGGTTAATATATTGGTTGTGTATCAATTAGTGGACCTACTTTTGCCGAGAACTCATCTTTTACTCATTGATATCATACGGCAATACTCCTTATTTATCATGTATATATTTATATATATTTTTTCAAAATTAATTTATTGCCTGTTTAAGATACAAGTTATATTTTCAATATTTTTAGAAATAACAGGCTATTTCCAATGTTAAAAGCTTTATTTTCGTTGACGTTTAATTGTATATCACAACTTCGTCAAAACTAATTCATTCATTTTGCCAAAGTTGTGATATAAGTACAACGAAACGTCAACAAAAATAGCCTGTTATTGCTAAAAATATCAAGAATGTACATATATAGATAAATAGGTAATTTCTCGATAGTGCGATACTTATGGAGAATTTCGGTAACAGAATAACCTGTCTCATGAAGTGTTAAACACTTCACCTACACCACTTCACCTTTCAAATACTTTTCATCTTTGAAACACTCCTTAACTCAAAAATCGCCAAGAAAATACCGTCTTGACTATGATTATTTTACTCTATTGAATATTTTGTTATTTCATAGGAATTTATATAATTGAACTGAATTTTGAACAGCATCAATGGTATCTACACAAAAACGAAGAAAGCTACTAGAAAATTTATCTCAATAAGCAAAACAAGGCTCCCAGTCTACTGCATCAGGTCCTCATTGTCTTATTGCATTTCCCCTCTTCGGATATAGAATCTGGGGGCGTTTTGAAAGTCATCGATTCTTGATTGATTGAATATGACTGATGATTCCTGATAAGGATGATACAATTGTATCATATTATCTTTCAACATGTTCGATGAATTTTCGAAGCGCACTTAATATTTCGCTTTAACAGTGATAGGTTAGTTCTCGTTGACAACATTTGTGTAGACTATTGGTGTAATTGGTGTAAAATTGGTGTTTTTTTTTATTGCCTGTTTGAAATATTTATAATATTTTTAGCAATGACAGGCTATTTTTAATGAAAAAATTTTATTGTTGTTGACGTTTCGTTGTTCATCACAACAGTTCAATTTCATGAATTACCATAGATATCTTAACTTATTAATGTCAAACTTATTTTTAAAAAAATCGGCTTTTTTGTTTCTTTGGAATTTATTATTATTTATTATTGAAAATTTGAAGACCTTTCTTTCAATAACAAAAAATAATATAGCAGAGCTGGCTGTGTGAAACATCAACAATGTGATGTCTTCATTATCCTTCAAGGGATAAACGTTGGTGATTATTGAAATCGGTAGCCACATTTATTGGAAACGCGAGACAGTCACTGTTTCGTGCTATAAGGCACTCTTCAGATGCGTCACGTCCACGAAACGAAAGATATCCACTTCAATTTTCAACAATCCGCTTATGAATCAAAAGACAGAAATATATTGTAGAGTCGTATGTATTACTACGTATGTATGATTACTATATATATCAAATCTTAGGAATCAATAAAAAAAGCATGAATACATCTAACATTTGAAAGGTTCACTCGTCCTTATCAATACATAATATATCTTTGAGGACGAACAACGAGCATTATATTCACGAGTGAAGTCCTGAAAGATATAATATGTACAATTAGTTGATATCATCCTGAAGAAGGACCCAATAAAGGACAGAAATATTGATGTAAATCGACAAGTGTTGTCTTTAATCATCCAGCCTTAAAGATGTCTCTGAACCACTGAATTTTTGATAAATAAGTCTCATATGACATTGATTAAAATGACCTCAACAGACAGAAAACACATTCCGAGATATATATATATATATATATATATATATATATATATATATATATATATATATATATATATATATATATATATATTTTAGTTTTTTGTATGTTTTCTATATATTCATCTGATACTAAAAATGAATATGTGAAAATATAAAAAAACTAATTTGATTTGAAAAAAAAATAAGTTTGACGTTTTGATATCTATACTAAATCATAAAATTCAATTATTCATTGGTTTTGACAATGTTATGAAGTTACAACCGGAACACCAACGAAAATAAAGTTTTAAACATTAAAATAAGCCTGTTGTTGCTAAAAACATTAAAAAAAAAATATATATATATATATATATATATATATATATATATATATATATATATATATATATACTTGTGCACAATATCGAATGTGTTTCGAGGCCGTTTGCCTTGATAAAATCAAATAATTGAAATTGTGTAATATATTTCATGATTTTTATCACTTCAATCAATTAATTTTTTTATTTCAATACTTTTATTTTATAAATTTATTCCACATTTGTGGCTTTTCATATATTTCTGACTTTTCTAATTGACCCATCTTGTGGTAGCCTTGATAATGCCAATAACAATTGACGAAATGTTTCAAATAATTAGTTTTCTGCCTTTCTTCTCCTCAATCAAAAATTATCCATATATATATATATATATATATATATATATGTACATACCGCTCGCAAAAGGTGCCCAGCCTGAAATGTATATTTTTATCACTAGAACGGGTGGTAGTGCGGCAAGAGGGGAAAGCAGTTGGTAGTTACCAACTGTTCAACTGTCAATGACTAGTTTGCCTTTCAGGTTACCGCTCATCAAAACAAATGAAAGTTCCCTTTGAATACTTTGGCGTTTTTAAATTTTAGGTTCCCAATATTAATGAAGATATTGTATATTATGAATATATTTCGTTATAAATATTTCTCGAGGTGTTTGGACTTAAAACTGTATGTAATAACTACTAGATAAATCTGCTCATTATATTATAATCTGCCACTTCATGAAATGAAAGTGAACTGAAATAGTGATAGAAATATTTCACTTAATTTACAATATTTCAGGATATTCAATTGAGAGTTTTAAATGGAATTAAATATCCTACTATTGAGTGAATATTTCAGAACCCTCTAGGTTAAAATTGCTTCGTGTTATGAATATTATATCGTGCTACATTCTGACATGTAGTTAACACATGGAAGTAAGATACCTCATAAGTGTCTATTATATACCTAATTATACTTCGACTTGAAATGAGAAACAATATTTATTTTAGCAAGAAGGAAATTAAGTATCAATACTAGAGAGAAAATATGAAATTTGTTGCAAATGTTTGTACTTTTATAGTATTTTTCATGTTACCAAGAATATTCAGTGTACTTCGAATTGAATTACTATATAATTTCCATTTGATAAATATTAGACAAGATACTATTACATATAACATACTATATTACTAAGAGTAGGACTACTAAGAGAGATACCTGCTCATTTGAGAATGAAAATGAACTGGTTTAAAATATATTAGGGAGTCCAAGCAGTTTTAAAAATGATAATAAAATACTATATTGAACATCATTATATTGTTAGCATTTCAGCAAAAAGAAGTACTCATTATTTCATGTCTTTTGTGCAACTCATTGTTCTAGATCATAAAGGGAGAATGCATTGTATTAAAAAAAATCTACATTTGTTGAAAAAGATTCACACATATAATTCAACATTTTAATAATTGCTTTATTATGTTTATCGATTTACATCAAGTATCGGCCTCATCAATTATCAATGTACATTTGTTTATATACCTAGGCATAAAGCAACTGAATTGAATGTTCAGAGCTAAATCTTCTATTTATTGTTTAATATGATTACATAAAGTGTATTTAATAGAATACTACTTATTATTGTAGGTGTGTTGTAGAAATACTTGCCAGAATGATAAATGAAATGTTCAACATTAAGTCTGCATCAATATACTCGTACTACACAATTGAGATTGCATTCTTGCTTACCTTTAGGTGAAACATGATCAAATAAAATCCAAATAAAATTCTTGGAACATTAGGAATAAAATATCTTGAAAACAATGCTTCAATCATAAAGATAAAGTGATGTTAGACCATACTTGCTGAAGTGAAAATTCAATACAGTAGTTGGACATAATTCAAAACAGCGTCAACTCTAGTAAAATATTTCTAATGAGACTGTATTAGAATTAAGAGATTATAATTGTTTATTCGGAGGAAATATGAACAAAAAAACTGCAATTCATATGATGAAACATTAGGTATTTTCTTCAATTGAGGCTGACTTTAAAAAGCAGATATTACCTGAGTTAAAGTTGAAAATGCTTTTCATGAAATATAAAGTTCAGAGGAATATACTACATTGGGTGAAATATTTTTTTCTATGGATGTATCTTATATATTTATGACTTTAGAAAATGGAATACAGACAAGTATAAAACTCACAATAGCATTTACACATTGAAAAATAAAGAAATGATAATGCATATATAACTAATATATCACACATTGCATATATAATTAATCTCTAACTAAATCAATGATGAATCACAATATTCAAAACAATAATAAATAATTGTACATTTTCTAATGATACTAAGTTGATGATCAAAACTAAGTTAGATAACCACCTTACACTGGTATTATTGCTTTGAGGTAATAATTGTAGCAAAATAACTGAGGTAGTGTAAAAATTTATCATTATGTCTTCTCTGTATATTACTCAAAAATATAACTCAATATTTTTTTTGAAAATTTTCAAACAAACTGACCACAAATATCATTCACGTAAAATGAAATAATACTATTCTGATATTTTAAATGGAAATATATACAATATGAAAAAAATATTTCTATAATTATATTTGAACAGAAATTTCCAAAATTTTTATGCATTCTCCTGGGCTCAGATTAGAAGAGCAAGTTCATGTAATCATACCAACATCCCAGGAAGTTGCATAAATGACTTCCTAAACTTTACATCTGACGGTATAATGTTTTGCCACTTAGAGGTATATAAGTAGGTAGATTTATTTTTGGTATAATCGTAACATACATATGTCATAAAGTGAAATAAGTTGAATAGAGCTCAACTGGAGTATATTTCAAGGAAAAACTCAATTAGCACTTCACTCAATATAATACACCATTACAATTCCATGAATGTTGGTTTCTAGGTATATTCAATACTTTAAAATATATTTGTCCACTGGGAAAAGTAAATACTTCCAGTTATATTGAACGAACAAACCAAAGAAAGGAGTGAATACGTTGCAGATTTTTAAATGAAACAAAACATGATAAAAAAGCTCCATCTTTATTCACAATAAATTCTGTATTTATTCAAATGCATTGGTAAACGTGAAAAATTAAAAACGGCAATGGGACAATTCGGCTCACAAAATCAGCTTCAGTCAATAATTTGTATCTTAGAGCGGAAGAAGCTGCAAGAAAACCCCTTTTATATATGGGGTACGTTACTTAATTTATATTTGAGGTTGACCTTTTTTGTCTATTGAATATTTATTGCATGTCCAAAAATATAAATTGGAGGTGAAGATGGAGAACTTCATCTGTTGTGAGAGTCAATTCTAATCTTTACTCAAGCTTACATTTTTCACCTAATAAGATAATTTCTTTTCTTCTTATTATGTAGTGAGACAAAAAAGCTCTACTTTATTACCCCAGGATCGGAGGACAAACCGAAGTAGTAATAAAACTTCTGAAAGATATTCTGTCTTCAATATTGATGGGAAGGAATGATAGAACCTTATAATTTGAGTACAAAGAATGAATCTTACTAATCCATACAGAGTTAAATTTATTTCGAATAATGTCGCAGAATTCCAAAAGAAAAATTCTCAAATTGAGTTCAGTGAATTTTAAAGTTAGGACAACATAACATAATACTTCCTTCTGAAGTCATATAAATTCATAATCATTGAAATCTGTCAAAAATAAAGTCCAACTGAAGTACATTTGTCTTGAATACTTCTAGAGAAAAGAAAATTGAATTTTACTTGTGTTTCCTTTATACTCTGCTCACAAAATTGCCCAGCCTGATGAAGCTTAATAAAGCAATCGCGAAGTAGAAGTTGTTTTTCAAATTTTGAGCATATAATGCAATATATAATGCGTACATACTACTTTTTGAAATAATTGAACCATTTTTTAGAAATTATTCGAAAATGAACAGCTATGAAAAACAAAAATTTGGGTTTTTAACCCTTAACAACTAAAAATAGACATTAGCCACCAATTTTGAACGGACAATGAAGATCCAGGTGCCAGTAAGATTTTGTGAAGATATTTGAAGTGGAATATGTTCACGTAATCAGGTTCTTGGCGTACGTATCATCTGAAATCAGAAAAATGTGCATATAAAATAATTGGTGAGGACACTAATAACAATACAATTACAAAGCGTAATAGGAATTTATGTAGGTTTTAATCCTAATCCTGTATTAATTCTAAGTAGTGGTTAATTTTCAATTTTGATACTTTATCTACAAAACTATCCGAGAATGCTTCAAGAAGCAATTAAGGCCAGAAGTTATTAAATTATCTATTCAATTATCGTTCAAAAGTTGAACCTAGCTGCAGTTATAAAATCATCACAATTTTCAGAAATTCCTAGCACAGTTCCTACATCTAGCAAATTTCTAGGAGCGAATATATTTCACTAATATATACCTATGTATCTGCAATTTTAGTCAATCTGTTAGTTTGGATCTCTATTTCAGGACCCCTGTGTTTTTTTTCAATTATACAATCGATGACTTATTGCTTTTTTTGTCACGAATATTCCAAATCCAAGGGCATATTTCTTTTGTTTTTCATTCAAATTCTCAACATCATGTCATGCATGACCTCTGTCGAGAATTCTTTGACACTGATGCACCTTTGAGCATTTATACTTTAACAGTTAAAACTAGTAGTTTAAGAGCCAGTAAACATCTGACGACACACATTTCAGGAAATCCCAAAATTTTCTCATTGAGACAGTTGTACCTACCATACATGAATTGGCTGCCATTCTAATATTTTAAAATATATTATTATACGTACTCAAAAAAGGGGTTATTTCCTTGTGGCAGACCATTTGAACTTTTTTTTGGCGTATTTTAGTAATCTTCAAATTTTTATATGTTTTTGTTCATAGTATCAGTAGAATATATCTCTCACGGCAGAACGATCTAGCGTTTGCTTTGACCTGGCAGACTGAAAAACATTTTTTCCCTCGGAAATATATCTGTGTGTATTATTACGTAGTATACGGAATGAAGAGATTTTCGTTTTCTCTTTCTTCTTCCTAGTATATTACTGTCGTATTCCTTCTCTTTCAATTCAATTTGACGTCAAAATTGACATATATTAAGAAAAAACTAATATGAAAATTATGTTTTATCTTCAAACGAATTTGAATTCAGTTGACTCGATAATAATATTATCAACAATTTCGATTCATGTGTATTGATTTCACTCAATAAAGTATATAATTTCTCATTTCACATAATTTTTATGAATTTTTATCTCTTTGAGATTATTTTTTATTTAGATTATTTTATTCTAGACTTTCAACCGAAAAACACTTACTCCCGCGCAAATATATTAGTGTGTAATATTTCAAAATTGGGAAAAAATACTTCTTTCCGACATATTTTAGGAAACTTCAAATTTTTATATGTTATTCTTGATAGCATTAGAAGCATATATCTCTCATGGCAAACCGATCTGCCGGTTGCTTTGGGCCGGCCGACCGAAAAACTATTTTTCCCGCGTAAATAAAACAGTGTGTAATAAATTATATTCGTAGCATAAGGAATGGATGAATTTTCATTTTATCTATCTTCTTCATAATAAACTATTGTCGTATTTCTTCTCTTTCAATTCTTTTTCACGATAAAATTAGCACACATAAAGAAAAAACAGACTGAAACTAATATTTCATCTTCAAAGGAATTTGAATTAAGTTGATGATAATTATATTATTAACGATTTCGATTCATGCATCACTCAAAAAAAGTACATAATTGCTCATTTCACATAATAAATATATCAATTTTCATTTCTTTGAGATAATTTTCTCTGATTTTAAATGCAATTTCTAATATTATGTTATGTACCTTCGGTAAGTAGGTTGTAGATTTTATATTTCCATTGTAGCTATTCCACGTTCGCTGCTCTCTAGAAGGTACCTAGTTCCCCCTAGTACGTTTTCTAATTTCAAGTGCACTTCGTAGTCTAAACAAAACATAAACATGATATTTATGTTATTATACCTATTCTGTCGCATCTAAGACCTAGAACAAATCGAATACTTGAATATTCTTTTCAAGAAGGTTTATATCAGTGCATGTAAAATAAATAAATAAAATGTGGTGATATAAAGTCACTTCAATTCAATAAACTCACGAAATATTAGCAAATAAAAGTTTATTTGATTAAATTCGATTGAAATTACCTTATCATGTCAGGTGAAATGAACAAAACCGTTGCACAAAACATACGCTGTTTTGTGCAACGGAAAAAAGAGACAGAGTATTTTTATTCACTGACAAAACAACGGAAACATGTTGAAATATATTACGTTAACGAAGACAGCATAACCTCAAAAACGTTAAATAAAAATAAGATCTATATATTCATTGTGTCTTCTATTATATTTATGAAGATCTGTAACTGCAGATTTCCCTCGTTAATGACAGTACCTTTAATCTATTTTTCAAGAACTATTTTTATGTGTATATCATCTCCAAGAATTGTCAGTAAATATAAATAAGTTAATACCTTATACTGAAAAAAATTTATAATTATTTTTGTTAGCACAATGCTGCTGTCTGCTAAGTCAAAATAACTGGCAGATCCTTCTGCCTTGAGAGTCTAAAGCTTCTGATACTACCAAAAATAACATGAAATTTCGAATTTCCTAAAATACTTTAAAAATACTTAAAACACGTGTGTGAATTTTCAAATATTCTGCTAAAACGTGGAATGCTCTGCCACTTCGTTTTGAGTAGTTGATATAATAATAGATTTCGATATATCAAAACGCCAATACATATATGAATCAAAATTCATTCGAACATGAAATATTGTCAGGTTGGCTTTTTTTATGTGTGCCAATTTTAGAAGTAGATAAGAAATACGACAATATTATTATGTAGAAGAAAGAAAACAAAAATGTGTCTATTCCAAATACGACTATACATTACGGTATAAGCAACCGGCATATCGGTTTGCCGATGGGTGAAATGAAAAATTATTTACTTTGTTGAGTGATGACTCGAATCGAAATTGTTAATGATATTATTATCGAATCAACTGAATTCAAATTCGTTAGAGATGAAATATTATTTCATATTGGTTTTTTTCTCAATATATGTAAATTTTGACGTCAAATAGAATTGAAAGAGAAGAAATACGATAGTAATATATTAGGAAGAAGAAAGAGAAAAGGAAAATCCCCTCATTTCGTATAATACATATAGGTATAGAACAAAGAGGTAAATTTAAAGGGAAAAAGTGTTTTGCGGTCTGCTGGGCCAAAGCAGATCGGTGTGCCACGAAAGATATATGCTTCTGATACTATCAATAAAAATTTTAAATTTTCTGAAATAAAACAAGAAAAATGTGTTTCTTCTCAATTTTCAAATGGTCTGACACAAGAAAATAACCGCAGGAATGGTCTGCCGTTTGGTTTTTGAGTACGTATAATAATATATTCCAACATATCAAAACGGCAGCTTTCCTAAACTATGTCTTTTTTCTCAAATCAAATAAAATCGAATCAAAAACATTTATTTTTCATTATTTGTTTTGTGAAACATTGTTTTTGTTAATATATATCAAAAGTCGGGAGACTTTAAGGTTTTGCAACCTTCTTCAACCCGTGTGAATTTAATTTCCTATTGTATTTTCAAAAAATCAGGAGCAAATTTTCTTATCATATATTTACTGCAGGGATTTAACGGCTGTGGCCGTCTTTTGTAAATTTTCATTAAATACGTGCCATTTGGTCAAATGTCCGATTTTCAATTCATCTGACATTTGATGGTAAAGGAAACCACAGAAAACTTTACCCTCGTAATGTAAAATTCTCCAAATTATCACACCTTTTATACCTGCGCAGTACCGAACCTACAGCGACTAAGAATAATATTGGTTGGGAAAGTGATTTCATTGAGTAATAAATTGAAAATACACCAAAATTTTCAAGACTATGAAATTAATAACAAAACCACTAAATAACTAAAAATACCTGATGAATTGATTTCTTACCTGTTTCAAAATTTTCTTTCACTTAAGGTTCAGAACATGATATATTTGTAAATTAATGTGTTTCCACAACCAATTGCAAAAACAGGAACAACATTTTTTCTCCATAATAGTTCATTGATAAATAATTAAAGGTTGAACTTTGTTACCTAAAAATATATCGAATAACAAAAATGGTGTACCATAGACTTAATTTGTGAAGTAATCAAATCAAAAGTAATAAATATCAAAGATTATATAGTTTACGTATCAATCAGACATGAGAAACATTCTTGATGAAAAATTATCAACGTCGTTATTTGAACATCAATGACTAGGGTTTACTTTCAGAAGAGATATAAATGGGAAAGGCACTAAAACGAATACAACGAAAAGAATTAATCTATTGAAGTTAATTATTCCGCTCACCTGATTCATTAATGCTCTGGGCGACTAGAGCAATAGGAGAATATCATTTTTTGGTCTGGTTAAATAACATAAAATAATTACCCTTAATGAAATGAATGCAATTTTAATTGTAAGCTTTTTAGGATATTCATTACACGTTAAACTATACGGCTGAATAATACATTGAAAAAACTTATTGAGAAAAAGCCAAACATGAAACGATTTATCATTTTTAGGAAAATTTTTTTCGAAGCATAAATTCTGAATTGTATTGTTTTTCATAAATAATCGAAAATCCATCAATGAATAAAACTACATGATGAATACATATTATTATTTTCATGTAAGTACTTACCCGTTTCTTTCTGAAGGAATGATTTTACTATAAATTTTCGTCGGTTCGTATTGCCTGTAACTTAACTTCCACAAAACTGCTTCACAATTGTATATTATATTTGATTGAAAGTGAAAAAACTTCACGAACATTCAAGTAAAATACTGTTAAATTATCTCACAAAACTTTCTTATACAAGTCTCAAAGATCGACTAACTCGGTAAAATATTCATACAAGGTCACCCACGATGAACTCAAGATTGTCAAGCGGTTCGTAAACCGATAACATAAACAGAGTCATAAATCACTAATATACACATTTCAAACAGAATAAATCTCCTTACTCACACAACAAGTATTTATTATATCTTAGAAACGAGGATTGGTGCTAGAGGTTTCGCCGCCTCACGCAGATATAAAAAATACTCACTCTTTTATATAAAAATTCATCCGAGAACCTAACTACTATCTATTTTCAATACTACCCCTTGTAGTACTAAAATATATCTAGAGCAAAAGAGTGAAGTTTTGTTTCGCCAAAGAAACAAATTTTTGATTTATGATTTTGCCATCAGAGATTGGAATTATAGCCGCACAGAAAAAAAATGTACGAATGTAGAAATATTAGTAAAACAGTAGCGTTTTTTCTTTAATTTTGAATGATTCAAGGCTACATTTTGTTGGCTTTGTTAGGAATAAAATCTTGAAAAACATTCTATTTCTTTATACCTATACCTAATAGTGAAATATCGAATTCAATTTAATTAGAGGTATTTGCAAAACAAAAAATTTTATTATAATTTGAGTGAACGTATGAAATAAATACCTTTATTGACTGAAAGTGCGGTAAATGAATGCATTTATTTTTGAAGGATACTTCTTAGCAATATTAGGCTCTGCTTTTTGCTATAATTTACGTTTTCAAGTTATAAACAAAAGCTCATGTTCTTTTTTTTTATTTTCGGCTTAAAACATTTGCAGTTTGTATTTGTAGAAACAGTTCACCTCAGATTTCAGACTTGCGCTTATGAACTAACTTTCATAACTTCTCCATATTTCTACGATTTTACTCAGCTATAGACTTCACAACACCTCTATGAATAAATGATTTTGTTAACATTCACAAAACCTCTAGGAATAAATGATATTGTTAACATTCAAAGTTCACTCGCATTCAACTTAAATTATATTTATTATTTAGTTTATATATTTCAAATCAAATTTTAAAAACGAAATTTTCAAAAAGATGATAAATTACTCGTATGTATAATTTAATATAAATTTAAATTCAAACACTTGAACTTATGATTTATACTTTATTAACTAAATAGCATCACGCGTTTCGTCGTTACAAACGACTTCTTCAGATGCTTACAGAATCTGTAAGCATAGATTTTGTAAACATCTGAAGAAGTCGTTTGTAACGATGAAACGCGTCATGCTATGTAGTTAATAAAGTGTAAATCATAAGCTCAAGTGTTTGAATTTAAGTTTAAATTCAGTTATAATGGATTTACATCAAGTAAACGCCAACACTATTAAATATGTATGTATATCAAATCGTATATACGAGTCATTAGTTTGTGGTTTAATTTTTCCTTTCAAATTTGAGTTTTTTTCTAGCGAGCAATAATTAGTTGACCGAAAAAGTGATTAAAAATCCAATAACATCTAACCTATACAACTGTACACTCAAATAGTTCAATTCGTTCGGTTTTTTCTGAATTAAAATTCTTCGTGAAGGAATAATTTCAGAAATCTCAAAAAATCCTTACGTCTTAGAAGATCGTTAGGAGTAAGAGACCAGGTTGGATGCTTGAAATATTTCGCACTCAAACTGTGAAAATGTCATGTAAAAATTTCATTTAACAGCCTTTTACAAATTATTTAGTTGATATCCATATCTCATATTAAAGTAATGGATTAGTATCTCTTCAATTGTTTCAGGCATTTCTGGAATTGGAATTTCGAAGGGGAATAATTCGAAAAACATGGTGAATCCTACTTTATTTTCGGTCAATATATAATTTTTGAAACTGCGTTGTCAAAATACATTCATTTTTAAATTAATGATCGGACAAACAGTAGGGAATTCAAACGATAATTGTTCATCAACATTGACGAGATATAATAAAATGTTAAATTGAGAAACAATAAAAATGACTTGCATCAATCGAATCATCAAATATCGTTTGATTACTCATTGAGAATGCATGCAACTAATCATATTATAAAATAAAGTTTCCATTTGTTTCAGAATTACGCAGTGCATCTTGTACTCGTAAAACTCTAACGAAACGAACTCTAAAAGTTTTTGCTCATATAATAATAAGTGCATCGTTCGAACATAAAACGTTTCATAAAATATAATATAATAAGAAATTCTGTCGAAAAAATTATATGACGCATAATTTTATTCGCTATACATTTTTGTGTTAATTAATACATTCTGAATAGGAGCAATATATTCTTATGTGTCCATACTTTAGAAGTACATCTTTTCAATTATATTTTCACTGAATTTCAGTTTTTCCAATTTTCATTCTTTGGAAGTAATCCCATTCAGATATAATGCTCTCATGCCAGCGTTTCTTCAAATCCTTGAAATTCTGAAATGTGCTTTTCGGTATGGCCATCAGCTCGTTCTTCGATTCCGATTTTATCTCACCAATTGTGGAAAAACGCTTTCCTTTCATTGTTCTCTTCAATTCTTGAAATAGGAAAAAGTAGCAGGGAAAGCCAGATCTGGTAAATGCGGTGGTTGTTTTTAGCCAAAAAATCAAGAACTAGCATGATGTGTGAGCTCGTGCATTATCGTGATGCAGAATTCCTGATTTGTTTTTCCACAATTCAGATCGTTTGAGCAGCATTGCTTCACGCAATACGTAGTTTCGCGTGAAGCAATACTTCCTTGTAGTATTCCTTATTAACCGCATGTTCTGTTAGCAAGAACTCATTGTGAACCACGCCGTTGTAATCGAAGAAAACAGTGAGCAAAACGTTCACATTGGATCAAACTTGGCGTGTCTTTTTCGATCTTGGCTCTTCTAACCGCTTCAATTGGGTGATTGGGCCTTGGTTTCGACGGCATAACCATATACCAAAGGTTTTGTCTTTAGTTATGACCTTCTTCAGCAAATATTATGCTATACTAATGCGACGTTGCTTTTTCTCTAAATTTTGCAATTTCTGAGCAAACATCGCTAGCCCATGTTTCATGCCCAAAAGATCCGACAAAATTGCACTTATAGTAATTTGACGATTTTCCAGAACCATTTCCTTCACAGTTTCGATGTTTTCGTCGCTCATTGACATGGTTGCAACTCCAGGACGCTCATCGGAATCAACATATTCTCGGCCTTCTGTGAAGCGCTTGTACCACTTATAAACAAGTTTTTGGTACAAAGTAGGCCCGCCGAATGCCACAATCGATATTTTGAGTGCGTTGGAGCACTTTATTCCATTTTTAACGCAAAATTTAATACAGATTGTTTGACATATTTCTTTGAAAAATCAAGAAATCGAAGAACACAAAAACGTGACTAACATTCACAGTTGTCAAAAACAAACTTCTAATCAAAACTGGCTGATAAATGGTAACATATGTGAAAAATTTGTGAAGCACCTTAACAAAAAATAATTTGTTAATCGAATGTGCACAGCCTCCGAAAATTGAAAATTCACATTTTTTTTTGAACAGACGCATTATACAATTGAAAAAATTTTCAGGGCTTTTTCCATGATACTTCATGAGGGCTTCAGTATGATACTTTGAATATTTGCAATTTCTTGACGTAGAAAAAAATAAGAAATGTCTTTCAAAAAATTTCGGTCTAAGGAGTTACCTCTCATATTTTCTCAATGTACTAACGTTTTTTGTAACTATTTGATTTCCTGACTCCACTGTGGAGAAGCTATAGCAGATGAATATCGGTAAAAACTTATTTTGTTCAAGCTCAGATCTTTTTTTCGGTTTCCTGCGTTAAACATTTGCAGTTATCAATTAAAATAAGTAAACATTAGTCTTTTCGAATTCGAATACTAAGTATTCTAACGGAACATAAATATCGAAATCACTTACTTTATTATTTGTGATGGCAATCTGAGACCGATTAAACGAAGAATACACTTCATGAACCTAAATACTAATTTTCAATTATAATTTAAAGAATAGATCTAGTAAGCACACACTTCAATAGTTTACAATGTAGCTGAACTTTCCAATCACATTTAGAAAAATTACAGGTTTTCATCTCACATGTAATTGATTTGAGGGAAATAATTTTTTATATTTACTCAAATGCTATCTTTTTAACGTTGGTTATATTGATTTTAATTATTTGAACCTCAGATGATGCAGAACTTTTGTATCAGTCATTATGTGAATATCGAAGATATCCCACCTTATCGGATAGTTGCTGATATTTATCATAATAATAATATGTAAAGTGCTATAATAAAACAGTATTTAGAATTTTCTCATAATTTAATATGAAATACGAATGATGACGTTTCGAAGTACTACTTCTTTAGTGTTATATTCATTTTCAAAACTAAAATCGAAATAAACTTCATACTATATACCTAATTTTTACGAATTCCATTCGTAAAAACTAACTGTCGGAAAGCAAATCATATGAATATGAAGCAAGCGGTCATCTGAAAAATTATTTGCTTCTTGTTATACATCAATTATTCTCCAAATTGAACAAATCATATTTTGATCATGTATTGTAGGGCTTTGACACACCAAATCAAAAATTAAATTGAGAAATCAATTATTTTATCAAACATTTTCTGTAAATCGATTATTGAGGCCTGGATTTTTTCGTTGATCGATTCAATATTTGAATTTGAACCTATTTGAAAATCGATTTCCTTATATTCGCCTTTATTCCTCAATTTCGCCATCCTCAAATTCAAAACACTTCTATGCTTATATTCGTTTTTGTCTGAGTTCAGTTTTTTTTTTAAATGAGATTCCTTAAATGTGCCTCCAGATTTTACAAATGCATACAGTAAAATAGCGGAGAATGGTTTTCGAGGAAATTATTATAGTCTGCAATTTATGCAAAATATGTTTTCCAATTCATTTAATTTTCAGTGCCCCGGTAGGTTTGCCGTGATATAACATGATACTTTCACGATGCAATCTCTAGATTTTCAAGTCGAGCACTTTAATCGTACAGTAGACAAAATATCGATGACCATCAAAATGTCCTCCGTTTTGTAATTTAAAAAATAATTTGTGAAAAAAAGAAATGAACTTCACACAGAACTCGAATCCGTGTCTAATTATCTTCCATATTTTTCGAGCTTCTTCAGGTTTATTCCGTGCCATATTAGCTTCCCGACTCTACGAGTATTATGAATGAAAATTGTTGTTTACAGTTCACTTACGTGACCCTGATTGAATTATATAAACAAATATTCTAAAACAACGATAATAATATAATATAATGATCACAAGTCCTTGATAGCAGTCAACAGTTTTGTTGATATATATATATATATATATTTACTTATAATTTTCAACTCGGATTTCAGGTTGATGAATTCGAAATAATGATAAAAAGTAACAGTTTCGTTCGTAATAGTTTAATATTCATTCGGAGACCATTTATTTGTCATTTTTAATTGCAAACGAGCATCTCAGCCTATGGAAAATTCCACATTTTGAACGACAAAGAATCTGTATGAGTAGAAATGAACATTCGAATGAAGCTGCACAATAGGTACAAATAGGTTTTCAGTAAAAAATTACAGAAAAACAATTTTATGAAATAGAAGTATAATTAAAGTTTCGAATATTCTAAAATTATATCCTTTCTGCGCTCTGTGGCATATTCTTTTTTCGCAAACTTAAGTCTTGAATGTTTTCGAACAGAAAATTCACGAAAAATAGAGGGCTGCTGTTAGTTTACCGACACTTCTGGAACAAAAATCTTGGACATTTAGGCGAAACATATTTTTTTCCCCTGACGTTTCTGCACAAATAAATATTTTTTGCAACCAAAATAGAAAAATCTTTATTAATGTTCAATTTTCATTCATTCATACAACTTGCAATTGAAATCGATTTGAGTACTTATTCAACCCCAACAAATAATAGGCACTTTTTTTAGAATTGAAATACCATACTACTTCTGATGTAGTATGGTAACAAAAATAAATATGAGCGCTCTTTTCTGACATCAATCAAATTATTATATGATACTACTAATGACTATAATACTTGATAATTTTAAAACAAACTGCCTACGCCAATGATATTCTCATACATCTAGTTAGATAGCCAAATCCCTATAAATTTAATTTTATTGTAAATTTAAAGTACTCATTATAACTCTAAATTTTAATGAGATCAATTTTGTTCAATCTATTTTGATATTTGTTAGTCTTCCTAATTTTCAATGAAATATCTTTCTCTTCCAACAAGAATTCGTGAAAGTCAGAACAAATCAGCCCATTGAAATTATACTGTTTTGATCAGAGACCGAAAATGATCTGTTGAGCGAGTTTTTTTATTGCGTCCATTGCTGCGCGACCAGCCAAAATACTCCCTCTGGTCGCATTGTGTCCAGATATACAAAAAATAATACTTCGCGATTTTTAGCATTTCTGACGATAGTGGGTGTTAGGTGTTTCAGAAAAATTCAGCTGAAGCTGAATTGCGCATAAAAGCTTGTCGTCGTCAGAAAGGTTCATGCTAAGAACTTTCAAGTTTAAACATTCGTCAATTAGCTTCGTGTCATCCATTTCAATGTTAATTTTTTGGGAAAACGGATTGTTTTCTCGAAAGCAGACCGTAGAGTACTTTCAATGATTTTTGGAGACCTCATCCAGTTAAATTTGTCAACGTCCTCAATTGGTTTTTCCCAGCTTTCTATGTAGGATTCAATTTCTGAGTAAAAACCTGTACAATTTGTTTGAAATAGTTTTTCGTGATTTTATCTTGTGTGTTCACTATACTTTGTGCCTTCAGAGACAAGAAGTTTTCTTTAATTGTGTGATTCACCAGATGCGCGAATATGTTTCTGATTTCGATTTCCTACTTCTTTCCAACATGGAAAAAGTACATCACTGAATGCATGAGAATCATATATGCCTCTGATAGTGGTCTTCACAAAATTCTAGTCAATCCAAGCTTTCAAAATAAATTTCCAAGGCACCGAACATTTTCTAAAAGCTTCTGATTTCAGGAAAATTTGTTGCTTATCTAAAAAAATTGAATTTCCTTCACAACAATAGTGCACGGACACTTTTTAAAAACCGCTGCTGGACACATGAATTATCCGTCCATTTTACATAATCACTATTCAGTTGTGATTCAAATCTCTGAAGAATATACTACAATGAGGCAAAAATATAAAAAATAGTCGAGAACCTTTGCACATCTCTATTAATATGAGTGAGTTGTAATACATATTAAAGTGATAATAAATATTGAAGTGAGATACAGTTAAATATAATACCGAATTAATTGAATAAAATTTTCTCGGTCACTTCCGAAAAAACTTCTTGTGAAGGGGAAAATTTGGAAAGTATCGAAAACTCCTGGTTTCTTATAACTTAATAGGAGAGAAATGATAAGAAAAAAGATGATACTCCTGTATTGAGAAGTGCATCTTATGCAACATTTTACTGATTGAACTTGGTTAGTAATAAATTAAAAATTGATGAAATGAAAAACAATAGCTTTTGGCTCACAAAAAAATCGCTTCAGCCAATTATGTTATGGCAAAAAGCACAGAAACAGGAGCAGAAAAACAGGAACGCGAACATGAAAAAATTCAATGTAACTTGACATGAATTCTTTGAACTTATATTATATGCCTCAAAATATAGTGATTTAGTTCATTTTATCACTTTTCGAAATGGAAAGGACCTACATTATTGTAAACATTGCTACTTGAATATATATGTATAGTATGTTGAAGAATTCATGTTTCATGCTAATCTTTTTTTTGTATGTGAAGAATTATAGTTGGAAAACGTATGAAAACCTTTAACTGTTCAGAAATATGAATGGAAGATGAAGAATATTTTTTGCTCTAAGATACAATTCTGATCTTCATTCTAACTAATTTATTTCTCTTCTTTCTCTTTACTTTGTAATGAAGGTCAAAAATCTCGCCTACACCAATATCCCAGGACAATGCAAAATATTGATAAAAAAAATTCTTGGACATAATTCGATTTTTATGGATTCGAATAAGTGAACGTGGGTTAGAAGAGATGTCGAAATTCCTAACGAAACATTTTCGTTAGTGAATTGTACACTTTGTATATATACTTTCTATAAACTTATATTGTACATTATTCAAAATATAAAAATAATTGATATTTTTATAATATAAAAAATATTTGATGTGCATTACTTCTGAAGTCCAATAAATTAATAATCTTTTGTATCGGAAAGCTATCTAATTTGAGAAGGTACATTTTTTTTCTATTCTTCAAGACAAAAGAGAATTAATTTTTTTAAACTCGTTTAAAAAGATCTAGGTACTATGAATAATTTCTGCAGATTTTAGATGTGCATGTTGTTACATCTATTCAGGTCTTTACACGTAGGTTATTTTGAAATGAGCATATTTGTGATATAAGTAATATATAATACCTACATAGCATATATACTATATAGTTATTAATTATCTTATGTTTCCATTTATTCAGATTTTTTCAGATTATTTCAGTTCACTGCTTCATATATACCTAAGTACCTATGCAATTTATATTCGTGAAAAATATAAGAGAAGTTTCCCTCACAATTTAAATTAGTTTTGCTGGTTTCTTAATGTTTATTACGATTTTCCCCACATATTCTGACTCTTTTATGAATAAAAAATGTTTACGGTTCACACACGTATCCTTGATAAAAATAAATAAACAGATACTTCAATACGCGGTACAGTGAAATCATAATTTTCATATCACTTATATTTGATTATAATCAAACCGTTGATATCAGTGTATAGGTTTTTAAGCTCGAATTCAAGTTTTTCGAAAAGATTGTGGCTTACAACGTGCTTCACAAATGGACCCTACTACATAAATAATACTCTATATAAAATAAAACCCTACTATAAAATAATCCCCACGATGTTTCCAATCCTTTCTGAATTATTTTAATTGATTGAACAATTTATTACAGGGTGTTTTCGGAAATTTCGACATATCCTGGATTCTAATAACCTCGTCAAAGGTAAAAAGTTAGAATCATTGGCTATAACCTATATGAAACTGTGAAATCATAGCTAATTAACTATTAGAGACATCTATAATTTATACTCAATTAGCAAACATGTTCATGTTTGAAATATTTCTTAATGATATGAACAATTATGAGTAGAGTAACATATTAACTTAAGACAAAATATAACACTTCCAAATTAAGCTGTAACAATCAAATAGCTGTTGATTGCTCATCGCATTATGCATTCATTCCATTACCTATATAGTTAGATACAGTACCTACAGACTGTTATTGAGTCTTGAAAATGAGCTCACGCTCGAAACATGTTGAAAAATTCATATCGTTGAATATAATCGTGAAACATCAAGCCAAGCGTTTAATTCAATTTAATAGAGAATATTTCAATAATAAGTAAATATTATATTCAATAAAACATTCAATGATAAAATTTCATTTGAATTCACGTTCATTATCCCTTTATTGAAAACTTTGTTACCCTATGTGAAAATTTTCTGATCTCAGCTCCATTATGACCGAAAACTGTCAATTTTTAATTATATACCTATCTCATTATTTAAAATATACTTTCTAATGTCGAGCTCAAATATCTTTATAGTGGTACTAGTTTTCAATATATTTGGTAAATTATTGAAAGCCTCAAATCCGTCATAGTATATGCTGTTTTTAGATTTAGAGAGCTAACAACTTTGGATATAAAAAGTATCAGTATTTCTAGTATTATACCCATGCACATCACTGACATATGTTATATTTTTTATTACATTACATGGCCAATGATTTTTTATTTTATATATGAATATATATGAAGCAAAGATCATTCTTTGTTTTACAGACATAAGTCAAACTCCAAAGTGTTCAGCATAATTTTAACACAGGTATAATATAGCACTTCAAAATGGTTCGCTTGACACTATTCTGTAACTTCTGTAATTTTTTAACTTTTTCTTTAGTCAAACCAATCAACAATGTGGAGCAATATTCAAAACGTGGCATTATTATTGATTTGAACAAAAATAATTTCACATAGGTCGACAGGTTTTTTTTCTTATTCTTTCAAAAAAATAGATATTTTTTAGAGATTTTTGATGCTATGAAATCAACATGATCATTGAAACTCAATTTCTTGTCTGAAATAATGCCTAAATATTTCATCATTTCATATTGTTGAATAAATCGTGAAACATTAAGCCAAGAGTTTAATTTAATATTCAATTATGTTTCACCAAGAGTTCAGCGAGAATTCAATCTCAGCCTAAATATTTAACTGTTTCTACTCTTTCAATTTTCTGTTCATTAATCTTTATAGTTATATCCTTATTTTTATTGGTTTTAAGGGTTTTACTTCTACCAAAAACTGTGAAGTTAGATTTTGGCACATTCGGAAAAAAGCTATTGTCATATGACCATTCATTAATTGTAATAGTGTTGAAGTCAATATTACTGATCGTGTATTGTATGTTCCTCTATAGAATAATTCTAAATTAGTAATAATGAAACCTGAATTCTTCATCCTGTTGATTAGGCAACACACATGTCACTTTGAAGTTATATATATGTGAGCTGACTATTTGACGATATATATTGTTCCATTTAACATAATGCACTTTATATTTATGATATAATTATTACTAATCCGGATATATTCAGAATTTTTATTACATTAACCTATATTCTTGATATTAAGTATTGTTTCTTATATTTCATTAGAAATAGAACAGCTTTAATTTATTGAATTTTTCTGAACTTCCTGGAATTAGAATTCATTGAAAAAGCCTAGTTTTCTGATTGAGATCTCTTTTATCATCTCTCTTTTCATTTACATCATCTCCAAAATAATAATTCAAATACTAACAAATCAACATTGCTATATAACATACGTATTCGAATGTTCTTGTTGAATTATATATTCGATATAGTAATTTAATATAGGAATGCCTTATATTAAATGCTCGTATACATTAGATTAAAGATTAAGATCAACTTTGAATTATACTTATCATGTTAAATCACTCAAAATACTGTTTGGATAAAAATAAATATTATGGAATATTCATAATAATTATGGAACTTCATATTTTCCATTCGTTCCGTTGAAATCATATTTCTAACCTCATAAATTCAGATATATGGAGGCTAAGTACCCGAACGGTATAATAATAACCGAGCGAACGTCAAATCAAATTCTCGTATATTACCAACATTCTCAGCTAAATAAACTAGGATCGATTAATTTAGGCGAAGCTGGGCACATTTTGGGCGGCTGGGCACGGTTTGGTCGAATTGGGCACGTAGTGAAGATATATGCCGAATTCCGGGCACCTTGTGGGTGTGGAATGAACATATATATATATATATATATATATATATATATATATATATATATATATATATATATATATATATATATATATAAATATATATATATATATATATATATATATATATATATATATATATATATAAATATATATATATATATATATATAAATATATATATATATATATATATATATATATGTCGAAGAAAAGTAGGCCAAGGTCTTTGCGAACTATGAATATTACATTTAAAACAAGTGCAACAAAATTCTTCACAATCTATACAATTTCGGTTACCTGTCTGTCCTTTTCCTAAAGTTTTTCGAGTCTGTAGGGTCCCACATATTGGTGTATTTCTTGTACTGGGGTGGAGTTTTGCTTAGTGTCATTCTGCATCTTCCTTCAATTTTTCTTCAGACTTTCCCTGGTTAACGTCACGAATTTTCACCGAAAATTTTGAAGAAAATCTCGAACTTCGGATAAGACAAGAGATTTTCCATGTTCATCTATTATGCCGTTTCAGTCGCGTGGACTCGATTGTCCTTTTTTAAACAATTTTTTCGAAATACGCCCCTATTACACACAAACCACTATAGATTATCACTTCCTTGTTTCAGTCTTTGAGATTAAAACTTTTCCTGAAATTATATATGCTGAATAGCTGACACTTTTTTGTATTCCTTCAATTCACTGCCAGAAATGAATGAGATATGATCCTTGATGTTTAGAAAAACTACTTCGAATTATCACTCACTTAATCAATTATAATTCCTTCGAATTTTCTAATTGATTTACTATAGTTCTGTATATGTCTTCACCCTGCAAATTCATCCAAGTTCAGAATGAATCTGTGTAGGGGTGGCTTCGTGCAATGCAAGAAATCAATATTTTGTTGTACAAACTGAGCAGCGAAATATCCCTACAGGAAGGAAAGCACTATATTTGAATAGCGAATAAGATTTGAAAATTCTCTTCAACTATCTTATAAAATTCAGTTTTGACGCGGTGTATTGAAATATTATCCCTACACCAAGGAGAGTACTTTAAAGATGAATATTTCACAATCGAAATTTGTTGAATTGTTTGTGCCATATGTATTATTTAGAATGTTTGCCTTAGTACAGCACATAGGGGATGAAATACAGTAGGGTGCCCACTGCGGGCTGCTAATTTATTCAATAAACGATGAAATATGAAAAATGTGTTGCTGTTTTTAGTTTATACATAGACTTCAATGTATTTATAAAAATTAATGCATTATTTTCTTCAAATAACATTTGTTGAAATTTCATACGTACAAATTCAAAATTGTTAACCTCGGTTGACTTAATTTAGAAAAAAACTGTGCTCTAAACAATATTTCGCTAAATATTTAATAACTTTTGATACTGCTCTTCTAAAAGCTGAGAAAATTTTGGTTATAGGTTGCGATATCGAAAAATAACGATCAACTTCAGTATAACCAATTCCAGCATTTTGCTTAATTGTTTATCGTTATATTTGTATAGCATTTCAATAATCCTTTTTTTACCATATGAATCAACTTTCAGTTGAAACATGCTATATGAATAATATTAAAGTGAATATACAGTCTGATTATAAGAATGTTTCGTCATCTTTTAAACTGAACTAAATCGTACTAGATAAAAAATAATGATGTGAAAAAATATATACCTAAATTTTTAGTTTATCAAAAATATTATGTCAATGTGTTCAATTCAGAGAATCGTGATGATTCGTCTCAAAAGTACTTAAATAAGTGTACAAGTAACTAACAACCTCAACTAGTGTACAAGTTGAATTTATTATATTTACATTGATAGGTATTTGTAATTGGTGGAAAACACAGAAGTACTTGTAGTCAGGAATTTATACTCAAATTTACTTGTCGTGAAGAATTTTATTTCTTGTTTTCTGAAAAATCATACTTTTTACCAGTTTACCAATTTTTTTCAATATTATCTGGTTATAGATTCAATTTAACTTCAAATCTTCCACAATAAATGCGAATTACTTTCTCTATATTTCAATCTTATGAATTGTGCATACATTTTCAGCCTCGATGACAATAAACTGAAACAAATAATCACATGGTAACTAAGATGAAAAAATAACTTAATATTAACACGTATGTCCCTATAATTAAAGGGGAATTTTTGTTTATAATTTACTTTCAAATTGAATTCATTGATTTCTTATAATGTTAAATACAATCATTTTCTATGTGTAACTTTTTCTGGAAAATTGTGATTGAAATACCCTGAAAAATAAAAGAATCATTCCAATTTTCAAAAATATCCAATAGGATAGCAAATCGCAATAGGTATTTCAATTCGTGGTATACGTTTTCATCTAGTCGGACATCCTCATTCCGCAACTTTCATATTCCGATACTCTTTTTTATAACAATAGATATTTACCCATCCTTTTTCATTGGAATACGTTCCATTTGAAGAAAAATCAAAAAAATTAACTACGATCTTACCCCATCCAAACATATAATAAACCTTCAACTGACTTCATTCTATAGAACTCTATTCCGGTAATTATCTATTTTACCTTGCAAAAATTTAGTAGAAATTTAAACAATTATCAGTAATGCTGAACCCACTTTCAAAAACAACCCCTCAAGTAACCAAACTTAGCCTAATTATCACTGATTCTCGAAAAAACCTCAGGAAGTTTCAGCTGTCTTAGTCCATGATAACTTAAAATCTGCTTTGTAAGTCTACCTCTAAACTTCAGCACCTTTACCACTGAATTTGGTGAAATACTCATAAAATTAGTACCTGCTTCCACAATGCTAAAGATCGTTAAAAGAAAAAGATTGTTGTAAAGATGTGCACTCCCATACAAAATTTTACCGGAAATTTGATAGAACTTCTAAAGGATATCTATAAGTATGTAAAAATTATGTGGATCATACCTCATGTTGGGATAAGTCTTAATGAAGAGGTGGATCAATTAGCACAACATTCAATAAAAAAAGATTAAACTGGCAGAAGCAGAAAACAAAATTTCAATCGATTCTTGCATCTTCAATATATGACAACAAATCGTAAACACTACCAGAAGTTAACTAAAACACATTCGTCCTAATGTCAGCGATTACCTCTATATACTACTTACTAGATGCCAGAATAAAACATAAAATAAGTCATAATTCATCGACTAAGAATTGGACACTCCGTAATATACACTGTACACTGTGCTAACCGTGAACAACATTCTAATAAAATGCCTCGAAAACAATAGCATCAGAAGGGTACATCTGCTAAATGATAGCACAGAAAACTTACTGAACGTTTTGAAATGAACAAACTTATATTCCATAATGTAATTTTAAAGAACCCAAACTAATAAAGCTACATATGAGAGTTTCTAGCTAATAACCCAAAGCAAGGTTTATATGCTTATAAAAAAAAACTATATATATATATATATATATATATATATATATATATATATATATATATATATATATATATATATATATATATATATATAGTTATTTAAAGGAGTATTGCCGTACAATTCAAATTAAAAATGCCGAGAACTCATAAATTTTTAATTTAAATTTATATATATATATATATATATATATATATATATATATATATATATATATATATATATATATATATATATATATATATATATATATATATATATATATATATATAGGTTACACTGTGGCGATGAAAAGTTACTAGCTCGAAAAATATGTCATTTTTCGGTTTCAATATGAAATTTATGGTTTAATACCATACATTTCAAATGTCTTCAAATATCGATTTACAAAAGAAGTAAATCGATTAAAATTATTCAATTTATGCAGTCCGAAATATATACATATTCTAGGCATGTAAGTCTAGAATATGTATATATTTCGGGCTGCAAAAGTAAGTCATGTAAGTGACAGTTTTCTGTGATTTCTAAGGATGTGTGTCAATTTCTACCTAATATGTCCAAAAACATAATGCTAACTGTCATTTGCCATTGCAGAAAATTTTATCTAATTATTCATGTTCCTCTATCCGTCTAGTAAGGTGGGGCACTACCTTCAACATTTCTAGTCAATGAAATGAATAAACATGTTTTTTTTAGACAAGTAAATATTCGCAATCATAATGAAGAATACGTATAATATAAATATTTTAGCTTGGTTGCTGCATGGGTGTCTATATAGTTGCGATGTGTTTCAACGCAGTAGTAACTTTTTCTTCAATACTGATACCACAAATGCAGCTCAAAACAAGTAAAGTTGTTATAACAACACCACTCGAAATTTCTTTAGTTGGTAATAAATTATATAACCATATGTATCAAATTGTTAAATAACTAGTTGACTCTCATTACAGCTTCCATGGCGGCGCTGCCGATGTCTTTTGGCACCTTATTGAACTGTTATTTGATGGAACGTTTTGGGAGAAAATTAAGTCTTTTATTTTCCCAAATTCCAATGTTAGGTTGGTTAATAATTGGTTTTTCGGAAAATATCTACATGGTATTTGTTGGAAGATTCTTAACCGGGTGGAGTGCAGGAATGTCTTCCATATTATGTAGCGTTTATATCGCAGAGATTGCTTCCATAAGGTACAGGGCTGTTCTACTTGCCCTGATGAATTTATCCGTCAACTTGGGAATGGTAACAAGTCACATTCTTGGTTTATACATAACATGGAATTACGTTGCAATGATTATCTTTGGTTTTGCTATTTTCGGCATATTTGTTATAGCTTTTTGGTCGCCGGAAACTCCATTCTGGTTAATACTCAACGATAGATACTCAAAATGTGTGAAAACTCATTCATGGTTAAGTGGAGTTACAGAAGAAGTATCAATCAATATGCCTGAGTTCGTAGCACTCGAGAAAAAAGCGGAGCGAATAAAATCTATCCAGAAAAATTGCAAATACTATGCTTACTGTTTCACTAGTCCTGAATTCTACAAACCATTGTTGATTTCGAGTATGTTTTTTTTGATTGCACAGTTTTCTGGACTCGGTGCAATAACATTTTACAGTGTGACTCTTTTTCATGATATTTTGGGATCGAACGTCCGCCAAGAAACAGCTCTTTTAATGATCGATTCATTGAGAGTTTTTGGTCTTTGATGAGCGTTTTATTAATGCATATATTACAGAGAAGACTTTTAGCAATTATAAGTACCGCTGGAGTGAGCATATCTTTACTTTTTCTGAGTATGCATAATATGCTTCGCAATTTTCACGATCTAAACTATCATTATATACTTCCTTTGATCTCTATAGTGATGTACATTTCTTTTATTAGTATTGGATTATTGCCGTTACCTTGGTGTATGATTGGAGAACTATTTTCATCAGATAATAAATGTTTAGGTGCAAGTCTTTCAGCAATAGTTTGTTTCATAGCTGCTTTTGTGGTGGTGAACTCTCTTCCTTATATGTTAACAGAATTCGGAGCAGATATTACTTTTCTGGTATATGGCATTGTTGCTCTGTTTGGTACCCTGTACTTATACTATTTTTTGCCTGAAACGAGACATAAGACATTTAGTGAAATAGAAGAGGGTTTCACAAAAAAGAAGTGGAAAACACAGATAACTGAAATAAATCAATTTGACAAAATGTCTACGATAATTGAAAAATGAAATGAGAAATAAATAATTGTCTACCTGATATAATCTGAGAAGAATATTAGGTCAACAATTTTTCCGTGCTTTTGTGAACATATTCCTTTCAAAAAGCAATAACTAGATGGGATAGATTCAGAAGAAGTGTCAAAATCAATACAGTAATGCGAAGAAAATCCTGTAGCAAATAATACATGCCCATAATATAACTTAACATAAAGTAGTGCAACAATGCTTCGGGAATCGTTTCAGTTCTGTTACGTGATATTTTCTGATTTCGAAATTTATTATCTATCACATCGATAATTAGTATATTTTCATATTCGTATAGATGTTTATTGAATCTAATAAATTTAAGCATTCATTTTGCTTTAGTATAAGAAACAGAATTTATTTCATCTAATAAGTTAACAACAAATTTATTAATTCTGAGGATGTACGAAGTTCATTGAGTCATCTAGATAGCAGTTAACAATATCTTCCATGTAATTTCAAAGTAATGGCGGAATTAGTTTGGGAATAATTTCGTATCATTAATGTAACTGTAATTGATTCAATGTTAAGTTTTTTGAAATTGATGAATACTTTTGTGCTGTATGCGGTTTGCATACGACCAAGACAAAAAACCTGCTAGAATATTATATAGTTAAAATTAAAAAAATCTCAAATTTCATATCATTTATTCTCATTGATTTCACATACAACCGTATTTTATACTCAATTCATTAATTAACCTTTGAAATCAACATGATTCATTAATCGAAATTAAAATTGATTATACAGAAATAATTTTAATTTCAATTTTTCAATGGTTCACGGAAGAACCATTAAAAAATTGAAATTAAAATATACAACTCTATATTTTGATGAAATAATTCAATGGAGTTCACCTAAAAAATCAGGTAGGTATTATAAATAATTATTATTATACGGTTACAATGACGAATATCGAAACCAATGTGCTGAAAATTCGTTTAGCCACCTTCTAAAAAATCTATTTCAAATGCACCCTGTATATCGCACAGATGGCTATAACAACCTCCCCTTCTTTTGATCGAAAAGAGCACATGTCAGGTGATGCATGTTACACAGCCATACCTTAACATAGTCATAATTAACCTTTTCCCCTTAGTTTGGAGTCAAGTAGAGCGTATCATATTCCGTCTAAAATATTCAAATGATCATTCTTCTATCAACACTGTAACCAAAAACACAACCATTTTTCGAAATCTACATTCAATTAATTTCGTAACGTATAAGAATTATTATAATTTGTTAATGTTATTAATGAAACGCATTGTGATATGTGAAGTGTTTCGCAATTCCTACAATCCCCTTCAGGTATGTATATACTTTATACTTATACTAATACCAACGTAGCACTCTGTTGTTGAATTTCTTTATTAACTAAATAATTTCATTGAATCAATCAAATTTTATATCTCTATCTATGTATTCATGAGATATCCTGAAATACAATGAGTACCTACGCAATGACAAAATTTCTTTAATTCGCTCAAATTCTGTATCATTATTAGGAATATATTAATAAGGAATATTAAAAAATTTAAATAACAAGAAAGCTATTTCACATTCAGGTTTACATATCTTCTACTTTGAATTAAATGAAACGTTTCTAAAAATTTAATATATATATATATATATATATATATATATATATATATATATATATATATATATATATATATATATATATATATATATATATATATATATATATATATATATATATATATATATATATATATGTATATATATATATATATATATATATATATATATATATATATATATATATATTTTATTATTATTATTATTATTATTACGATTGTTCCCCATGAGGAGAGCGACTGAACTTGAATTCGCAATTATTAGGACTTTTGCTTCATCTCTTTTGTCTCCCAAAAACGCTTCATCCTCTCTGAATGCTCTTTCTTCAGTTCATCTGTCCATTTTACTCCAGGTTGACGAATTGACTTTTGCTCAAACTTTTCATGTGCGATTTTATAGCGACATTCAGTGCGATCTTCGAGATTTTGTATATTGATCTCTTGTAGATCCTTTTGGACCCCTTTTAGCCACTCTGTTCCGCATTTACTATTCATAAATATATCGAGTAGTTTCTTCGGTATTCTGGATTGTTTCATTATGTAGACATGTGCATAGAACTTTGCTCGTCCTTTTCTGATTTGTTCTGTTATCGTATTTGTCTTTTGATACAGTTCACTCTGAGGTCTTTTCATCCAAATGCCGTTTCTATTGATTGGCCCGTAAATCTTTCTGAGAATTTTTCGTTCTTGCTTTTCTATTTCTCTAATTCTTAAATGACGGTCAATAATCATTGTTTCAGATGCGTTGATTGCTTCTGGAAGAATCGTTGTGTTATAATGCCTCAATTTGGCGTCTCTCGAAATGCTCTTTTTGTTATAGTGAGCCCATGTTAGTTTGTAGGCCCTTTGGAGCTTGGTAATTCTCTGTTCATTAGCGATTCGATTTAAACCTGAGGACTGTATAACTTCCCCGAGATATTTAAAATGGCCAACTTGCAGAATTTCACCATGTTCTGTGATAAGAGAGGATTTATTTTTTGGTTTTCTTTCCATGTATTTGGTTTTATCATAAGAAATTTGTAACCCGGTTTTCTGCGCAATTTCATGTAGTTTTTCTACGTCAAGAATGGCTCCAGTTCTGTTGTCTGTGATGATAGCAATATCGTCAGCAAAGGCGAGACATTTGACATTTATTCTATCTTCTTTTTTGATACCCACTTGTATGCTCTTTACGTGAAATCCCCATTCCCTAATGATTTTTTCTAAAACAATATTGAAAATGATAGGCGAAAGTCCGCCCCCTGCCGCACACCGGTTTTGATTTCGAAGGGATCCGATACTTGCCCATAAATTTTACCTTGGAAGTTGTACCTGTAAGTGTCTGTTCTATAATTTTTCGGGTCTTTCGATCGATTCCAAATTCTTCCATGATTTCAAAACGGGTTTTTTCGGTCTACTGAATATAGATATATATATATATATATATATATATATATATATATATATATATATATATATATATATATATATATATATATATATATATATATATATATATATATATATATATATATATATATATATATATATATATATATATATATATATATATATATATATATATATATATATATATATATATATATATAAATATATATATATATATATATATATATATATATATATATATATATATATATATAAATCTCTTGTTGAAGAAGATAAATAAGTAGGTATACTTCCAGAGCGAATTGTGTGCCATGGTTTACATACAATATCCAAAAAACTTTAGTTAATTTTTAATTATTTATCATTTGGTTTCTGACCCTTCAATACTGTCAATAAGTGAAAATCGTTTACAAATGGTAACGAAACGACAAATGAAGATCAATGTTGACTGTCTGTTATTGCGACATTACGATGCCTTCTTGAGGCTAAGGAATGTATTCACTGTGTAAATTTCAAAGTCCAGATCTGTTCAGCACATGATCAGCCATTTCTGAATCAAGCCAGGTATTCCCAAATTAGTGGTTTCACTTGGTGTTCTACTCTGTTTGGGAGTGCTTTCGAAAGTATTTTGTAAGCAACTGGGAGTAAGGAAATGTCCCCCTAATTATTGATATCTATCTTGTCTCCATTTTTCTCCAATGGATGTATCAGCGCTCATTTCAAATCCACTGGTATCTGTTCCATCTTCCAGATTTCTGATAATAAATGATGAAGTTTTTGCTCAGATTTCAGAATTCCTCAATAATCCCATCTTCTCTTGCTACTTTATTGTTTTTGAGTTGCTTGATAATTAAGTTCTCCGAGTTTTGCTTATTTTTATGGTCGATAAATTTTTTCAATGCAGCTATTTGCTTGTCGAGGGCTTGGTCGTAAATTGAGTTCCACCAGCGATGTTTCTGTGCGAGAAAGTTGCCCTAGTTTAATGTCTTTCTGAATGTTCTTTGTAAGGATTTCCCCATCTGTCGATTCTTCCTGATTGATTTGTGCAATGATTTTTCTTTGTGGGGTTTCAGATATTCAGGATGCGACCTGAATTTTTTTAGTGAAAATTTTAATTTTTGTTTGGTTGAAAATTCGTTTTTATTTGGAGAAAATGGTGGTCCGAATCAAAGACGCCTTTGCGAGTTCTGACATTTAAAATTTCCTTTATGTTGTTTTTGGAAATTGGTACATGATCAATTTGATATTCCCGCTTGACACTGGGCGATTCCCATGTAGTTAACTTCTGTGCAGGTTTTTGAAATTGGGTAGATAGGTACTCATGATTTTTGACTACAAAGTTTCTACAGACGCAATCAATCTTTCACCATTCTTGTTGGAACGTTTGTGTTTGGTATGGGG
The DNA here is from genome assembly GCA_030704895.1 of Henosepilachna vigintioctopunctata. Lineage (NCBI taxonomy): Eukaryota > Metazoa > Arthropoda > Insecta > Coleoptera > Coccinellidae > Henosepilachna > Henosepilachna vigintioctopunctata. The sequence continues at coordinate 29,259 of JARQZJ010000115.1, read as the reverse complement.
ACCTGCAGTATCTCTGAATTTCCTATTCTTTCCCAGTAGTGCGTTAAAGTCGCCTATCAAGATTTTCATGTGTTGTTTTGGTATTTTATTGGTTGTTTCTACCAATGTTTCCCAAACATCTTGTACGCTTTCTGGAACGGATTTGTTGTGGTGATTGATGGGAGCGTACACATTGACCAGAATGTACGCTTCATTAGCTGATTCAATAGAAAGCTATTAGACTCTCTCGTTGGGCGATATGAAAGTAATAAGTGAGTCGGGTAGAGAATTGTATATCGGTAATCCGGTACCTGGTATCGAAATCCGGAAAGTTTTGAATGGACTAATTTCTTCCATTCTCTGTTCATATTCACGGTTGATAGTTATGGTCGCCGAAAAGGCTAAGCATTGACCAACCAGGAGAGTTCATGTGGAAGCCAAACATCGGTGACCTCCTTCACAGGAGTGTTTCTTTGTTGTTGTTTTTCTCCATCACCAGGTTCGTATACCTTGCACTCGGAGACTTCAGGCTTAGAACTTTGCTCCGCTGTTCTGAGGAGAGCCAATAAACTCGAAATACGTCACAATATATATCTATACATATATTTATATATATATATATATATATATATATATATATATATATATATATATATATATATATATATATATGTATAGATAGATAAATTCGATTCTTAGAACTGAAATTTCACAAAATGTTTCTATTCTCATGTGTCCATATTGAAAATCTGGATTTTTTTAGTTTGATATAAGTTTAAAATATAATAATACTAATAAATATTTCAATTTCTTCATCGGGATACTGTATTTTTGGATTATTCGACCTATAGTTAATTTAATGGCGTTTACGAAATCTAAACAATTCGTTTCAAAACAACAGTCTTTTCTTCATTAGGTGAATTGTTTATTTTTTGTTACAAACGGCCATCTAATTTTGTGTTTAATTCCAGTGACGTAACTACCAATGCAGCACGTCATTTGTTTGTATCGACCAAACCATCTGTTAATATCATGCCGATTGTATAAAATATCGATTCAAGAAAATGTTGCCGGTAAGAAATGTGGAACTAACAAAAGTACACTATTTTGAGCCCACAAAACAGCACAGAAATGTAGCAATACACACCATAAGTCAGGAAGTTTTCGACAATACATTTAACAAGAATGTGATAATCAAAAAAAATATTTTCGGGCACAAGTGGGTTCTAAAAATAAATGAAGTTGATATTGGGACAGCAAAAAAAAAGTATAGTTCAAGATTCTGGGTATATAGTGCAGTGTTTGCTTGCATTCTGGTTACAGTAATGGGAAGTCTGTTTTTCACTTTCAATCTAGGTACTTATTTTTTTCGTTTCTATTTACTGACACCGGATATTAAAATAACATTTTTATATTCGGTGTAATAAAATATTGCCACTTCTTCCAGAGAAAAAGATATTTAACAGTTATGGTAATGTTAACAATAGAAATGAATCAGATATTTCTATAAATATTCTTCCCCCAAAAAATTTCAATAACCAAAGCGAAGGAAGTATTCAAGTGATAAACGAAATTCGAAATAGGACTTCAAATCCGAAATTCTTCAATGTCACACAAGAGTTTGAAGCATTATATAAAGTAAGTATGATTTTCTTATTTTAAACAGAAACTGTTATATGCCTTTCGTGTATACATATTACCTACATACTCCTATTAATTTTTTCTATTTCCTATTAACGCTCAAATATTGACTGAAATGCAATTAGATCAACTTTCATTCTTAGATAGGTGCCGAAATATTACAATTATGTGCGTTCATCAGAATTCACAGTTTTGGGGAGCTACGATGTGTACCCCCTACTTTTTTCAGGTTATAGGCGCCCAAGTGCAACCAGCTATTTGTATAATCAAAATATAGGCAGATAAAAATACAAAACCGAATACCTTTGATTCACCTCAAACCATCTTCGAATGCATATAAATTTTTAAAGTAGTTACAAACAAGGTCTCTATATTATATAGAGAAAATTTATATCCATAATGGAACAATAATTTAAATTTACTCATATAGGTGTTGAATAATACGCATGACGAGTGTTTGAAAGTACAACTTCTTCAGGTGCCCAATAATCATGTGCTGATTTAACATCTGAAGTAGAAATTGTTGCTACTTTGAAACGAGCGTCATGCGTTCAATCTGATATATAAAGAAATTCAATCTAAGGTAACTTAAGTTCATTTCAGTTAATATATTAAATTCCTTCCTAATTTGAATGAAACTGATTAGTTTGTAATTTTCACTTTAATTCAGTCAAACATAACAATATTGTTTCGCCACCACAGTCTTCATCAGATGTAGATGATAGACAGTTTATGAAGAAGCTATTGTGTCAGCGAAACAATGTTATCATATTCAACTAATTTATAGTGGAAGTTACAAACTACTTAGTTTTATTCAAATTATGTTGTTAAATTTTTATGAATTATCGCCCCGATCGATAAGTAAATTCCTTCCAACCATTTTTTAATATTTTAATACGTATTCGAAGTGTTTCTTTGCAATTATTCAAATATATCATCAATTAAGTCACAGAATATTATACCTACTTTCAGAATAACGCAACCACCATAAAAAATATCAAAATATACTGCTCGAACTGTACAAAGGAACAGGTATGTATGAAAATAGAAGAAACGTCAAAACCGAAATGTTTCAACGTTGTCGATGAACATGACCCAACTGGATGTGGAGGCATATGCTTATTAAACGTAGAATATTGTGCCGTTTTGGATAGAAAACACGGGGTTTTTCAGTGCACACCACTAAAAACTTTACTGAATTGTCCGAAGGATAACTTTAATTGCGGCGAGCAGTGTATACCTACGCATAATGTTTGTGATGGGGTTATTCACTGTAAAGGCATGCAGGATGAAACGAATTGTGGTGAGAAAACTATTGCAAATTTATTCATTTGTTTAAAAAATAAGGATATATCCTAATTTTTTAGGATGCATATACCTTTCTATAGCATTATAAGTCGAATAAATTAAATATACTGTTTAGTAGTCTAAAATCTAACATCACTAATCATTATAGGTATGCATACATACGAGTACATACACTCCCAAATAGATATATAGGTATATATATATATATATATATATATATATATATATTTACATGGAAATCAAAATATGTATAAACACATACATATTTTCATTTTCATTCAATATTGGCACTGAATAGAATATTTCAATACAAGTGCATCCATTCGAAAAATATAAATTAATCAAAAAAAATGTTATAGTAGAGCCTGACTCGCCACTGTACTCGTTAGGTGTGATCAAAGCATGAAAATGAGAGTATTTCTAATCCGTATACGAATATATTCCACTAGACCATGTACCTAATTACAGAAAATACAAGCAAATAGTTTATCTTTGGCTGGACATAATACCAATGAATATTGGTCACTAGAAAATGAAATAAATCAAATATTATACAAATAGCTCCAATTTTTTTGGAAAGCATTCCAGAAGAGCATAAGCCAGTGTCAGTGTACGCTTTCCATTCAAAATTATCTTTCAACCCTTTTCTGTTCAAATTTCTGTCAACAGATTTTCACGTTATTTTGAATACTTCAGTTTTCTACTTTTGATTGTTCTACAGAAATTTCTAGAACCTAAAAAAATCTTGTTTGATAATTTGTTTTGTTTTAATAAATATGATTTATTTCATGTGATTACATTTACGAGCCATAAGACGAATTACGTCAAAAACGCAGATCATTTTACTTGTTACATTCCTTTATTGACATATTTCTTATATTTTTCTAGTGTAATGATCATTGAACAAATTAAAAATAACATTGTTATTTCATACATACCTAAACAGATCATATTCTTTACACAAATTGGTAGGATCTTATAGAACTGCAATTCCTTAATCAAAACATTTTTAATTACCTATCATTGAAAATTCATCATATAACTACTGAATCCTTTTCTTGGGAATTGAATTTGCTGAGAAAACAATTATTTATCTAAACAAAAATTGTTAGCATAATTGTAATTTCCATTTATATTACTTGAAATTCGAAATATTATCATATTCCGAATGATTGTAATCGAATTTCTTCATTTAATCAAGCGGACATACCATTTTACAGTTTGTGAAACATAAATAATAATAATAATAATAATAATAATACTTTATTCCCAAAATCAATAAGCACAAAATAAATAAAACAATATCAGAGTGAACAAAGTAGAGGAGTTCTTCTCACAAAAGACTACACTTGTGTGTGAGATTTGTATGAACACAATCCTAAATAATGCTCCTTTGGAACATGTACTTAATTTCAAAATATTACAATTACAATAACATAATACCATAACAAATATAACATAACATGTTATATTTGTTATTAACATGTACTTAATTTCAAAATATTACAATTACAATAACATAATACCATAACAAATATAACATAACCATCTAAATCATTGTTAACAAAATTTATTCCTTTTCAGGAAATTATTTATAGAGTTCCTTCCGTATTGCCATATCCATTTCTTTATGTATCTCTTGAATGATTTTATCGAACTGCAATTTCTTACTATACTAGATATTTCATTATAAAGAATTGGACTTAGGTAAGAGAATGATTTTTGCCCAATAGTTTTTTCATGAACGGCACTCTAAGACTTGTTCCATCTCGCAAATTTCCTACTATCACTCTCTCATTTACTGGTTGTTGCTTTCTTCTTTCATATTGATAAATCAGTAGTGCTCTAGCGTATAGTTGACGTACAGTAAATATCTCAGCCATGTTGAACAGGTCGTCTGTTGGAAAAGTGGAGTTTTCCTATATATTATCTTCAGAATAAATTTTTGGACAATTTCAATATGCCTATAATGACAGTCCGCTAAACTTCCCCATGCCAAAACACCATAAGACAAATGTGGTTGCACTAGTCCATAATAAATTTTGAATAGTTCCGACTCCTCACATACATTCCTTAATTGTTTGAATTTCACAAATAAACTTCTAATCTTCTTTATAATATTATCTGAGTGCTCATCCCATCGTAAGTGACTATCTATTGTAATCCCTAAGTACTTAATCACGTCAGCAGATGAAACTATGAAAATAGTGTTGTTGAGTTCAATTTCGAGCCTATTGAAGTTAGGTAGACCATCTCTATAACTAGCAAATTTCATAAATTTCGTTTTCTCCATATTAATGGTTAATTTTTTCAACGCGAAAAATTCCATCATCCGCTGAAGTACCTCCTGGGACTTATTTTTCAACTCATACCACGTATCAGCTCTAACGAGTATCGCAGTATCATCAGCAAAGCTAATTATTTCACTGTGTGGGTCTATGGAAAAAATTTCATTTATATAAAGAATGAATAATATAGGTCCAAGAACTGTTCCCTGAGGTACTCCACAGGTAACCAGGGATTCCTCGCTGATGACCCCTCCTATTTTAACTATTTGATTCCTATTCTCCAGATAGTTTTTAATTAAATTGTAGGCTATCCCTCTCCAACCCATGCACTCCAGTGTCTCTAGTAGTTCGTTGTGGTTGACGGTGTCAAACGCCTTCGCCAAGTCTACGAAAATTGTTAATATTGGTACATTCTTGTCTATTGCGTTCGTTATATGTGAAACCAGGTTTGCAATTGCATCCTGTGTTGATTTGCCTTTTTGAAATCCAAATTGGCGGTCAGATATAAGTGAGTATTTTTCCACAAATTTACATATGCGTATTTTTAAAATTTTTCGAATATTTTTGATAACGTTGTTGTGAGTGCTATGGGTCTATAGTTTGCAACATTCAATTTATCACCATTTTTGTAGATCGGAGTTATTACTACTTTTTTCAGGGCATCAGGAAAGATTCCGTTTTCAATACTCCGATTTATGAGACTTGCAATTGGTACAGAAATGCATCTTGTGTTGGCTTTGAAAATTTCCGCTGTAAGACCATCATACCCTGGTGACCTGCTATTCTTAAGTTCCTTTATCACTTTCATTATTTCGTTTTCATCGGTATTAAAAATAACAATGGTATTCGGGTTCCGGCGACAATTAATTTTCAATTCCTCATTCTTTTTCCTTTCAATTTTTGCTGCTAATTTCTCGCCGACACTCGAAAAATGTTTGTTAAACTCATCTACAATTCTCGTCCTATCTTCAATCAACATACCTTTTCGATCATTTATTTTAGTAATGCCCTCGTTCTGTTTCATTTCTCCCTTAACAAATTTCCAAAGACCTTTAGAAGAATTTTTATTTTTTTCAATTTGTTTTCTGTAGTACTCCTTTTTTACGGTTTTTATTAATGATTCTAGTTGATTTTTAAATTTCCTAAAGTTGTTTTTCATTTCTGGATTGTTTGGATTTTTCATCATATCCTTGTACAATCTATTTTTTTGCGAAACTGATTTTATTAGACCATTTGTGATCCATGGGGTTCGTTTTCTTTGTTGGTGTTTAATTTCTATCGTCTGTGTACATTCCACCACCTTTCCCTGTAGATTCTCAACAAATGAATTCCAAGCTAAGTTCGTATCTTGGACTTCACTTATTTTATCCCATTTCTCAGTTCTGAGTTTCTCACTCAGTTTAGAATAATTAGTAATTTTTTTCAGGTATGTTTTTGGTTGGCTTTTATAGCAAAATTCGTCGTCTGAGAATTCCACAAAGGTGGAAAAATGGTCCGTAACAGTTGTTTGAAGTATAGCTGGCACAAACCTCTCTTTTTCGTATCTGCTCTGTATGAAGATGTGGTCTATGCAAGATCCGGACTTTGAGTTAAGTCTGGTCAATCCATTAATCATGGAGATGAATCCATACTGCATCATAGTTGCGAGATACATTTCCGAAATACTTGTTTTGTCTAAAATGTCTATATTGATATCTCCCAAAAATAATACAACATCATACTCACTGTTTCTGTTGCAATTACCAAGATAATCCTCCAAATCCACAATGAAGTCTCTGGCTGATAAACTTGGAGCCCTATATACACAGTTCACTTGAATTTTTCTACCAAGGCTATTCACATTGAGTACAATTATTTTCACCGCACCAACGTTAACAATGTCACAAGTATATTGTAAATTGTCTCTTATAAATACGACGAGACCGTCATTTTGACTGTTCTTACTATGATTATATTAAGCTTATATCCAGCAATATGATATAAATCAATGTTCCGTATTTCCCAAGTTTCTGAGAATACTATACAGTCCATTTCACAATCAATTTGAGCAAGTACAACCCTGAATTCATCAAGATTCTTAGATATGGATCTTATGTTGGTATGTAGTACTCTAAACGTTTTACTTTTTTCTTTTTTCAAAGATAATTTGAGTTCCTCTAAATTTTTCACTTGTATCGTTTTAACTTGTTCACTGTCAAAGTCCCTGATATACTGATCCATGAATAAATAATAACTCAAAAAAAAATACAAAAATAAACCGATTTAATTCAAATGTAATATATCCAAAGATACAAAAATATGCTCAATCAATTGTCTTTCAGTAGATCAATTAGACCTTCATGTGACACCTGAATTATCCTTGGAAATTCACTTTTCCTACAAAGAACTTTTCCCTCTTTAACCCATACATACCTACATATAACCTATATTCTTCAGTTCAGACGCCTTCCTAAATAGATCTCGTGTAATCTTTGGTAGATCTTCATTTATATATATATTACGCCTATCCCCATCGAGTTCCATGTTTTCTGAATTTAGTAATCCTTTCGCCTTCCTCTTTAGCAATACTTCATTTCTAACACTCTCGCTTGGAAATGTAACCAAGATTGGTTTCATATGGCCTTTTGAAGATATTTGTCTGGTTTTAATTTCTTCATCCTTGATGTTAATATCTAGTTTATTCAGAACCTTTACAACTTCAGCCGTCTTACTTAGTCCAATCATAATGACATTATTTCTCCGTGTTTGAAAATCTGCTGTCACTGCGTTAGCTACAGCCTGATTTTTAAAATGGCCATTTCGTTCTTCAAAGATTGTACTTCAATTTTTAGTTTTTCATGTTCCCTCTTTAAGTTCTTATTTTCTTTTTTAATTTCTTCTAAATCTTTTTTGATACCTTCCATCATATTACCATTAAATGATATCGCTATCTCCAAATCACTAACTTTTCCGATTAACTGCTTGAACATTTCTTCCGTTGTGAGTACACTGCTCTGTGTAGATCCTTTTTTTTTAATCTTACTAGACATCTTTTTCATAGGTATTTCTTCCTCTTCAGAAGTTTCTCCAGGGCTAGCTGTATCTCTTTCTTCACATTCAGGACATATCCATTTCAATTTCTTCTTCTGGATTTTCTCTTCCTTCTTGATACTTGTACATGCTAAGTGAGCCCATCCACCGCATTCACCCGCGCATTGAATCTTGTATCCATTCTTTCCAATTGACTTGCGGCATGTAATACATACCATATTTCCGGTCATTTTATTAAGTAAGGTCTTCCTGTTCCTATGTTCTTATCTCTTCACTCGATTTAAACTCGCGTGATAAGGATGCACCATATGTTCAGAAGGGATCGATTCGTGTATATTGCATTCAATAAATTTGTACAAATTTCCTTTCGAAATATTCTAGATTTTGCAGAAATAATATTCACATCGAAACAAGAAAATTTTTAGCTTTATGTTGTTATATTTTTCTATATTACTTTCGCTCTTATTCGACTTCAATTTACCAACTATTTAGGAGCACTTGCAACACTTGTTATCTTGTCTCACATGTTCCAATATATATATAAATATTTGCAATCTAAAAAGTTATTCGTCAATTTATAAACCATCATAATGTCAAAGTTATTTCTACGTACTTCTAAAGGTCTAAATTTCATTCGCTTCTGAACTTCATTATAATTTATAACTGATCACGAAATACCTATTTTGAAAGCAACCCACTTCAGAAATTTCTCCTCACATTGGTACAATACACTGACTTCATTACATCTAAATTATTGAAATGACTCATTAATCTCTTAATAAATCCCAGCATCTTGAACGCTTTGTTCGCATTGTTCTGTATATAAGTAGCGAAACTAAGTTTATTTTTGAAGTAAACGCCTAAGTCCTTAATGATGATAACGTCCTTCAATGCTTGATGTTTCAAATTATATCTAAAATGGTTCGGATATCTAACTCTTCCAAACCTCATTACTTAGCACTTCTCTATGTTGAATTCCATTTCATTGTCTGCACACCAGTAATTAGTAATCAGGATCACGTTGAAGAAGCTCACCATCCTCCTTTGAGGATACTGGTCTTAAATTTTAAGATCATCCGCAAACAGAAAAAATGAACTATTCCTTATACCGTACCCTATGTAATTGATGAACAACAGGAATAAACTCGGCTGACAAAGGTGATCCCTGCGAGGCACCCGATGCCTTTTTAAATTCTCCAGAGAATTCTTTGCGTATCTTAACCCTCAACGTAATTCCTCTAATACGATCAGCCAACCAATCTTCAAATGGTGGTCCAACCCCTAACGCTTCAATTTCAGCAGTAAGTAACCAATGAACTACTCTGTCAAAAGCTTTTCTAAAATCAGTATAAATATTGACAATCTGTCTTCCTGCTTTTATAGCTTCTATTATAATATCAACAAATATTAGCAAGTTGGTCGTTACAGATCTCTTAAGAATAAATCCATATTGTTCATCAAGAAAAATATGATCGAATGAAGGAGAAATTTTATTCGCAATCAATGTGTCAAATAATTTAGGTATGACTGAAGACTTGCATATCGGTCTATAATTAGATATGTCGTTCTTGACGCCGGTTTTAAAAATCGGAATGATAAAACTCAATTTCCACGAAGCAGGAAATACTCCTGACTTTATGGAAATATTGAATAAACTACACAACAGTAGTTTATTCAATCAGTTCTCATCACTTTTTCAAGGCAGCGATTTGAGTTTACTCAAAATTTCATTAATACTTATAGAACAATCGACTTTATGCTTGTAAATGATACTAACATCTCTGGGATTGGATGTTTTAAAGGCCTTAGAAAAATCATTTTTGAGTAAAGCAGCTATTTCACGATCATCACTCGAACGTACATCTTTCAGGTGCATTTCTTTAGATATACCCTGATCTTAGTAGCTTTGAATGTTGAATCAACTCCTGGTCGGCACTTTTCAACGACGCAACAGAAAACGGTGTTTTTTGCCCCTCAAAAAAAAAACAAAATCAATTCAATCTATCAGAACTATGAAAAACTGGTTTGTCAATGTACCCCAATTGTGCATAGGATGATATTTTTGTTAACCATTTTTCTAGTCAATTTTTTGTAAATTTTTAATAAAACTTATTTCACAATTTTTTTACCGCTTTTGTTTACCTTGTAAGTTAAGGGTCAGTTTGATCCATGGGTAGCTATTAAGGGTTAAAACTGCACATTATCTCAAGACAAATATAGACTAATATTGATATAACGACTACCCATGTTAAAAATCAAACTGCAGTAACATTTTAAAATCAATGTCAAAGTGGTACAACCATATCCCACAGGATCAAAAGCATAACTTTTTAATTATTGTTTAAAAGCCATCATCTAATCAATTTGCATTATTACCCTACTGGCTATTATGTCAATTATCAGTATAATTAATAACTTGTACTTCATTTAGAGTTTTACTTTTCAGACTGCAATTTGGATGAAAATTTTCTTTGTCCAAATACAACTTTATGTCTTCCTAGAAATAAGAAATGTGATGGATTAATAGACTGCTGGGATAGGTCAGATGAAAACCAATGTCACAAAGGTATTTATAATGTAATAAATTGAACGTTTATAATAATCATTTAACATACAGAATGTCCATCAAAAATGTATCGTTGCATGAATGGACAATGTATACCAGGAGAGCAGTTTTGTGATGGTATAACACACTGCCCAGATTCCAGTGATGAACCTCAAGGCTGCCAAGTATGAAAATAGAAAATTGAATAAATTATTTTTTTACCTTTGTATTAAACATTTTATTTTGTTGAATGAAATATACAAGAAAATTATTTATGGAATAAAAAGATTTCTTAAACATATGTCTTAATCCATACGAGTCTTCAAGTCCTTAATTGTAACCTTATCCTTTTCTCTGAAAGAATAAAAAGTAAAATGAGAAACATTTTATTACATGTTTTCAAAATAATAAATGAAATGGAAACTTGCAAAAAAAAATTGAAAATCATGCTATAGACTACTACAATAAACTAGGGTGACCGCACCAGTAATTTTTTGCCGTTTTGATATTTTTGATAATATTTCGAATCAAATTACATTTTTCGAAGTTTTAAGCTGACCTTATGGTTCTTCCTTAATATCGTCATATCCTAAAATCACTTTCAGTATACATTTTTCAGAAAATTTGAAATTCTGTGAACCCCATCCCAACCCAGTAATTGCCACTGAAATTAAACTTACGGCGATAATTAACATAAATTCAAGTCAGATAATCTTAATCTACGTTAAATTCATTTTAGAATTGGAAGAATGAGATATGAAACTCAATGCTAAACTTTTTTATCAACATTCTACAACAAATTCTATTCAATATTTCATTAATGAACTCAAAATACAATTTCCTTGCCCAAAGGATATTCTCATTGTCAAGTATGTTCAACATTTTTTTAAATTCATAATTGACCACAAGAAGTATTTTCACAAAATTGTCATTCATCAATACATCTGGAGATAAAACACAAAAAATAGTAAATTCATATAATTAAGAATCTTACACAGCATCTACATTAAGGTTACCTAAATGCTCATTTCTAAGAGGAAAAAAAATGTTACGATTCTTTTATAAACCAAATGTGTGAATATTTGTAAATCGACATATTTCTAAATTGAAAGATTTCTTTACTGTAATTTCTCATTTGAAAAATCAAGAATTTTCTACATGAATAAGTTAAAACTCACATTATATATACCACTGCTCCCCATCCAGAAATTGCATCCCTATCAAATGCATTCATCAAAGCTTGAGAAGTGGTTTCAAATAAGTCATCAGGTCCTAAATTAGGTTCCCATACTGATTCACACATACCATACAACTGAGCACTGGCAGTACCACCAACTACAAACTCATCTGGCTTGTTAATACATCCTATTAGGTCCATATTGCAAATAAAAGGTTCATAAGTTACTGGGTCTAGACCTAAAAATAAAATTTAGCAATTAAGTGAACCTGAAATAAGATGCCAATTTTCATTTACCTGCGACAATAGGTTCAACAAAAAAAGGTCCAAACCTTTTTTCATACAGCATATTAGACAACATGGACGCCATAACTTTAGGAGATATTTTTCTATTTTCCCTCAGTTCATATAAATTCTTTCTGAATCTAATTTTTTCCATTACAGTTTGAGTATCGGTCGCTAATCCAGGTAAACCTACATAAAGATGTGGTCCCATTTCAAATATTTTCTGAAAATTAGTGCCAACAGTTTGCATTTGTATACCATAACGTTTGTCAGCAGCTATCGAAACACAGCCATCACCTTTCATAGCTAGCATAGCACCTCCATTGTACGTAAGAATTGACTATAAAATGACAATAATAATTATTTTATAGATGGCTATAATGATCTTATAGATTATAAATATTAAGAAAATACAAGTTGAACAATTCCAAAAAATACTTGACTACTAAGTGCCTGATTTTGAACAAGCAAAGGATCATGTGGATAACTTCCGAAAAACTGTAATTCTTGTACTTCTTAATAAAAACAAATTGCTAGCAACATAATTATTCCCTTTAAACACCTACAGACATAATAAGAAAAATACTCGGAACAAAACTCTCCCCAAAATGACGATGTGGGTAAAAACTCTCCCATAAACAAACAAGTGGTTGAAAATCATCATTACAAGCTGCTTTTCCCAGTCCAGAGTTATCTTTTTACATTTACAAACCTTCCTAAATATTCCAAAGTATAATATGCATATTACTTTCCTAAACAAATTGCATTTCACAATTATTTGGAGATGTGTGGAATATTTTCTAAATAAGACAGTTGTTAAAAATTATTGAGATAATAAAACCTTACTCCTTACAAGAGGATAAAAAAATTTTGAAACTTAGCATTCATGACTTTGGCAAAAGAAAATTTTGGAATAGCATATATTCCAAAATACAGAACTTTGATTTTTTATTTTGATGCATAATAAATCGAGTACACTGTAAATACGTTAAAAAATTTGGTAAAAAATTTTCGGTATAATAAAGTAAAAAATCTAAATTATATATAAGAAATTCGGCAAAGTCATCCAGCATAACCTTAAAATACAGAAAAATCTAGTAAAGACAACAATTAAGATCTGTCTAATTCTTCAACTTACCATTTTGTGTAACTAATAGTTATATAAATTCCACCCAGAAAAATATTTGGGTCTTATGCAAAATTACTTAATGAAAATAAGATTAACACCTCTATATATTTAGCTTCAACGTAAATCAAATACATACAACATATACTACAAGGGTGTAAGACAATAATATACAACAAGAACTCTGTACCTCTTGTCATAAATGTCAATTATAGAGAAGTGTTGCCATAATCTCTCATAATGAAATAAAAATGTAACTTGCAAGCAAAGTACTGTATTCAAAAAAATTACTTTACATATATAAAAATATTGATATAAGAAAAACACTCAACTAATTAATATAGAATTATGCTATCTACGATTATCGTTTGAAAATTAATGAAAGAAATGATGAACGAAAATAGGAAGATGTTTTTATAGTTTTATAATTAAATATAATTCAAAAATAAATTGATAAAAAAGTTATATATAAACTACCACTGACGAAACCGGACTTTTTTATAATATGACACCAGACAGAACTTTAAAGTTTAAAGGAGACAATTGTTCTGGCGGAACAATTAGGACGAGACTGACAATCACGGTTGCAGCAAAGACGACAGGGTTCTGTAAAAGGAGGAGGTTTTAAATATAGGAAAGTCTAAGAAACCAAGATGCTTTCAAAACATACGCTCACTGCCGGTACCGTACGAAAATAATGTGAAATGTGAAGTCATGGATGACATGGAAAATTTTTGAAAGATGGTTGCGAAACTGGGACGCTGAGTTAAAAGCACACAATAAGAAAATTCTCCTTGTGGTTGATAAATATTCTACACATCCGGCTCTTACTAATCCGAAGTATATTAAATTTGTGTTTTTGCCATCAAATGTTACATCTGTACTGAAGTCAGTGAGCCAAGGTGTAATAAGGTGTTTAAAATCATATATAAGAGTGAACAATAAACAAAAGTGAACATTATCGGCAAATCCTGCAATTGGAAGAAACCGTTACACGTGTTTCGAGATTATTGGGTCTCCGCAGAACGCCGTAGCCAAGTTCAAGTTTTACGAACCTGGAAATGCAAAAACAAAAACTTCTCCCGAATTAAATATCATTTATATATTGTTCAAATTATCGGCATAGACCATCCGTAAAGGATAAATAGTCGCCTCAAGGTCGAACTAGTTTGGTCAAATCACCCAATCCGGAGAGTACAAACGCAACTGAACTGTGTTGACTTCCTTTAAAGGAAACTGCTGCTTCAAATTGCGGCATATGCCGATAATGTTCACTTCTTTAAAAATTTTCAATCGAAACACTTTGTAACGGCTGCTTTCAATTACGGTATATTTAACTTTTGTTTAAATTTTCTCCCGCTTTTTTCCACCGGTGAATTATCAATCACCGATTCATCCAACTCAATCCTTCTTCTGAGATATAATAATAATAATAAGACATTTATTCCCAACAGATATACATCCAATTACAGAAAAAAAATTTAAAAAAAAATTACAATTTATAAAAAATTGCAAAATTGTACACAAATAATAATAAATAAGAAAAGAAATTAACAAGAGTAGCTTATACTCCCTATTTAACAAAAATAGGGAGTATAAGCTAATATATACAACGAAATATGTTATATTATAGATAGAAAGAGTACCATCCATGTTTATCAATTCTTTAAGAATCTGTCTTTTACCCTTACCTCATGTTATTGAATTTTAATTAGAGTGTTGTAATCTGCACCATGTTTCAGGGCTTCTGATGAAGAGATAAATAAATCTCGAAAGCTTAAGCAAACGGAAAAGAGCACTGCGTTTTATTATTACTGCCTTCCCAAGATTATTTGAAATACATTCTAATATATTTCGATAGAGAGAGCTCACGTGAATTTTCAAAAAATATTGTTCCCCTCATTCGGATCTAAGACCTGTGGGCGTTTTGAAAGTCATCGATTCTTGATTGATAATAATAAATACTAGATTGATGAAAACATTGTTGTATCCTATTATCATTCAACAAGATCGATGATTTTTTCGAAACGGATATTCACTCTCGAAAATAGTAGGATCGTTCTCGTTGACAACATTTGTGTAGACAGCTCCCCGAGAGTTTTATTTGAAATATTTCGATATTTCTATTAAGAGTTTCAGTATTTACTACTACTATATATATATATATATATATATATATATATATATATATATATATATATATATATATATATATATATATATATATATATATATATATATATATATATTAATCCCCAAGTCAAAAATTAATACAATTATTTTCAAAAATTGAATGCTCATCTGAGTGAATGAAAAAAATATTTATTTATTACAATAATTTTATGAGTAACATATCAGTTCCATCCCATTTGTTTAGCCCAAATTAAACAGAACAAACCGACAGGAGCCCACCAAGCAGGAAGGAAAAACAGAGTAAAAACTAAGGTGCATCTGAATCCGCTTCCCATCATATATCGTAATCCTGGAATATTACTACCTATTTGTTGTTCTCCACTTCCAGATGATTTCCTTATTGCTGTTTCGATAATATTAGAAGGGTTTTTGATCTCTACAAATTTGTTTTTGGAAAGAATAGATAATTGACGTCTATCAAGTAGATCTATTTCTTTTTTTGGTTGCTCACTTCCCATTTTAGCAGTTGCGTTTCGAAAACTCGTTTGTTTGACGAAATTTTGAATTGCAGGAACAATTCTTCGAATAAACATAGCTTCAATCTATAATTCTATTGTTGAGTTCTAATAATCTTGTAATTTATTTCAATATTCTTTCACCTTTTCTGGCAATTGTTATGAATTCGACAATTGGTTACTAGATATGCTATTCAAATTTGTCAAAGTTTACATTTTGACAAATATAATATACATCTAACGTTCCTATTACAAAGTATGTTCTGTGGTATCTGTACTGGTTTAGGTTTATGGAATACTCAAATATTGTTTTTGTTGCTCTGACTTCTGGCGACAGTAAATTTTAATTTGTGCTGTATAATTTATCACCCAGTTCAAAGAAAAATGTGAAAATAGATTATTTTGTTATTTTGTTTAGAAAAGTTATGTTGGTATTAATATCTTCGAAATGTAATATGGCGGCTGGATTTCTATGTACTTCGTTCAGTTTTGCATTATCATTCATTCATTTGAAAATAATCGGCTATAAATAAACAGAGTGTACATTTATTTTTTTCGGTATTATTTTCTTTAGGAAAGTTATTGTTCATTTCAAAATACCCAAAATTGCATTAAGCATGAAGATCACACTGAAAAATCTGCAGCAACAGACGTTTGTAGTAGATATAGAACCCACGAAGACGGTACGTGTTTAAAATTGTTCAGAAGATTTAGTGATAAAAGTAATATTTTTTATCTTTTGCACAGGTCAAGCAACTCAAGCAGAAAATTGAGCAGGATAAAGGAAAGGAGTATCCTTCGGATAATCAAAGACTGATTTATGCAGGTTAGTTTAAGACTATTTTTGTTAAGGGGTTCAAAGACCTGATGATTCATTTTGAATTCCAGGGAAAATTCTTAGCGATGAGAGTCCTTTATCGGAATATAATATTGATGAAAAAAAATTCATTGTGGTAATGGTCACCAAGCCTAAACCACCAGAAAAAGTTGAGAGTGGAGATGGAAATACTGATCAGAAAAGGTTAGTCCTTTTATATATTTAGAACCAATTTTTTAAAGGGTTTTTAATATTGATAAATATATATATATATATATATATATATATATATATATATATATATATATATATATATATATATATATATATATATATATATATATAAAATTATATAGGGATGCATCAAGACCAAACTCCCTTGCTCATTTCAGAAATGAAGTTAGAAGGTTTCTACTCTCTAATAACATTGATGCTAATAAAATTTTTTATTAGTTGGAAAAAATCGTTTATTTATACAAAAGAAAGTTCAATCTATTTTTAGTATTATAAAATTCTGTAATTTACTAAGTTGGAATATGGATAGTTTACTTTGAGTGATTCATTTCTGTTGTAATTATTAATTTCATTAAGCACTATTATTAATACTATTATATATCATTATAGTGTATAGCTAGGATGCATCCACTAACATGTTTTTTGTGCTGACTACAAATCAATTCACTATTAACTTAGGTCTTCCTTCCATTTAAATTTGTGTGATTTTGCATATTATTTAATTGTATGTGGCACTATAAAGATTGTACATATGTAATAAGTTGAATATCTTTCTCTTGAAGCACCTTTTTTTTGATATTGATGGATTGGATCAATTATATCTTCTGTATTGTTTTCATTGTCCAAAAAATCTTGTGCTTAGTCCACTCAGTCTCGTGTGTTTTGATTTTATTTCTGTGGTTTGCTATAACAGTTGATTTAAAGAATAGTTGAGATTTCTAAGTTTAGTTACATATTTTTATATTATTTCTGCACAATGAGCAGAAATGAATATTGAGATTTGTTTTAGCTATGTTGAAAAAATACATTACGGTTGTATTCTAAGTTAGGTCTCATATTATTTTATAAATTGAATTTGTGATTTTTGATTTTTTAATGTGAGATGATAATGTTTCATTTGCTCATATACTTTTGCAACAAAGTATATTTTCAGTTTGAGTAGTCAGCATTGTCATTACTGATATGAGCCAAGACCTTTGCAGAACATTCAGTCATTCTTGTCTCCTCTGAGCGACTACTCTCCATCTCCTCCCTCCAAGAGTTTTTTTCTTCCTCTAAGTTGTTCACATACTTCATTCGCATTCTAATGAGAAATTGTTAGAAAAGAGGAGATGCCCGGAGAACACCCTCTTGATAATAGCCAATTTTTTGTTATAGACATGTCCCAGCTATCTTAATTGGCTTACCTTAACTGTTTTGAAGTTAGCAACGAAACTTATCCAAAGGTGTCACACACCTCAAGATATGTATATAAGAACTTGGAATCATAACTTGGTAATCAAGTATGTCATATGCTGAAACTGAATTATTTCCCTCTTTTATATATTTCGAAACTCTCCATAGTGTGGTGGATTGTAGAGTGTTTTGTTTAAGTATTATTATCAGTTTCTATAGTATATGATGACTTAAATGTCGCAATCGTTCTATATAGGCGATGGAGTAAAAACTTGCAGTATTTTTTAAACTGAGTTAGTTCACAAAAATTTGATTAACGATTTTATCTACACATTTTAATTCCTTTCGATTTGATTGTCACTTCAATGTTGCAAAAGTCATTGGCGTCGCATAGAGATGATAGAGGTGAAAATTTTCTATATTTTTCAAACTGAGTTCACAAAAATTTGATAAATGATTTATTCACTTATTTCAATACCTTTCGAGGGTATATAGTCATTTCAATGCCGCAACTGGTCATTGGCGTCGCATATGGGCTATAAGGGTGAAAAATTGGGTATTTTTTGAACTAAGTCACTTCACAACATTTTGATGAATGCTTGTGTCTACTTATTGTGTCTACAAAATCATTTTTCTATGCCACGCCAATGACCATATACTATCGAAAGGGATTAAAATGTGTAGACAAAATCATTCATCAAATTTTTGTAAACTAACTTATTTTAAAAAAATACACCAATATTTCACCCGTATCACCCCTATGCGACGCCAATGGATGTTGCGACATTGGATTGACTATATACCATCGAAATGGATTAAAAACAGTTTTAAAAATACAGCAATTTTTTACTACATGACCCTTATACGACGATTACGACATTCAAGAGACCACATCCCATCGAAAGTGATAATAATAGTTAAATAAAACACTACAATCTACCGACGCTTTCGAAAGTTTCGAAATATATAAAAAAAAGTAAATAATTCAGTTTCAGCAAATGATACACTTGATTACCGAGTTGTCATTCCAAAGTTCTTATATATATTTATCGACGTGCATGACACCTTTAGGTAAGATTCGTTGCTGGGATTTCGTTCCCACTTCACACCAGTCTTACCTTGAAGACATTCACAGTATGATTTTTTTTTTAAGATATTGTTCATAATTATATTGCCTACGCCATATTCCATTTTCTTGAACGGTTCCCCTTATTATTTTGAAATCTTGTTAATTTTGTTTCGAAGTTTCCACTCAGTATGATAATACTGGACGTAAGAGTGTTTTGTAAACGTTTCTTTCAATTTTTCTGGAATAGTCTCCAGACACATTCTTAATTCCTGTCTTTAATAAAGACAGGAATTAAGAATTCGTGTATTTCGAATTTGTGAAGTTCGAAGGAAGATCGTTCGGTCGAATTCTTTACTATTATCGTCCCACATAACTAAGGAATCCAAATAAGTGAATTATTTTACTACTTGCACGATAAAATTTTTTAAGTCGTTAGGCAGTCGTAGAATCCTTGTTTATTTGCTTTGGAAGACTTGCATAAAGCTCTAGATAGCATCTTACGATAATTACTTATTAGCCGTAATTACTACCTTATGTTATTATGCAGGAGGTCTGAGACCTATATAGCTTCAACTGGACATACAGTTTAACGCCGAGCGGTCAAGAACACGGTGGAAATTGAACCTACCAGCATCAATAAGCCGAAAAATTATAGAGTCACTATATGTTGACTACCTAGCCTCTAAAATGTTATGTCCCTTAACATGTTTTTTTTTAAATTGGCAGAGTATATCAATTCTATAATCTCTTGGTAGTTCATTATTTGCTCAAATTGTTTATTCAATATAATTGTAATATTTTTTCTCAAGTGCATTTCTATTTTTCAACAGCTCTGCAAATATCTGGTCCTAACCAGATACTTTCGTATTTTTGACATGTTTTATACAATTTAGATTTGATTTGAATTTTTCTATCAAATATTTTGTAGCATTTCCCCATCACATAATTAAATACTTGGATTCTCAGCTGAGATTCTGTGAAATACACTCGACTTGTACATGCTTATATTCCTTTCTGACCTGATATTTGGAGGCAAGGCATTGTAGTATCTTATGCAGATGAATTCAGGTCCATTCTCTGTATGTGTAAATCGCTAAGTATGCTTTGGATACTTCAAAAAAGTGATCCTTGTGCTAGACCCACTATTTGCTTTCTGTTCAAGTTGCAGATTTTTTAAAACAAAAAGCAGATTTTCTTGGATGTGTATCGCTGTTGCTGTGAGTAGACAATTTTCTCGATATTTGCCTCTGCAGGAAGCATCAAATTTCATTCCCAAAATGCTACACAGGGGTCTTTTTTGCAGAACTTTTATATTTCTCATAGAACTACTATTACCGAAGAACATAGCACCGTATTTAAGTCACGATTCGAAGACTGCCTGATAACTCACCCTCAACACCGGCCAATTCAGATATTTCTTCATTACCTTCAAAGAGTAGCAGACAGAGCTCAAATTATTACAGAGTTGTGCTATGTGTACATCCCATTTCATAAATTCATCATTATAAATACCAAGGAATTTTGACGAGTTCTGAGCTACAATGACGTGATTCTTTGTTTTGATTAATTTAGCAGTTAGAATATTGGAGTGAGTTGTCTTGAAGAAGGCTGCATTTGTTCTCATTCATATGCAATCGATTCATATTGAACCAATGCTGAGTCTGCTGAGTGGTGATATCCACAGCTTCTGTTAAATTTGACAAATTATCACATCTTACTACCAGTGTATCATCAACGTAATTTTGAACAGAGATATTTGCTCTTTTTAATCCGGTAGTTTATAAGTCATTTATAAAGGTAATGAAGATTATAGGACCCAGAATTGAACCTCGAGGTACTCCAATGGCTATTGATACTTTCTTCGAGAATACCTGTTTCACTCCATCCCTCAAAAGTTAGTTTTTTACTTCTGGATGATAAGTAAGATTCAAACCACTTGAGTGTGTAGTATCACTGTAGCTTCACTTTTTCTGCAATATTAATTCATGAATCAAACTGTCAAATGCTTTGGATAAATCAATGACAACTTAATCATATTCAATTGCATTTAAAATTTCTGCAATGAACTGATAGATCGCTATCACTGTTAATCTATCGATATACTTAAGCGCTATTTAGTAGATATGGAACCTTATACAGTGGCCGAATATTTGAATTTTCCAATATAAGGAACGCTGTAACAAGTTTATCTATGTTTAACTTTTTTTCTCTGTTTCACATATTGGAATTGACTTTGTTTCTTTGCTGTTGTGTATTGACTTGTACAATTTTACAAAGAAATATTTATATATATATATATATATATATATATATATATATATATATATATATATATCTTATATATAAAATTCTCGTGTCACAGTTTTCGTTTCCATACTCCTCCGAAACGGCTTGAGCGATTCTCATAAAATTTTGTGAGCGTATTGAGTAGGTCTGAGAATCGGCCAACATCTATTTTTCATCCCCCTAAATGTTAGGGGTAGTCCACCCCTGAATTTTGTTTTTTATTTTTTAGACAAAATTTTCAGTTTTTATTTTTTTATGATACAACATACAAAAATACATACAATACTAAATTTTCACCCTTCTACGATCAACCCTTATTTTTTATAGCTGTTTATTTCTTTGGCGGCTTGATGATATTGTTGGCAGGCGATTTCAGGCAGACGTTGCCAGTAATTCCCCGTGGAACGCCTGCAGATGAATTGAATGTTTGCCTGAAGGCATCACCTTTATATGTTACCGTTATTATGGAATAACGTAAAAACATTATCGCTAACCACTAATATGAGAATTCAACTTCAAAATGATCAAAGTGCTGCACAATTTTCCAAACAATTATTAGCTGTTGGAAATTGAAAAGTCCCAGTTGATGCGACATCTGGATAAATTACTCTTACCAACGACTTTTGCCGATTTGTAGACTCTCAATAAGCTTTTATTGAAGATGTTTTCCAAACATTAGTGAGAATTATCAGAATTATGCTTGGTTAAGTCAACGAACAATTCTTGCAGCAAAGAATAATGATATACACGCACTGAATTTCACCATTCAATCAAAAATTGCAGGCGATTTGGTGACATACAAATCCGTTGATTCCATAACAAATCCCGATGATGTAGTAAATTATCCAACGGATTTTTTGAACTCTCTGGAGTTACCAGGATTTCTAGCACATAACTTGCAACTCAAAGATGGTACAGTTATTATGATATTGCGTAATTTGAATCCACCGCGACTTTGCAACGGTACTCGACTTTCGGTTAAAAGACATGCCGAATTTGATTGAGGCAACCATTATTAACGGAAAGTACGCAAGTGAAAATGTATGTATTCCTCGAATACCAATGATTCCGACTGATCTTCCGTTTGACTTCAAACGATTGCAATTTCCAGGTCGCCTTGCGTTCGCAATGAACAAGTCGCAAGGCCAATCGCTTAGTGTTTGCGGGATAAATTTAGAAAATCATTGTTTTTCACATGGGCAGTTATACGTTGCGTGTTCACGAGTTGGGAAACCATCCGCTTTGTTTGTGTTAACGTCAGACCAAAAAACAAAAAATGTGGTTACTTCAATGAAACGGATAATTTGCGGACACGGATATAATTCAGTATTTACTTTGGATTCACTTTCATTTACTTAGAGATGTTCAACTAAATAACACTTCATTTTTGTAATCGGAATGAATTCATTACTGTTGTGAAACGAAATAAAATTTTTCCTTTTCAAATATAAAACTTTTAATCACCAAACGAAATGTTACATAAAACGAAGCCATCTGGTGGCGAAACGGAGTTCGCCGGGTTTGCTAGTATATATATATATATATATATATATTACCATCATCTGATCTACTGATATTGTAGAAATGTGGAAAGAAAAAATATACTTCAAACTTGCAAATTAACTGTAGCTGATAAAATTGCGTATTCAAAGATTACTACTTTGAAATATTTATTTGGAAATCTAAAGAATATTCTTCTTTCTAGTGCTCAACAGGCCGCCCCCGCCCCTCAGATTGCACAGACTCAGCCTGCCCCACCCCCAGTTGCCTCTGTTCAGGAGCAACCAGCCGCTACAAATGCGGGGGCCGTTCAACCTCCTGCAACAGCAGACCTGAGCAACGCGGCGGAGTCGGCTTTGCTGATGGGTGAGGAATATGAGACAATGGTAAGGAACATAACAGACATGGGTTATGCGAGAGATCAAGTAGAGCAGGCTCTTAGGGCAAGTTTCAACAATCCTGATCGAGCTGTAGAGTACTTGATAAATGGTATACCAGCAAATTTAGATGAGCAAGAAGGGGTAAGATTTCAAAGAACATTTTATTAAAGCAAATATTATAATCGATTAACTTGAAAATTAAAATTAGCAATAAAAAAGAATATTGTGATCAAATTGAATATAGATTCCTTCTTGTGAAAAACAGGGAAACACTAATTTTGAAAAATGTGTTATAATACATGCTATTAATTTTATATTTCACAAATTAGTTGAAGCAAACAAAGCATTGAACAAAGAGGAAAATTATCATTCAAGATAAGGTAATTGGAAGTAAACAAGTTTAATTAAATGGACTACTTAGTAGCCTTCTTGTGTTTGAAGTAACACTTCAAGCAAATGCACAAATGATTCCATTTCTACAGATTCTTCACATGAAATGAAATCAGAAATTTGACGTATTAAACTTTTGTTTTTGCTGTCATAAAATAGCACAAATATTGAAGTGCGTTCTTATTAATAGGAAGAAGACAGCTTAGTCTTAAGGAATAATCTTTGTAATTTCTATTGGTAAAATTTGAATTATAGCAGCTAACTATAGAATGTAATACGTAAATCAAATTAGTAATTATTTATGGATACCTTATGTTTCTAAAGTAATCTAAAAGTTGAGAATGATTCATCATTGAATTTTGATATGGGAAGTTCTTACAAACATGTGATACGTTTTTTTGTTAATGGGATACAAATTCTTCAATGTTTTCATTATTTTAATAGAAATAATAACATTGTAATAAACATAAACCAAAAAGATTTTATAAAACAGTATATAAACAACAGATATTCAAAATGCGCAACTCCGGCTAAAATACAAATATCCACTGCATTTATTTATTGCTGAAGTTTATGATAGGAGTTATGTAAATGAATGATTTTAAATATAATTAAACACAAAAAACCAAAGACATATGTCCAGGTGACCTAGAAGTGTCCTGGCTGTTAAATCCTTACCTGATCCAAATAAAAACGCCAATGGTTACTTCAAAATGTGGAGTAGCACCACAATCATCTCTGAACCAAATAAAACTTTTAATTATAATGTGAACATATTTTAATAGAACTGGAATGGAAACTGGACTATATACTGGAATATATATATATATATATATATATATATATATATATATATATATATATATATCCCCAATCAAATTGTGCAAGAACAGAATTCAACTTTCTATAATCAATAATTTTTTTGTAAAATCAAGACCCAAATGACGTTTTTTATAGTTACTTTCAATTGACTATTCCAACAGTACCATAAAATGATCAGAGACACTTGTCTGCACCATTGCAGGCTTAAAGTTATCCCCATTTATTTTCGTTTTCAGAAAAATGTGATCGATACAACTCTTAGAATACTTTGTCACACGTGTATAATTATTAATCATAGAAACATAACCAGCTTCGCTGAGTATGTTCAGGTATTGTTCAACATTCCTAGTTGTTCTGAAAGTATCTATGTTGGTACCTCCAATAAAGAGAGTTACATCAATTTGTTCTTGTTTATTAGGGGTCATCCATAAAGTACGTCACACGTAAATGGGGGGGAGGGGGTCGACAAAGTGTGACATGGTGTGACAAAGGGTGGGAGGGGTCCTAACTGTTGTGACATCACATTTCAAAATCTAATATATCTAGAGATATTGAATCCCGTACTTTGAAATATTAATTAAACTAAAAAATATTTCCAACTCTATCATTATGACAATACGGTTTAAATTGTTTTGTCGACGAGTTCATACCCGTTCTAGTGACACGCGCCGATCGCCTACGAGCCCTTCGACTAATGCCGCCAAACGCACCGCACCTCGCGTGATTTTTTTTGTTTCTATTTCATTCGACAATTAACTTTCACTGAGTGTACGTCGTTTTTTTAGTTGTGCTATTTTGTGGATATAAAGATATTTTAATAAAACAAGTTCGAAATGAACAAAAAGATAGATTTAGGTAATCTTTACCGTTGACTATACGAAACTTACAGTGCAACTTACGCTGATTTAAAAAAACAGCATATACAGGAAGAAGTTAATACCATATGGAAAATTTTGAAAAGTATTGACAAAATCAATCCGGTTTACTTGAAGTCATAAAAGACCTTGCAGTTTTTGGTGGCGCAGCTGATAATCGACGTCGCACTGAAACTATAAGGTGCTGTAAAATATTGGACGACTTACAAGTCGAACTTTGTGAACTGGGATATACTATCAGTCGATCAGGGTTATACTTGAGACTTCTGCAAAGATGAGCCGATACAGAGGATGACAAAGCACGCGTGCCATTATAGTCTAAGAGCCAGTAAACATCTGACGACACATATTTTATGAAAGCCCAAAATTTTCTCAGTGAGAGAGTTGTACCTACTATACATGAAATGGGACTTGGTTTAGCGAAGTCGCGGTAGGTTTGGTACTGCGCAGCCATAATAGGTGTGATATTTTGGGGAAAAAAGACACATTTTATGAAAGCTGCCGTTTTGATATGTTGAAATATATTATTATACCTACTCAAAAGCGAAAGGGCAGACCAATCCCGCGGTTATTTTCTTGTGGCAGACCATTTGAAAATGGAGAAAAAAACTTCTTTTTGACATATTTTATGAAATTTTGATATGTTATTCTTGATAGTATCAGAAGCATATATCTCTCAGGGCAGACCGATCTCGCGGTTGCTTTGGCACGGAAGACCGAAAAACACTTTTTCAAGCGCAAATTTACCTGTGTGTAGTATATACGTAGTATACGGAATGAAGGGATTTTCGTTTTCTCTTCCTAATTTATTACTGTCGTATTCTTTCTCTTTCAACTCTTTTTGACGGCAAAATTCACATACATTAAGAAAAAAAAACCAATATGAAAATAATGTTTTAAATTTGAACGAATTTGAATTCAGTTGATTAAGATAATAATAATATTATTAACAGTTTCGATGCATATCATCACTCTATATAGTGCATAATTAACATATATGAATTTGTAACTCTCTGAGATTATTTGTTCCACTTTTTCAAACGAAAAACACTAATTTCCGCACAAATACAACAGTGTGTTATATATCGCCACATACGGAATGAAGAAATTTTCGTTCACAATTGCTCATTTCACATAATTATGAATTTTCAGTTCTTTGAGATAATTCTTTCTATTTTAATCTTTTTAGATTTTAATAGAATATCCAATATTATTTTATATATTTTCAGTAAGTAAATTGTTAGATTTGATATCCCATGGTATCATCGTGTCGAAAATGATTCTGAATTTCCTACCATTTTATTGCCTCTTCATTCATCATCATTCGTTTTATTGAAATTATTTTCATTCAATTTACGTTCCCTGTTCTCTAGTAGGTACCTAGTTCCCCCTTACGTTTTCTAATTTCAAGTGCACTTCGTAGTCTAAACAAAACATAAAACATGATATTTATGTTATTATATCCATTTGATTCAGAAGATGATAATACAGAAATGGGATTATGGATATCTATTTAAATTTTTCACTTTTTATTACCGCTGTTTTATAATTAAGATCGATATTTTTATTTATTATGAATATTTCGCCAGAACAATAACAATAAATACAAAAAAAGCCAGAAAATACAATTAAAATAAGATCTTTTATATATTCATTATGTCTTCTATTACTCTAATATAGATCTGTAACGGCAGATTTCCCTCTGTACGACAATTCCTACGATACATTTTCCAAGAAATATTTTTTATAATATATCAGTTCTATGAATTGTCAGTAAATATATATCTTGAAAAGAAGTTCTAAATATTTGTGATCGAGCGATGCTGCTATCTGCAGATTAGCGTAACCGCCAAAATCCCTCTGCCTTGAAAGTCAAATGCTGGAAAAAAGTAAAAGTGAAATACTACCAAAAATAACATAGAAATTTCAAATTTTCTGAAATACATATTAAATAAATTTGTGTGAATTTCAAATACTAGTGTCAGGTTGGTTTTTTCTTTATGTGTGCCAATTTTGTTGTCGAAAAGAAATGAAAGAGAAGATCGAAAAATGAAAGAGAATACGAGAATAGTAAGTATATTATGAAGAAGAAAGAGAACACAAAAATTTTTCTATTCTATATACGACGTATATATATTAAAAACTGTTGTATTTGCACGGAAATAAGTGTTTTTCTGTTGAAAAATAATCTCAAAGAGATAAAAATTCATATCAGTTATGTGAAATGAGAAATTATGCAATTTATAGAGTGATCACATGCATCGAAACTATTAATATTATTATCTAATCAACTGAATTCAAATTTGTATAAATTTAAAACATTATTATCATATTGGTTTTTTTCTTAATCAATTATGTTGTTGATTAATTATATTAATTGTCAATTATTGATATTAATATCAATTTTGCCGTCAAAAAGCGTTGAAAGAAAAGAATACGACAGTAATAAATTAGGAAGAAGAAAGAGAAAACGAAAATCCCTTCATTCCGTCTACTACCTACATACTAGACACAGGTAAATTTGCGCGGGAGAAGAAAGTGTTTTTCGGTCTGCCGATGCCAAAGCAACCGCGAGATCGGTCTGCCATAAAGATATATGCTTCTGATACTATCAAGAATAACATATCAAAATTTGAAGTTTCATAAAATATGTCGAAAAAAGTTTTTTTCTCCATTTTCAAATGGTCTGCCACAAAAAATAACCGCGAATGGTCTGCCCTTTCGGTTTTGAGTAGGTATAATAATATATTTCAACATATCAAAACGGCAGCTTTCATAAAATATGTCTTTTTTTTTCCCAAAATATCACACCTATTATGGCTGCGCAGTACCAAACCTACCGCGACTTCGCTAAACCAAGTCCCATTTCATGTATAGTAGGTACAATTCTCTCACTGAGGAAATTTTGGGCTTTCATAAAATATGTGTCGTCAGATGTTTACTGGCTCTTAGACTATTATTAGATATTACAGCAGCAAACTCTCAAGCACCAATATTAATGCACCTTGATTATCGTGTAAAATTGCCGGATCATGATTTCATGGTCGCGGAAAAACATAAACTTCCACTCTGTTTATGCAGGTATTATAGTGAAGAAAGATGGTGAAGGAAAACCTGAAGCTGTGACACATTTCGGGCCTGCATACGTAGCAATTCGCAGTGAAAAGCATTCGTCCTCTAATGCAGAGACTCATGCCACAGATATACACAAACTTTCCGAAATATCTGCCTTCGAAAACTTTATGAAAACTCGAGAAGGTTTTGTGAAACCCGTATTTATTTTTACTTGCGATGGTGGTCCCGACGAAAATCCACGATACGAGCGTGTTATAATTTCAGCTATACAACATTTTAAAGATTTGGATATGGATGCTGTTTACATTGCTACAAATGCCCCAGGAAGAAGTGCTTTTAATAGAGTAGAACGACGAATGGCGCCACTTAGTCGTGAACTTACTGGTGTTGTATTAAAACACGATAATTTCGGTTCACATCTCGATTCCAGTAATAAAATTATTGACCTGGACCTAGAAAAAACGAAACTTTGAGAGTGCAGGCACAGTGCTGAGTAATATTTGGAGCCAATTGGTCATTGATGGATAACCTGTGGTTGCCAAATATATTATGCCCACAGAAACTAGACTGGATATTGAACAGGCTAAGGTATTGAAACGTGATGCGAT